>CM077226.1:31417105-31794605 GCA_039654775.1 Spinibarbus caldwelli | reverse complement strand
CATCACATTCAAAGGTGGAGGAGAAACCAGGAGGAATGGAAGAGATCACAGCACACCTGAAGAAAAGGCGAGTTAAGCATCGTGAGAAAATCTGAACTATACGTCCATATCCAATGCAAAACCCAGCAGCTACACTGTAGCAAGTCAGTGTAATTAAATACAAGTGATGAGATTTAAAAAAAAAAAAAAAAAAGCCCACAATATTATACCCATTTTTAACTAAGGTATATGTTATTTATTTATTTATTTTAACTCTGTACTAATTCTCATACTGCAGTAAATTCTAAATGTATTTAAAGAAAAATAAAGAGATTTATAGCTGAATTCACTTACCTGGGATTGTTGCCGTTGTTGTCCAGACTGTTTCCAATTCTGATTTCTGCCCCATTCAATCTTGAAGGAATATTGTCTAGTGTGTTTGTAATTACCACCGAAAACACTTTGTGCCTTTTCAGTAGGTTCAGTCTCCACCAGGGACTGAGTTCATTTACAGTGTGGGTACAGGATCCATGACTGTAAACACCATCTTTGTTCCCATCAATGGCATTGGATGCAAAGCCATTTCCATAGAGGTTACTCTGTGTAGCTTTCCCTTTTAAAGTCACATTTTCACCTAAAACAACAGATGAGTTCACAGTGAATTCATAGTTTTGAATAAAGAACTTCCCTTACAGTCTAGAAATGGAATATAGGACAACAACATTGTTAAATCTAAAATATAGCTTTATTGAATTTCTGTTGGTTTTGAATAAAAAGATAGTAGTGACTATGTCTCTCTTTTGATGAATTACTTTTATCAGAGCCACACTGTTTAAATACTGATCATAAATGTTCATGTTCTCACCATCAGGAGCTGGATAACCGTAAACCTCGACCTCGCAGAGGGTAAGAAGTCGATTAGATGCAGGTATGACCACACTGATGTAACGGCCTGGAATGCCTTTCTTCCATTCAAAAGTGAGGGATCTCCCACCTGGAATGGATGAAATCTTTCCAGCCCTGTACAGAAATCACAGCACAATGTGTGATTGTGTGCATGTAACCTCATCACATTGTTCTTTTAAAATAGTTTTAATGTAGTTTTCTTACAATGGATTGCTGTTGCCGTTGTTCAGCAGAGAGTCCCCAATGTGTATCTCGCCTCCATTAAGTCTTTCAGGAGCAGTCTTTTCGGTTGGTGATTGTTATGGAGGTCACTACGTATTTCTCTAGTAAATCTAACCTCCACCATGGGTTAATTTGCCAATCAGTAGCAGTACAGGATCCATGTTCATAATGTGAGTCATGATTTCCATCCATAGCATTAATGGCATGGCCATTTCCTGAAGAAGGATTACTGACCAGGTCTGATTGTGTGGCCTTGCCATATAAAGCGAGATTTTTGGCTGACATTGACAAAGGACTTTAGTCAAAAGTTATTGTTTTACCAAAATATGAAAACAGTGTCTATAATGTATTGTGAAGCATATTTGGGGACGCTTGACTGATTGCACAGACACTTTTGGAAGAGAGCTGAACTGAATGATGACATCACTGAATCATCAATGAACTGACTTTAGCTGGAAAATGACTGTGATTGTTCTTTTGCATTATTGAAACTATTTTCCTGTTGACACTATAAAGCTGCTTTGACACAATCAATATTGTATAAAGCACTATATAAATAAAGGTGACTTGACTTGACTGTCTGTCATGGCAATGCGTAACAATTTAGCGGATTCACTCACGTAATTTTTTACACTAAGGTTTGTCATTCCTGAAACAGTATACGTGGACGTTTGGTCCTCTTATAGACAAACAAAACTTTTCTTCAAATTTTGAATGGATTATGTGGCAACTGTGGCAATTTTATAGTGCAACTGACCGAGCTTACTCACGCGAAAACTCCTGATATAATCAATAACTAACTACACAATCAATCTCATATTTACATAGTATGTATGTTTTTTTTCTTGTTATAATGGGAAGATCTGCGAGCCTGTAGAACTCTGTAAATTTGCGAAAACAAAAATACATTCTGATTCTGAGCTGATTCTGACTAACAATAACTGAGGCCTGTAGAGTGAGGCATAGGCTGTCTAAAACATGAATGTAGACTATAGTGTCCGTGACGTCACTCATAGGTTTCTGAAGAGCATTTTCGAAGCTCAAAGTGCTGTTGTAGTGTCTTGTGTGCACACGCTGGTCTTGAGCTCTCAATGGCCACGTGTTCTTGTTATGTTTTGTGTGAGCACATGGCTTTGTTTTTGTTTCTATGTGCCATGTGCTCTCATATCAATTATCTAACCCTGCCCATCTTGTTACCTGATTATTGCTTCAGTTGTTCCACCTTTCCGCTCTTGTTACCCTCCTTGTTTACTTCCCTATTTATTCTCCCAGTGTTTTCTGCCCTGTGCCAGTTTTTTGTTAAATTTTCCATATGTTTGCCTTGCTGTTAAGTTTTCCCCCATGGGGTTGTGTTGTTTTTGTTTTGTTTAATAAAAGCCCATCATCAAATGCATGGATGATCCAAAATGCAGCTTTTCCCGAAGCATTGGGAACTTTTAGTAACTCCCCACGCTCCAACTTCTCCCTGATGCTCTGCATGGTCAACTGTCACCTGTATGCTAATGCGTGCGTATATGCGTTGCGTATTGCATAGGTGATGTATAATATTTATAATATAATCAGTAGTTCATACAGTAGCCATGTGTGCTCTGCGTGTATATGGGCACAATAAAAGGAGAGAAGCTAAATGAACCCGAGTCTGACCCGAGCCCGATCTGTAAAAAAAAAAAAAAAAATGGCCCGAGCCCGGCCCGAATGGACTCAGCGTGTCGGGCCCAAACGGGACCCGACGGGCTTGCTGACCTGTGTTGCAGCCTAGAATTAAACCACACCATGCTGGTTTCATCTGGCCAGAGGAGAACTGCCCCCCGACTGTGCCTGGTTTCTCCCAAGGTTTTCTACTCAATTTCTGTCACCGATGGAGTTTTGGGTCCTTGCCGATGTTGCCTTTGGCTTGCTTATTTGGGGACGCTTGGCTGAGAGAGCTGAACTGGATGATGTCAACACTGAGTCACCAATGAACTGACTTTAACTGGAAAAATTACTTGTTATTGTCCTCTTGCATTATTGACAAACTATTTTCCTGTTTGAATCTGTAAAGCTGCTTTGACAATATCGGTATTGTATAAAGTACTGTATAAATAAAGGTGGCTTGACTTGATTTTATATACTGTAACATCTGGTTCATTTTTCAGAGTAGTAATATTTGTAAATGTTTGTTTGCTAACATTTTGTTTAGCTTGTTTAGTTTTTTCTTAGTTCAGTAAACAAAGTTTAAACTGAATTTTGCAGTTGTATTACAGATGTCAATTGGAGCTTTAAAGGGATAGTTCACCCAAAAATGAAAATTTGCTGTTAATTTACTGACTCTTAGGCCATCCAAGATGTAGGTGACTTTTTTTCTTCATTCCTGTATGTTTAGTCTGTATGAAAAATGTTATAAATGGAGATTGTTATTTAAAAAAAGGCTATTATGTGTTGTAATGTGTGTATTTAGTGATTGATAAACACCAGTTAATCATTTTTTTAATAATTTTGTTAAACTATAAAAATATATGTTCATGTAGTTCCCCATCATTTCTTATGATGCCCAAATAATAAATCTTAGTTGAGGTAACATATAAAACACATGGAGTAAATGATTCAGTTTTAATTGACATAACTTGCTGTAGTTTTCTAAATGTTTGACCAATTAAAACATTTTAGCTGAATGGACTATAAAACTAGTTCAGTAAAGGTTGAGCCAACTAAAAAAAGAACAATTCAGATAACACTTTGAAGTCAGAAATTGACTGAACATAAAATTTCTGTGGAACTAGTTACTAAATAATAATTAGTTGAAACCGCTTGAAATTTTTTACAGTGCATGCATTTTGTGTTTGAGTCCTCGCCTCATCCTTATCTCCAAACCTGACAATGTATTTTGTTTTTGTTCATCTGAGGTTTTATTTTTCACATTTTGGGACATTTTTAGGGTATGCTTATGACTGTGTGTTAAATAATTTACAAATTTGCAGTAATACTAAGGGAACAGACTATGTGGTTCTTCACCTGTTTACACATATATTTATCTTTAGAATGAGCAGTGCATTTTATTCAAAGTGGACAAAAGAGAATATAGAGAGATAATGCAAGAACAGTTAATTGAGAACAATTAACAGGACAAAATAAAAGGGGCATAACCTAACTTATGTGACAAACAAAATCATATCATTTCTTGAAGGAAATAAAAGTGCTTGCAACTGAATAATGTTAATGGGGTTTTGTTGCTGTTGTTGCTGCTTTTAATTGTAGAAAAAAAGAAGAAGAAGAAGGTTTGAGAATTTTTAATTCTGTGCTGCTTTTCAAGTAGTGGCACTAGTCTATTTGCAGGGTTTGGACACTGCAAGAACTGTTACACACCATTCAGTTTTACAGACCTTACCTTTGAACAGAACCTTCAGCCTATGGCTGGCCCCATCCCTGTATCTTATCTACAGCCTATTTCTAAAGAAGCCTCTTGTAATCATACATAAAACAGGGCTTTACAGCTTCTCAAACTGGCCTTTTACATACTAATGTTTTTGAGTTTGCACTGATACGCATTATCTGTTTTGAACAAATGCATGTAAACTAAAGTCTAAAATGATCATTAAATTGTACATGGTTATGTATATTCATCGTTTACAATTCTATCCTTTTGCATTAATTTAAAACATTTGATAAGTTACTGATTATAAAATTGTATTAAAACATTATTTTGTCTGAAATAAATAAATAAATACTTTCAAAGAGCAATGAATTTCTAAATGTATGCTTTATGAAAATAATTGTGTTAAGCTGTATCTCTAAAACTTGTCCCTCACACTTTTTCTTTGGGCAAATGTGGTCACGTTGTGGTTTTCATTGTCAAAATGAGTAGCCCATACTAGTTGAGAGAAGATGAGGCACATGCACATGATGTATTTCATGATGTACATGATGTATTTCATGCCTACACTGCCATACATAGGCAAAACAAAGTAATTACACGTTTTGTCAAAAGTGACTGAATGACTGAAAATCGGGTCTCTTTTATATAATATAGGTAATATGATAGATTGATTATGCTCATAAGAGAGTAGAAATACTGTGAAAAGTGTTTGTGCTTGCTGTTTACTGTAAGAAAAAACGATTCTGATGCTTCTGATTAAGTACAAGTCATTACGATCTACGATGACCTGGAATGCTGGGAATCTTTTAAAAGTTGAGTAATAAAAGCATAATTATTCTGAGAAATTTAGTTTAAATAAAATAATAACATAACCATATAATGGCTCTGTCAAGTCAATATGATTAGCTCAAGAATAACAGAATACTGCCTTGTGTCATATATTTGGAAAAAGAATAAAAGATGATACGCCTGAAAACACAAGTCTGATGGAATAGCAAACAAGCTTCAATAGACATATAGGTTTAGTAATTACAGGACGTTTTGATGCATTATTGTGTTTTATTCCCCCTAAATAGACATTATTAATAATGTCCAATTAACAGTGATTGGAATGTAGTTTGTTAATAGCTATAAACATTTTTATAGACATTTAAGTTCATTTAACATATTACAGTGGTTTGTAGTCATTTTCTTGAGCTCCATCAATCATCTCAGAGCTTCTGGTGGTGATGGTCATTATATGATACTGGTAGAGTATGTCTTTAGCCAAACTGAGTACAAGAAAAGTTGACTATAAATCAAGGTAAAATAGTAATAGAACAATATTGTGGATGGAAGTGGTGATGTATAGAAACTTTAAAACATTGGATATGGAATATTAATATAGAGGAAATAAAGGGAAGAATTATCACTGTTACCACATTGTTACCACTAGATGACACCATTTTCCCTGAATCTGTAATAATCTGTCTGTTTTATGCTACTGGACATTACAAAATGATTACTGGCTCTAACTTCACTTGCATAATGCGCATTAAATTTTGTTTAAGTTATAATTTTAATTTGCATCGATTTAAAATGTCTTGTATCCTGTATCAGGAATACGAGTTCTGCCAAATTATATTTTAATCAAAATTTTGTGAATTGTATATAATTTTGAGAAGAAAAATAGAATATATTCTTTATGATAATTATATATCTTTACTCTATGTTCTGAGAGAAGGAAAAAAATCTCTTTCAGGTTATACACAATGACATCTCGCGAGACTTCCCTCAAACAACGACTCTCGCGTCGACCGTTGCGCAGGCGCAGTGCTGTTTTTAAACCTTTTTCACGGACTAGCCTCTATCGCTAATAAAGAAACAATGGCGACAGCGGCGACTGCAGCGGGCGGAACGGGCTCCGGAGGACCATCGGCCGGCCAGGCGGCCGCCGGTTCCTCGATCGGACGGAAAAAAGACGGAGGGCCTTCTTCCAAATTTTGGGAGAGCTCGGAAACGGTGTCTCAGCTGGAGACAGTTCGGCTGTGGATCGGGAAACATTATAAGAAGGTCTGCGGCTCGTGAGGCGCCCGTTGAATGGGGGCGCGCGCGCATCACACAATAGCTACAAGAAGCAGCACGCGTGCTTGCGTGTAGTTTATTCGCTATTACAATCGATTATTCGACAGGGTTGAATCAGAGCAGTGGTGCAGATGTTGTTTAGGTTCCAGGCTGGCATTTTAGCTTACAAGCTTTGCTCTTGTGTTGATTAAAGCGGCAGTGTTGTGGGCTGGTGTGTTAGCTGGCGCGCTAACGATAGTGACTGAGATGCGCGATCTGCCATAATAATGGCTGTGTCTTAAAATATGCCAAATCACTGTCTTCATTTGCAACATTTTTGGGCTATGCTCTCTTCTTAATAAACTCCACTGCTTTTAATGTTAGAGGACTCTTGGTGGTTCTCGCCACAATGCTTCGGTTGTTTGTGCTGAAGTTTGTTTACTGATTCTCTAATGTTGATTCATTAGAACTTCTGGTGGTGCTATGATTCAGTAATGGTATAATATTAGGTACATATGATACTGAATAATTAACATTGTCACCCATCCTTGTGTTTACATGGTAGCCTACGGTATGTCAAGAATATCTTGATATTTACAACGATACTGTGTCCATTTAAACCGTGGAACTTTTATTAGTGTTTTAGCTTTGTGGCAGAGAAAAAAACGTGTGTATGTTGTTTAAAATCAAGTGTGATGGTTTTTCTTTGGTAGAGATTTGTTGGCACTGGATGGTTTCACCTTTGCTCTGTATTGTCCAATTATAGTCTCCTGTAATGCACTTTTGTGAATGAAGTTCATGTATTATGCATGTTCAGAATTATTTCTTGAGATTAGATTGCTAGAAACAGAACTTGAGGGTATTTTCATATGATTACTGGAAACACCAACATAAAGATCCAATACTTAGTTTGCTGGTTGATTTTCTGGTATTTATTGTGGCTTTTCATTTTTTTGCAGTATGTCCAAACCGACTCTCCTACATGCAAAACTTTGGCTGCGCTGGTGGTGCAGTTGCTGCTGTTTCAGGAGGATGCGTTTGGGCGTAGAGTCAGCAATCCTGCCCTTACCAAACTACCCGTGAGTCTGGATTTGCAGTGTTTACACTTCTTGTTCTTCACGTTCCAAATCTATAAGACTTCTGTGACGCTGTAACACATCTTCAAAACATAACTGAAGATAATCTCCTCATTGAAAGTCCATTCATCCAAAGTTCACAAAACGTAATGTAATCTATATGAACTGAGTAGTTCAT
Source organism: Spinibarbus caldwelli (assembly GCA_039654775.1). Lineage (NCBI taxonomy): Eukaryota > Metazoa > Chordata > Actinopteri > Cypriniformes > Cyprinidae > Spinibarbus > Spinibarbus caldwelli. Next base: position 31,786,849 of record CM077226.1, on the reverse strand, counting down.
ATGAAGTCAAAATCACTTTAAGGTGAACAGATTTAAATCAAGCTTTAATTCACAAATAAGCATTGAGCAATGCACTAAAACAAGAACACATCAAATACAGTAAACAGAAGTTTAAACCTCAATGAGGTTTATTGTGCACTGAGCAACTGTTGATCATATTTGATGGGCTTTATGTGTGCGTGTCAATCAGTGTTTTTGTAAATTAAAGACAAAATTAATCACGTAAATTCATATAAAGTGATTGTCTCTTCAGAATGCTTGAATTAAACCACTCCATTAATATGGATTCCTTTTATAATCTCTGTGAAATGTTTGAACAATAATATCTTCATTTGTATTATGAAGATGAATGAAAGTCTTATGGATGTGGAATGACATGAGGTTGAGTAACTGACAGAATTTTCATTTTTAGGTGAATTATCCCTTAAATGTGCTCTTGCTCATACCCCTCTATACTATAATTTGTTGTTTCACATGTGACACAGTACAAGTACAGTGCCTTGTTTATGTGGTAAAATTGTGCAGAAATGCGTACGTTTGTATTTGCACACCAATGGGAAATTTTAAGCCATTTTGTCTTTCTAGGCAAAGAGCTTTCTGGATTTCAAACCCGGAGGAGCCCTTTGCCACATTCTGGGTTCTGCATACAAGTTCAAAAACGAGCAGGGCTGGTGAGTAGAATCTCAGGAAGGGTAAAAGTTGGAATAATGCATGCATTGACAACAACTTCAGTGAAGTAATACGTAAAAGCTAATGATAATATGTTAAATATTGGTGTGCCTGTATTTCCTCAGGAGGAGGTTTGATCTGCAGAACCCATCCAGAATGGATAGAAACGTGGAGATGTTCATGACTATTGAGAAGACTCTTGTTCAGGTAGAGATCTATGTGCTGTGGTCCATGAAACTAAATATATAATCGGACTCATTGTGAATGTACTTTGTTGATTTTGTCACACTTGGTTCTCCCAGTCCTGAATATGTAATGTTCTCTGTATGCGATAATGCATATCTCATTCTTCCCTGCAGAACAATTCTTTGACCCGACCAATTGTGTACATTGTGTCTGACATGGAGCAAAAGCAAGCCAACAAGCTCAAAGACATCATTAAGAGACATCAGGTAAAAACAAAACATGAATCGATTAGGTTGTTAAAATTCCATCTTGTGTTTTTTACACACCAATATTTTTGTTTCACTCACACTTCTAGGGCACCATCACTGAAGATAAGTCAAAGGCCACTCATATTATTTACCCCTCCCCAGCCCAGGTTGAAGAAGGTTGGTTTTTGATTTTTATAACAAAAGACGGGTGAACAAAACTTCCTCAATCATTTCTTTTAATTGGACATTATATGTGGTGTTTTCTTGAACTTACCTTTTGAATTCTGCTTCTGCCTTTCAGAGGAATGGTTACGTCCTGTCATGCGCAAAGACAAGCAGGTTTTAGTTCACTGGGGTAATTACCCTGACAGGTTGGTTGTGTATATATACACACATACTGTATGTTTGTGTGAAACAGAAAGATTCATTCTAGTTTAAATGATAAATTATATTATTTAACTCTGCAGTTATGACACATGGGTATCAACAAGTGATGTGGATGGAGATGTTGAGGATCCACCAAGTTCTGAGAAGCCATGGAGGGTAAGGGGATATGTAAATGTTTTGATATGTTTCCTAATTCACAGTTTTAAAATAAACACGTTTCAAAAGCCTTACAATATGAAGCATACACATATTGTGAGATAAGTGATACAGCCAGCTTCAGTTTTCCAGTGTTTTCTCAGTACGTTCTGCGATCCCCTCAGGTGCATGCTAAATGGGTCATCGACACAGATGCTTTCAACGAGTGGATGAATGAGGAAGATTACGAAGTGGATGAGAACAAGAAGCCTGTGAGTTTCCGCCAGCGGATCTTCCCAGGGGAGGAAGTGGTAAGAGACCCAGTGCTAGACACGAGCGCTAAAGAAATAGATATGGTGCACGTTCACTCAGATTTCTGTTGTGTTGCTAAGCCAGACCCTTTGAGGTCTCCGCAGGGTTTGTTCTGTCACTGTCTGTGTGTCTGTCAATCATCCTCTAAAGCTCTTCCTTGCTGCCTCACCCTCACGTACCTCACCCACCCACCCAAATATCCCCTCAGCACCCCCCTCCCCCTTGTGTGTAAGACCGTTCCATTCTCTCATTCTCTCGCTCTTTCTCTCATCCTTCACCCCTCCATGGTTCTGATCAGTCTTCCCGTACACCCGATCGCAAGGACCGCAAGTCCCTGGTTGCCGGCAAGAAGAGGAGACGCTCTCCATCCCCACCCAGCACCCCTGCGGAGTCCCGCAAAAAGGGCAAGAAAGGGTAACTATCTTGTTGGTGTCTGATAAATAAATATAAATATGCACAACAGTTTAAATGTCTGGGTTTGGTAAAATTTTAAAAATGTTTTTAAAGAAGTCTCTTATGCTCACCAAGGCTGCTTTTATTTGTTAAAGATACAGTAAAAATGAATATTTAAAACTAATATTTCATCATAATTTCTATTCCAGTTTTTTAAAATGTTTAAAATTATTTTTTTGTGACGACAACACTGATTTTTCAGCAGCCATTACTCCATTCCTCAGAGTCACATGATCCTTCAGAAATCCTTCTAATATTTTAATTTACTGCTTTTTATGCGAGAAACATTTCTTGTATAAAATGTAATTAGTCGTGATCATTTTAAATGTAACAGTCTTATTCATTCATTTACCTCAAACAGGAATCCTGGATCACAGGGTAGACGCCGTGGACATCAAAATGAAGACGAGCAGGATGAAGACCTCACAAAGGACCTGGAAGATCCCTCCCCTGTGCCAGGAATGGAGGAAGTTACATTGCCAAAGAATGGTCAGTCTTCTTGATAATAGTCCCTTATTTGAACAGGTGGTGTTTTTTGAGCAGTGCAAGGGATAATCAAAGAGCTACTGCCATTGTACACTTGATCATAACCCTGGGTTACTTAGGGTAGCTTTTCCCTGTTAGTAGTAGTACGCTTAGTTAGTGACTTTGGGAGAAAAAAGCCTGGTTGATAACTACTTGCTTGACTTAAATGTCTGAGCTTTTTATTTCATAGTTCATAGAACCTTTTTTTTTTTTTTTTTAAAGCCCCTCTGGATGCATGGAAATTCAGTGCACGGCTAAAATAGACACTCTGCTATTACAAGCTGTGCCCTACTTTCATTGTCCTACATTACACTGAAAGCTTTTAAATTTTATTGTATTGGAATTGTCTGTCTGATGCATCTGCTTTGCTTAATGTTCTCTGCCTTTCTGCTTACAGTCAATCAGAAAAAGGACAGTGAGAACACGCCAGTGAAAGGTGGAACGGTTGCTGATTTGGGTGAGTAATTCGCTTCTTATTTGTTGTGGGTATGAATGTGATATCTCATCAGAGGAAATGTAAATGATCGCATTAACTTTGTTTACCCTCTTAGATGACCAGGAAGATGATTCACTAGCATCTGGTGGCAAGGTAGAGTCTCTTCATATTGTAATCCAGTTATGTTTTTGGAATGTTTCTCTCCATTATTATATCAGATGCACAGCATTTTGTTGATAATAGCTCTTGCACTTTAACCATAATTTCTTTTCTTTTCTTTTTTTTTAGGTAGTCTATCAATATATGACTTTAGTGCCAAGCCATTTATACAGAGTCAGATGGTTCTGAAAGCGTTTATGAATTGTAATTGACAGGAGGAAGATGAACAGGGCAAAACGGAGGTCAATCGTCTGATCGACTCTGAGGACAACGTGACTGAACAAACCCATCACATCATTATACCCAGCTATGCTGCCTGGTTCGACTACAACAGGTATTAAATCCCTTCCACCATATGCTTTTTCAGTGTCCTGAGAGCCTGTTTGAAAGGAAGTAGTGTTATAGACCAGTGGTTCTCAACCTTTTTTAATTGTCCAACACAATATTTGAAGACTCTCCCTCATATATGCTGTGATATTTCCTCTGGTATGTTCTGATGTAATTATGATATAGCTGCCTCTGTACAGCCTTTATTTTTTTTAAATATTTTTTTTTAAATAAAATCGCCAATATTAAGTTAACTGCAATTATTTCAAGAGCTTTTTTCTTTAATAAAACAATACTCAATTTTAAAATTAAATAACTTGTAAAATAATTGAACTGAACTCATCCCCTTGGAAGTTTGCTGAGGCCCCCTAGTGGACCCCCGGCACCTTGATTGAGAACCACTGAATTAGACAAACAGTGCAGTTTAGAGAAGAATTTTTGGTTAAGCTGGAATGTATTTTTTTTTTTTTTTTCAATTTTAAAGATAAAAATACGTTTTAAAAAATGACGTTCCACCTTAACCAAAAATGTCATTTATGATATTGGTCTAGTTTTTCTGTTCAATCCTGAAAAAGCCCACTTTACCTTTTCTTAGTTGGGAATGTCATTGCATATTCACATTTTTCTTTTCTTTTTTTTCCTAGTATACATGAAATTGAGAGGCGTGCCCTGCCAGAGTTCTTCAATGGCAAAAACAAATCTAAGACTCCAGAGATGTAAGTTTGTACATTTAATTCACAATAAAATTTAATTCAAATTTAATTCACATTTTCTTTCTCAACTTTCATACTGTTTATTACCTCTTCCTTAGCTATCTGGCTTATCGTAACTTCATGATTGACACATACCGGCTGAATCCTCAGGAGTACCTGACCTCCACCTCCTGCAGGAGAAACCTCACTGGAGATGTGTGTGCGGTCATGAGGTCAGAATTTTCATTTACCTTCATAATTTCTTAAAATATTATGCAGAGAGCCTTGCATAAAGTTAAATAGGATCATTTCTTTTATTTGTTGTTATTATGTATTTACCTTCAGTGTAGTCTTTTTATTTAATTTTTTTGTTTGTTTGTTTTTTGTTTTCCCCACCCAGAGTGCATGCCTTTTTGGAGCAGTGGGGGCTGGTGAACTACCAGGTTGATGCTGAGAGCAGACCTCTCCCCATGGGCCCTCCACCAACCCCACATTTCAATGTTCTGGCTGATACGCCCTCTGGTTTGGTGCCGCTGCACCACCGCCCCCCACAGGTGAGACTGGGGTGACTTCCCTTTTTATTCCCAGAAGGCACAAGCTTTCTTGTGAAACAGTTGCAATAAAGTCTTTGCTTTTCATCCCAGGTTCCCCCTGCTCAGCAGATGCTGAACTTCCCAGAGAAGGGCAAAGACAAGCCATCTGACCTGCAGAACTTTGGCCTCCGTACAGATATTTACTCGAAGAAGAATACCAAGGCAAGTCACCTAAGACTAGACCTAGTTGTCAATGCTTTTTTTTTTTCTTTTATAGTTTCTTGATGTGATCATTTGCCTTACAGGGTAAAGGGGCTGCAGGTGGGAGAGAGTGGACTGAGCAAGAAACATTGCTTCTGTTGGAGGTGAGATCCGAATCAGTGGCCATCATAAACTCAGGATTCTCCTTTCATACCAGTTTGTTTTAACAATATATTTTAAATTAATCACTCCAGGCTTTGGAGATGTATAAGGATGACTGGAATAAGGTTTCGGAGCACGTGGGCAGCCGTACACAAGATGAGTGCATCTTGCACTTTCTGCGGCTGCCCATAGAGGATCAATACCTGGAGAGCTCTGAAGCCTCACTAGGCCCTTTGGCTTACCAGCCGATCCCCTTTAGCCAATCAGGAAATCCTGTCATGAGCACTGTTGCATTCCTTGCCTCTGTGGTCGACCCGCGTGTGGCAGCAGCTGCTGCCAAAGCAGCTTTGGGTATGTTGTCAAGTTTTGGTGTATCCACCTTATTTTTAATGTAAGAGAGAATGTAGCCATTTGTAATTTTAATGTGCTGGGCTTCCTGTGTCATTAACTGCACATCACTTTGAGGAAAAAAAATTACCCCCAAAAGATGAAGTCATCATTGTGTTAAACGAGAAAAGCATGAATAGACATTACAAAAAAGGAGCTTTAGGCATATTTTGATTCAACAGAATTTATTACACAAACTTTTAAGGCTACAATGTGACCATATCATTCTTTTCCAAAGCTGCATTTGAAGTGGCATTTAGGTATTTAGCCAAACTGTTCAGAGGTAGCATGAACGGATACATAATGCTATAAATTAATGCATTTTAAATGGGCATCAATGGGATTTAAAAATTAAATATTGAAATATGAAATTATTTTTTTCATTGGAATGAATCTAAATATGAAACTAAAACTGCAATTTGGTGGCGTCAAGTCACTGTCTTAATGAGTGAGTCATTTATTCATTTAACAGTTTCGTTCAGACCACTGATTCATTCAGAAACTTAGCAGGTGACTGTAAATGCTCATTGAATCATTGGCTCACTCCATTCATTAAAAAAAAAAGCTTATTCATTCAGTAATGTAACCGCTGTGGCTTTGTTCGGAAGCGTTTCCGTTGCTGAAATTGAGGGGGGGGGAAATGACTACTGGCAATGCTGTCTAAAATGTAACTGTGTTAATTTGTTTATTGAACTGTTGTTTTTTTTTTTTTTTCTGTTATTTGCCCCAAATTAACCTGTGGAATCAGTAGCCCTAGTTTAATATAACTTTAATTTATTGTAATCATAAATGTTTTTTTTTGTTTTTTTTAGCACAAAACCAGTTATACTAGTTATTAGATAGTGTCTAAGAAATTGGAAGTCTTGCACATTCAGAGCTTCTGCATTGCAAAATAAGGTGGTTCTGGAACTTTAATAGTTCACAATGAACAACATTGTGCGTTATTGTCTGTATTTTAAGATGTTTTTTTTTTTATGTCCGTTGCGTTTGTAGAGGAGTTCTCGCGTGTGCGTGAGGAGGTTCCCACAGAGCTGGTGGAGGCTCATGTGAAGAAGGTACAGGAAGCTGCACGCAGCACAGGAAAAGTAGACCCTGCGTTCGGCCTGGAGAGCAGTGGTATTGCAGGCACAGCTCCTGAGGAACCAGAGAAGACAGGTAATTTTGCATGCAGTGAAATTAGGAAAACTCATCAACAGCTGTGATGGGTGGGTTTTCCATCTTGCTAATTTTTCCTGTGTAGTTCTAGCTTCTTCCAGCAGGTGGCATCAGATCAGTACTTCTGTACTAATAGACAAACCCAATGACCCTGATCAGCTATGCATGGGCTTACCGTGATTTAATGACAATTGGAGTCAAATAAAAAAGAATATTATATAAATCTCACCTACACACCTTTTTAAACTTTATAGACCTTGTATAATAATACATTAATTGTGAGGCAGCGTGTGACTGCATACAATGGTAGCCGATGGCTTTATGCAGCGCTGGCAGATGGGGCACAGACATGGGAGGGGTTGAAACTGGGTCAGTGGAGTGACCTAGTGTGACATGATGTGCCAGTGCAGGCTTTGCCACACATACCTTATTAAAGGCTCCAACATCATATGCCTCAACTCTGTGTTCAACTCTGATGCACTAATGCCTGTTCATAAGGTCATTCACTCACTTGGTCATGCTGTACTCTTCCTTAATGGCTGGTTCATTTTGTTTTGTGTTTTTTGCCTTCTGTGTGCTGTCAGGCTCTGTAGTTTGACTTTTTGATGCATTTGTTTAACAGTGTTCACACTGTGATACTTCATTGTCCACTATGGCTACATTTTCCCCTCACATGTGCACTGCTGTTGAAAAGTTTGGGGTCAGTCAGATTTTTTTTAAAGCAATATCAGTCAGATTTTTTTTAAAGCAATATCTGCATTAAATTGAACAAAAAGTGACAGTAAAGACTTTGACATTAAAAAGTTATATTTTAATTAAAATCACGGTGTCTACAAAAATATCAAGCAGCACAAGTGTTTTCGACATAGATAGAAATGTTTCTTGAGCACCAAATCATCATATTTGAATTATTTCTGAAGGATCATTTGATGCTGAAGACGGGAGTAATGGCTGATGAAATTCAACATTATTTCACAAAATTACATTTTGAAATGTATTAAAAAAAGAAAACTGTTATTTAAAATTGTAATACAAAATGTAATATTTCTTTAGGTAATGTAAATTCTGTAATAATTTACAGTATTGCTTTTTACTGTGTTTTTGACCGAGTAAATGCAACCTTGGTGAGAGGTTACTTAAAAAAAAAAAACCAAAAACAAAAACCAAAAAAAAAAAAACATTCTTTTTAGGCAGTTATGGGCCGCATTAAGAGGGATTTATTGACGGTCATAAAAATCAATTTGAGCCAAAAATAGTGTTTACTGCAGCTGAAGTGCTTTTTAAGAGATGTATTTTTTTTTGTCTTTAGGTTTCTTTTTGTCCAATGCGCACTACCACATTGCATTTGATGTTTTAATCTATTTTTTTCCCTTTACTCGCAGAACCTTCAGAAACTGAGAAAATGGACACTGACTCGGATTCCCAGCCTGATAAGGTCAGATATGGCCCTGCCACCAGTAGTCATTTGTATTTGCTACTATGTCATGTTTATGGATTGATTAGAATCAGATCAGAAGTGATTTATCATTTCCCAGCATTATTGGGATTCCTTGCAATGCGCCTCTTCATATTGAGTCTAGTTCTTTCAAGTTCACTTTCTATGCAGTCATCAGTACCATCGCTTCATTTGCATTTCAGTTGTCTCATGCTGTCTGACTCACGTCTCGCCATTCCCCATCTCATCTGTTGCAGGCGGAGTCAAAGGATGAAGCAGAGAAGCCCAGCGAGTCTGCGGAAAAGCCAACAGAGACAGAGAAGGAAAAGAATGAGACTACAGAGAAATCTGAGCCGCAGGAAGAGGAAGAGAGTGAGGGAGGAGAATCCAAGACAGCAGGTACAGACACTGGCATCCACAGCGGCAGCAAATGCTCATGGGCTTTCCTGAAATCTGACACACGCTGGCTGAAATCTGCTATATGCCTGTTAAATTGAGCAATGATGCTTGTGTGTGCGATGCAGGTTTGAGTTGCTACACCGCTTTCTTTTTTCAAAACATTGGACTTAGCTTTGCACATTATCAAAAAGTTACTTTTTAAAAAAAAAAAAAAAAAAAAGTAACCATTTCAAAAGATGGTGTTCACCCAAAAATTAAATTTTACTCACGCTGAAGTTGTTGAGTGCTCAAGTTGTAGTTTATTAAAGTATCTTTTGTTTTAGCAGAAAAAAAATAATGTAGGTAGTATAGAAAAATTTTTTGGGTGAACTCTCCTTTTAATTCAAAAATAAAAATGTTATCAAAGATAAAGCTGGTAAATAAAATGAAATGGTGGTAACAAATGCTTTGCATATCATCTTTTCAGTAAATCCAAATACGTGAAATCAAATGAGCTGCTAGATTTAGATACAGCGTGCTGTTAAAACAAGAACTCCTACGTTTCACTGTAAAGTGCTTGTTGACCTTTAAAATATGGACTTGAACTTACTGTCCACCACCAAAGTCAAAGAAATTTAAAACCTTTTTTTTTTATTTGTCCATTCGAATCAGTAGAAGATAGAATCATGATGAATGTGATTTTTTTTTTTTTTTTTTCCTTTCCCTGTTTTCTGCCTGTTTTGCAGAAAATCTGTAACAAAGTACAAAGTAATGAATTTTAGTTTAATTCCCCTGCCTGCAAGTGCCATGGAAATAAATGTTCGATATAATATGTATTTTTTTTCTAATTATGCTCTAAAATGACTGAGTCTCCTTTTTTTATTCTCATGTTCCAGAGAAAGACAAAGAGGAGAACATGGAGACCACAGAGGAAGGGAAGGAGGGTGAGGAAGAAAAGGAGGAAGGAAAGAAAAAACTTGAGTTGGATATCGAAGAGGGCAACATCGCCACCGCTGCCGCTGCTGCTCTGGCTTCTGCTGCCACCAAGGCAAAGGTAATGCAATGTTCAGACTTCAACAAGAACTGGGTACAATGTTTATCAATGCTTTAACTTCCTTTGTTGGCACCAGTAGTAACTCTGTGCTTTGTGCAGCTGTCTCCAATCAAAGTGTTTTTATCACCCTGGCAGCTAACTTGATTTCATGTGCTGTTGTTTTTCTGTGTCTCAGCACCTGGCTGCAGTGGAAGAGAGGAAGATCAAATCTCTTGTGGCTCTGCTGGTAGAGACTCAGATGAAGAAGCTGGAGCTCAAACTCAGACACTTTGAGGAGCTGGAGACCATCATGGACCGTGAGAAGGAAGCAGTAAGTATTGAATCTGGCTATCAAGAACAGGTCACCCTGAAATCCGAAATAATACATTTTATATTGATTTTACTTAATATTTATTTATAATTTTTTTGCATTGTGACTCTTTTGCTCGCTGTAGTAAGTTATATTATATTGTTGAATTATTTATCGATAAAATTATCTTTTATCAGCATTGTTCATTTTTTTTTAAAAATGAAGGAAAAAAAAAACTTAAATTTGTTTCTCTGCTCAGTAAAGTCATTGTTTTTTTTATTTTCCCCTCCATGTAATGCAGTAGCTACTAGCTAGTTGTAGTATGAGGTTATAATTTACGCCCGCTTTGCTAGTGCTGTGCTTTGTTGTGTTCTGTAGTCTTATGTCTCCACACCAGAGGCGCTGTCCACAAGAGACTTGGAGAGCTTTACAAAATGCTTTAGCTGAAGATAGTAACCCAATTTAGCTGCTGTAAATAGTGCATGAAGGATGTGTCTTTATATAGCCCAGCCCAGTGGTACTTTATTTCCTCCTAGTGTTCATAAATTCACTAAATCCAGCTTTGATTTTAGTTAAGCGTGTTGGTGACTTCTGCACAGGCTAGCACCACCTGCTCTTTCTTTAGAAAATGCAGAAAAGGTTTGTTTCTGCAGTAGTGATTTCAGCTCACAGGAACATTTTTGTGCCATTTTAGTGGCATGAATCGGGTTCACGCCATATTTGTGACGCATTCTTCTGGTGGGCATTTGCGTAACTTCTGAAGCTACAGCATAAAGATGACATGTGTAACCAGTATTGGTATGTGTAACTGGTCCACACTGGTTCCCAAAATAAAATTTGTTGTTGTTATTGAATAATAAAGTAATGTTTTTGTAACCATTTTTTTTTTCTTCTTTGTGGACAGAACATTCAAAGGTTACATTTTTAAAATAAATTAACTAAATTCAGTAATTTAGGTGGATTTTTTTTCCTGAAATGTAATTTTTATTTTTTGTAGCTTTTTTTTTTTTTTTTTTCCATGCATCTCATGATTAGCACCATATTGAGATGCCATGATGGACGTAACCAGATGACAAATTTCCAGTTTGCAGAATGAATTTCCAATTTCCAGAATGCAGCACTGTTAGCTTCTTACCTTTTTTTTTTTGCATTATGCACAAATTTAACTCAAAGAACCAGCTGTAAATAGACCAGATGTTGACTGGACTGCCCAAACGAATAGATCCGATTAGAGTGCTTGCAAAATGCGTTCTAAGGATTGGATTTGAAAAAAAAAAATCAAAATTGTGTGCTGTTAGTAAAGTCTTAGTAATCAATTTAAACTTTCCCCTGCCCCATCAAGTTGAGTTGATTTAACAGGAGTTTTTCCCTTTATAGCTGGAGCTCCAGAGGCAGCAGCTTTTGACAGAGCGACAGGCGTTCCACATGGAGCAGTTGAAGTACGCTGAGATGAAGGCTCGTCAGCAGATGGAGCAGCAGGCAGCTGCGCAGCAGAATGCAGGAGGACATCATGGACCACCTCCACATGGACCACCTCCCCATGGCCCACCTCCAGGCATGCACCCTGGACACCCAGGACATCCTGGGCACCCAGGCCCCGGATATCCCCCCATGCACCATCCCATGGGTCCCCACCATGCCCCTCAGACAGGTCAGCACGCACCCTGATCTTCTGGTTTTGTGTTTGAGGTCTTCTTTTGGGTTGCTCCTTTTTGTACAAAACATTCATTCTAGGCTGCATTCTCAGAGCGCGCACACACAGAAAGCCACCTGGAGAACAGCTTAAGCTCTTTTATGGAACTTAACACAGCTCTTTTTAATGTCAAGCTTGTCCTGCAGTAGTCTGCGTTTTACGACAGTCGTGTTACATGATTTGACTGATTTGGACATTAAGTGTGGGCTTTTAATGAGGGCCACAAGTGCACCACATGTTTGGAATGTGGCACAGTGATCGTTTTATCTCGATTATTGACTTTTTGTATTGTTGGAAGCTGAAATGGAAACTAAAATTTGATTATTTGCACATCCCTAATGAGTCTTAAAAATATGTAAGTCTTAATTTGCCATTCCACAAATTAAGGCCTTAAATTGGCACAGAAAGTCTCATGTTTATAAAGTCAAGGCATTAAATACTGCATGCACTGCAACAATAAAAAAATCAGTATTTGTTTGTTTTTCCAGTATATATATCTAAACATCCTTAAATCAAAATACGTTTACTTGATGAAAAATGAAGATATTTAACAAAATTATGTGAGTTTGTGTTTAAAACAACAAATATCTATCAATAGGACCAGAACAATAAACTTGTTTCCCTTTTAAAAATGCTAGTTTTTCTCTATTGGCAGATTTATTTATTTTTATTTTTTTTATTTGGTCTTAAAGTCTTAAATTTACCATCTCAAAACCTGAAGAAACCCTGCTATATTCTTTCCAAAAGTGAATATTCTGTAGCACATCAATAGGTCTCTCTTCAAGTGTCTTTTGTTGTTTTTTTCAGGACCAATGGTTGGACCAGGTCAGCCTATGCCAAGCCGAATGATGCCTGGACCTTCCCCAGTTGGACCCCCACAGGGTGGCATGCTGCCCATGATGGGCCCTCGACACCCCGGACCACCCAACGGGATGTGTGAGTATCCGTTCTATCGCTAGATCCCGTCCTCTTGTTCCTGTGCGTGGCACATTTGTCCTGGGCTCTATATATTTTTTTTTCGGCTGCGTTTTTAAAACGACATCATTGTCTCCTTATAGACCCAGTTCCACCTCCAACCGCACAGCCTGATGGGATGCCCCCTGGCCCAGTGGGACCTCCTGTATCTGCGCCCCCTCCTCGTGCTGCTGAAAACTAAACTATTCCCCCCCAGTCCCAGCACACAACGTACACATCCACACACAGATACACACATAAATCCAGATTAATCTGGGATCCCCGCAGACCTGCTGTTGTCGCCCTCTGTAGTTTTGCCTTGCTGATGGGTGGGTCATCTCTAAATCCTCTCGATTGAGCTGAGCACTCACCTCCTCACCCGCAAACATTCACAAGCTCAGGGCACAAAGTCAAGAGTGCTGCCGTTCCTGCGTCTCTTGGCTAGTAATAGCACTGGCTTCTGTTCTGTTTCTCTCCTCTGTGTTTGTTTTCAGAGCGTTGCACAGACTCCTGCGGGACTTCGCTGTCCGGCTCTTCCCTGTAATGTGACTGATTGAATCATATGTGTATATTGTGCTAATCCACGTAAGCTAAATGCTCTAAGATCGAAATCACACTGTAGCTACGAGCCGGTCCGCAGCATCCGGTCTCCTCTGGAGTCCTGTGGCGCGCAGAGAACCTTTCCGCTGCCTTACGTGTTTGTGGTGCAGTATCCATTTCAGCAGGGTTCCCGGTGGCTTCCTCGAGCTTCCTTTTAATATTTACATCCACATCTAGCTGATAATCTACCTCGCCGGTGCAATTCTACGCAATCTGTGCACAGTGTGTGAAGCAGATTTGCTTTATGGTACTCTGCTTGGTCAGTCACGCTGTGACCCAGAGATCAATGAAAGATCGTAACTCACACCGCCACGAGTGCTCCGCTGTCCTAAACGCATCCCGATTACTGTAACACCGAACGAGAGCCCACCAAACTGCTGTTTTTAGAGATGTACCCACACATGCATTAACCTTTATTTGCTTCAGATGTACGAACACACACAAACATGCATTAAAAACCTCCGTTTTGTTCTCTCGGAGAACGCAAATGGAGGTGTATATGGTATCACACTGAGGTGATGGAGGAACTTTGCTTATCTTAGGTGTAGCTGGCCTTTTGTGCTCCTCCCTTAGGTGCTGACAGAGTAGCTGCCCCACCTCGCTCTACCTCTCTCACTTTACTACCTCTCTTCTCTTTCTCTCTTCCTGTTATGGCTGTTCTCTCTCTCTCTCTCTTTTCTTTGTGTGTGCCCATGTGACTGCTGCATTACTGCTGTGTGGAGGCTGTCGTCCTCCTCCTCAGGTGAACCAAGCCCTCACTTTAACACGGCCCACCCCACTACACACACAAACACACACACAGATACACACGCATTTCCTCTTCCAAAATTTTCCAGGCTGTATATCACCGAAAAACAGGAGGAGAAACCCTGCCCTCCCCAATCCCCATATATATCTTTTATTGCTTTTTATTTTATGGTAATGTATTTTTAAGAAAATAAAGTTTGTGTAGACTCAGTTATCGCTGTTCTTGGAAGTTCGTAGCTTTCTCTTTTAATTTTTACCCGGCACATTGATACTGAGACCTGAACACTGTCTAAATAAAGTGGGTTTGTTTTTGTAAGACTGCTTTCTGTTTCAGTTCTAGCGATTCATCTGGTTTATGATGTTTGAATTTTAAGAGTGGATGAATCTCACAAAAATGGCTTTTTCACCCTGAAATCAGAAGAAACAAAAATTCATGAAACTTGACTTTTTAGGAATGTTTTTTGCGCAGTGATGCATTCATGGATTTATTTCCATTAAATCACATTATTATATTATGGAAGCTTGTTTCCTCCCAGGTTAAAAAAATATATAATTTTGGAGTTTATATCTTTCAATTGACTTTTTTTTCCTCATAAAATCAGAATTGCAAGATATGAAAGGGGAAAAAAAGTCTCAGAAAAGGTCATTTGTTCCCTTTTTTGGTATTTTGGTATTTTTGTATTTTTTTTTATTATTTTTGATTTTTTTTTTACAATTGCCCATCATTTTCTCCAAATGCACTTTGGCAAATATAAATCCTGCTCTGTGAGGAAAAACCATGCAGGAATTATAACAACCTCATGTAATGTAATCTCTAACCCGGATAGTCCAGCATGTGGAAGTTCACTCGCATGTGGAGGGCTGGAACATGTTAGACTGTGCCTGATAAGCGATGGGGTTAGTTGTGTTTTTCACAATGTTGTTTTTTTTCCCCCTAAATATTGGCACTTTAAAATAATTACCCACTAGAGGCTGTGCATTAGTAGTTTTACTCCACAGGAAAGGGAAGTTTGTGATTTCTAAATTTCTTAACTGAGGGAAAAACTGTAATGCACAACACTATTATTGAATATATTGTAGCTTTTGTAAAACAGTGGAAAACCGCTTTAATTAATTGTTACATTAAATTCCATTAAGTAATAGTTCATTAATTGGCCTGTTTGATACTTGGCAAACTAGCACAATACAGAAAATGATGTCACACATGCTTCTGTCTGAAATTTACAGCAGCTTCTGTTTGGACTGTAGGATAATCTGATTATGGTTATTTCTGATGTTTTAATACACTATGCTTAGTCTGAAAAACAAAAGCATTTTAAAACTAAATGATCAATGGAGACATTTTGGCTCACATTTAACAAAAACCCACCAATTCACTATCTCAACAAATTAGAATATGGTGACATGCTAATCAACTCAAAACACCTGCAAAGGTTTCCTGAGCCTTCAAAATGGTCTCTCAGTTTGGTTCACTAGGCTACACAATCATGGGGAAGACTGCTGATCTGACAGTTGTCCAGAAGACAATCATTGACACCCTTCACAAGGAGGGTAAGCCACAAACATTCATTGCTAAAGAAGCTGGCTGTTCACAGAGTGCTGTATCCAAGCATGTTAACAGAAAGTTGAGTGGAAGGAAAAAGTGTGGAAGAAAAAGATGCACAACCAACCAAGAGAACTGCAGCCTTATGAGGATTGTCAAGCAAAATCGATTCAAGAATTTGGGTGAACTTCACAAGGAATGGATTGAGGCTGGGGTCAAGTCATAAAGAGCCACCACACACAGATGTGTCAAGGAATTTGGCTACAGTTGTCGTATTCCTCTTGTTAAGCCACTCCTGAACCACAGACAACATCAGAGGCGTCTTACCTGGGCTAAGGAGAAGAAGAACTGGACTGTTGCCCAGTGGTCCAAAGTCCTCTTTTCAGATGAGAGCAAGTTTTGTATTTCATTTGGAAACCAAGGTCCTAGAGTCTAGAGGAAGGGTGGAGAAGCTCATAGCCCAAGTTGCTTGAAGTCCAGTGTTAAGTTTCCACAGTCTGTGATGATTTGGGTGTTTTTTGAAAACCAAAGTCACTGCACCCGTTTACCAAGAAATTTTGGAGCACTTCATGCTTCCTTCTGCTGACCAGCATTTTAAAGATGCTGATTTCATTTTCCAGCAGGGTTTGGCACCTGCCCACACTGCCAAAAGCACCAAAAGTTGGTTAAATGACCAAGGTGTTGGTGTGCTTGACTGGCCAGCAAACTCACCAGACCTGAACCCCATAGAGAATCTATGGGGTATTGTCAAGAGGAAAATGAGAAACAAGAGACCAAAAAATGCAGATGAGCTGAAGGCCACTGTCAAAGAAACCTGGGCTTCCATACCACCTCAGCAGTGCCACAAACTGATCACATCCATGCCACTCCGAATTGAGGCAGTAATTAAAGCAAAAGGAGCCCCTACCAAGTATTGAGTACATATACAGTAAATGAACATACTTTCCAGAAGGCCAACAATTCACTAAAAATGTTTTTTTTATTGGTCATATAAAGTATTCTAATTTGTTGAGATGGTGAATTGGTGGGTTTTTGTTAAATGTGAGCTAAAATCATCACAATTAAAAGAACCAAAGACTTAAACTACTTCAGTCTGTGTGCATTGAATTTATTTAATACACGAGTTTCACACTTTGAGTTGAATTACTGAAATAAATGAACTTTTCCATGACATTCTAATTTGAGATGCACCTGCGTGTATGTGCATATAATATAATAAAATAAATAAATAAATATATATATATATATATATATATATATTTAAAATGTGTGTGTATATATATATATATATATATATATATATATATATATATAAAATGTATATGTGTGTATGAATGATATAGATAGATAGATGTACAGTCATGGCCAGAAATATCGGCACCCTTGGTAAATATGATCAAAGAAGGCTGTGAAAATTAATCTGCTTAATTGTTAATCCTTTTGGTCTTTTATTTAAAAAAAAAAAAAATCACAAAAAAATCTAACCTTTCATTGGATAAGAATTTAAAATGGGGGGGAAATATCATTATGAAATAAATGTTTTTCTCTAATACACGTTGGAAACAATTATTGGTACCCCTAGAAATTCATAGGAGTAAAATATCTCTGAAGTATATTCCCATTCATATTCACAATTTTGAGCACTCCAGGGTGATTATGAACATGAAATTATCCAGACATGGCTTCCTGTTTCACAGAAATATAAATAGGAGGGAAAACAAAGCCTAAATTCCATTAATCATCCATCACAATGAGGAAAAACCAAAGAATATATTTCTGATGTGCAGCAAAAGATAATTGAGCTTCACAAATTAGTGAAGTGGCTTTAAGAAAAGAGCTAGAGCAGTGAAAATTCCCATTTCCACCATCAGGGCAATAATTAAGAATTTCCAATCAACATAAAATGTTACGAAACTGCCTGGAAGAGGACGTGTGTCTATATCGTCCTAATGCACGGTGAGAAGGAGAGTTTGAGTGGCTAAAGACTCTCCAAGGACCACAGCTGGAGAATTGCAGAAAATAGTTGAGTCTCGGGGTCAGAAAACCTTAAAAAAAAAAAGTAAAACAGCACCTACATCACCACATGTTCTTTGGGAGGGTTTCAAGAAAAATTCTCCTAGCTCATCCAAAAACAAACTCCAGCATATTCAGTTATCAGACACGACTGGAACTTCAAATGGGACTGGCTTCTATTGTCAGATGAAACTAAAAAATGAGCTTTTTAGCAGCAAACACTCAAGATGGGTTTGGTGAACACAGGTATAAAAAGTACCCCATGTGTACAGTGAAATGTACTGCTGTATTTTTGATGTGTGGGCCTATATTTCTGCTGGAGGTCCTGGACATCTTGTTTAGACACATGGATTCTATCAAATACCAACAGATAAAAAATTAAAAAAAAGTGACTGACTCTGTTAGAAATCTTATAATGGGCCATGTTTGGATCTTCCAACCGTACAATAATCCAAACACAAACCTCAAAAACAACACAAAAATGGGTCCCTGAGCACAAAACCAAGCTTCTGCTATGGCCATTCCAGTTCTCTGACGTGAACCCTATAGAAAATGAGTGGGGTGAACTGAAGAGAAGAAGCACCAACATGGAGCTGGGAATCTGAAGGGCTGGAGTGATTCTGGATGAAGGAATGGTCTCTGATCTCTTGTTAGGTGTTCTCTAACCTCATCAGGCATTATAGGAGAAAATTTAGAGCTGTTAAACTGGCAAATAGAGGTTTCAAAAAGTACTGAATAAAAGGGTGCCGTTAATTATAGGCCAATGTGTATTAGAGAAAAACATTTATTTCGTAATGATATCCCCCCCCCCCCCCCCCCCCGTTTTAAATTCTTATTATCCAATGAAAGGTTAGATTTTTGTGAATTTTTTTAAATAAAAGATCAAAAGGATTAACAATGCAGATTAATTTTCACAGCCTTCTTTAATCATATTGCAAGTGAAATCAAGGGTGCCGATATTTTTGGCCATGTCTGTATATAGGCATATATATATATTATATATATATATAGATAGATGGATAGATGGATGGATGGATGGATGTATGTAGATAGATGTATGTATGTATGTATGTAGATAGATAGATAGATATAGATATATTACTCTTTTCTATTTTAAAATGTAATTTATTCCTTTGATGCAAAGCTGATTTTTCAGCATCATTACTCCAGTCTTCAGTGTCGCATGATCCTTCAGAAATCATGTGGAAACCATGATATTTTCTTTCAGTATTCATTTATCAACAGAAACTTCAAAAGAACAGTTTTGTTTTTTGGTAACACCTTCTTCTTTAACGTTGCTTTTGATCAATAATTTGTCCTTAGAAAATAGAGGTATTAATTTCTTTAAAAAAATCCAAACTATTGCCTATTTTATGTTTTAATAATTTTGTGAATATCATATGAAATAAGTGTTTTAATTCAGTATTTTAGTGTAAACCTTAATATCAGTGAAGTTGAAAAGAAATGCTGTTCACAACCATTTTCATTTACACGTGTTTCAATACGAAAAGAAAAATACTATAGGAATTCATGAAAAAAAATCCTTATTAGATTGAATTGTGTAAACTGGTTGTTACATACTGGAATTTAAAAGGGAGCTGTGAATTCAACAGAAAACGCTAATCATTTCAGATGAATTTTTGTTGAAATTACAATTATTTCTTTGTAGTAACTAAAAAATTGGATCAGCAGTTTTCATTCATGCAGTGAATCTGGTCAAGAGTCATGTTGGTTTAAATTGTACAGTATTACATATACAGGAGTTTCTTTGCCTGTATTCTCTAGGTTGTAGTAAGTTGTGTTTAGCAGCTGTTGTTTACTGCTGACTTCCAAAAAGGACAAATAATGGGAGCCTATTAGCAGGAGTAGTTGTAATGTTAACAGCCCAGTTGTTACATATTTTAAGAACAACAGTCTCTACATTGATAACTTTAAGAATAGTGGGCAAGAACCGAAAGGGACTGTCAGGAAAGATTGTCTCCAAAAAACACTGAACTAATGCAGCAAATTGCTAAAATTTTGATCACAGACACCAATAAAATGCAAAAAAGACAGTGTCATGATCATTAAAGCTACACCAGGATGAACTTTCATCTGTCCTGGACAGACAAATCACCTCACTTGAATATTAACAAACCACTGTGGACAGTTTTGAAGAGAAGACTATGAAGCAGATTCCCTCCTCCAACATTTCTGAACATTTTTGTCCGACAAACAAACCAGACAGGAGAGTAGATTAACGTTGGTGCATTTGAACTTGAAAAATGGCACGTATTGAAGTCTTTCTGCGGTTGAAACAAGATACCTCCTTATGTTCATTCATGTTTTTCAAGCTATAACTAGTAAAGAGGAAGAGATGATTGGTTGACGTGCCGCTTGAACTGAGGCGCTACAGCAATCTGTCACGACACCTTAAAGAGCCACAAAATGGTATTAACTCTCAATTAATTTCTTCAAAAATGACAATTTGAAAGCTGAAACTTTGTTTCATACCTAAAGTAACCTGCTCTGTCTTGTCTGTTGGAGCGTTGTCAGTTTCCTCTTTGCGCCGCAATGTATTTTTCACTGCATGAGAACATGATGTGTGGCGTGAGAGTGGCATGGCTTGTCAGACGTAGCCACAGCGAAGGATCAGTTCAAAAGTTGTATTTGGAAGCTGTATTAAAGGCAAAAGGTGGTAAAACACCTTAAAGGGATAATTCACCCATAAATGAAAATTCTCTTTAATTACTCACCCTCATGTCGTTCCAAACCTGTTAGACCTTCATTCATCTTCAGAACACAAATTAAAATATTTTTGATGAATTCCGAGAGCTCTCTGACTCTGCATAGACAGCAAGGATTCTACCACGATCAAGGTCCAGAAATGTAGCAAAGACATCGTTAAAATAATCCATGTGACATCAGTGGTTCAACCGTAATTTTTTGAAGCCTACGTTGTCTATGTTGTTTACACTTTGATCTGAACATAGACAATGTTTCCGCATGGTGCTGCCGACACAGAACAACATAAGTTGTTTACGTTCAGTGGATACTCTCCAAAATGGCACCAGGGTGACTTGGAGGAGACGAATTGTTGAATAAAGTTGTTATTTTTGTTTTCTTTACGCACAAAAAGTATTCTCATAGCTTCGAAAAAATTACAGTTGAACCACTGATGTCACATGGTATATTTTAACGATTTCTGGACCTTGATCATGGAAGTATCCTTCCTGTCTATGAAGCATCAGAGAGCTTTCGGAATTCATCAAAAATATCTTAATTTGTGTTCTGAAGATGAACAAAGGTTTTACATGTTTGGAACGACATGAGGGTGAGTAATTAATGACAAAATTTTCATTTTTGGGTGAACTATCCCTTTAATAAAGAAATATTGCCTATTTTCCAGGTGATAACATTATTTTGTCCAACTTCTGTATATCAACCCTTCTGCTGTCTAGATAACCCATATTGGTTATCCACACATTCAGATGTTTCATAATTAACACTTATTTCCTTGAGCTTCAGAAGCTGTCTTCGCCAATGAGACGATGAGGGCACTCCGCGGTCGCTCAGGCGAACTTGTCACATCATTTCTCACTCATCATCTCCCTCTTTTCAACCCATTTTTTTCTCCAGTTTTTTTTTTTTTTTGCAGGTTTCCTCTTCCACTACGACTCCATTTTTCCATCCTGGTTCTTTTCTTCTCTCTCTCTCCATCTCTGTCCCTCACCTCCTTCTTGCTTGTGTGTTCTTCCGTCAGTCTTCATCCTTCACCTCCGTAACCATGGTGGCAGATCCAGAGATGTGTGAATAAAAAAGAGGGTGCTCTGCTCGGTGCCACAGGCTGTGCGGCTGCATGGGAGGAACGAGGACAGCTGGGCAAAGCCCATATTTGGCTAGTCGCATATTCGTTATATGGAAGGTTATAGGGTTGATTCCCTCTTGTATACCTTGAATGCACTTGATAAATGCCAAGTGCATCTCCAGATTTTAAACAAACCTGCCTGGTTTACAGTTACAGCTAATACAGAAGGCTAAATGTTCAGTTTGTTTTTCAACGTCTTCTGTATTTGAAATTGATTGCTTTGCGTTACTCCCCGTGGAACTGCAAAAGCCCCGATTGTAAAGTCTTTGAATTAAAACAACAAACATTGACAGCCTGTGTGTGATGTGCAGATGGCTCGAGCTCTCGGGCTGCCAGAAACAGTTGGTGCCTGTGCGTTCTTGATCGAATATAAAGGATACTTCCCTTGTATTCCAAGCACCGTCGTTTCAGTTCGATACATGCTTGATGGAGGCATTTAAGCATTTCATGTTTGTGCAGCCGCACTATCTTTGAGGATGTTTCCATGGTAACAGGTCTCATGGTTCTGCATGAAGAGTAGTCGGAGAGGAGGGGCTGTTTTGTGCTTTAAAGATTGAATGTTAAAGCAAGGGCTCCGGTGAATTTAACGGAGGAGACTGCATTACTGTCTGAGACGGTAGCCCCCCTCTCCAGTCGCACAGAGCCACGACTGTGTTTGTAAGGCAAAATTAATTACCCCCCAAATCGGCATTCGTCGTGTTGGGTTCCGTGTGTGACCTAAAATATGCAGCTTGATGGTCATCGAGTTCATTCGAGTCTGTATTCGAGCTCCATTCTGACAGACTTGAGTGGGTTTATTCGCTGAATCAGAGAATCAAGCAGAGATCTTTAGACTTTCAGTTTGAAAGGAGCAAAACTGGGATCATGCCACCAGCCTGTCAACAAGCTCTCAATTAGGCCCTCTCTGTGTTTGCGCCATGGGCATTTGGCATCCCACTTGTGCAAAGGTAATGTCTTGCCGCAAAGATAGACTGTGGATTTGGAATCCTGATAATGGTTTTCACTTACCATTATCATATAAATGTTTTAGTAAAGTAAATAGCATAAGGTGTACATAAAATTAGAGCACCACATGACAGAAATCTGACCTTTTTTTTTTTGCATTTTTTTTTTTCTTTTTTTTGATTTGGTAGAAAATTGGTGGACATGTATGTGTTTCATTGTATTTCATTACATGTATGCATTAAAACAGAACAGAGTAGTATGCTTTTGTAGCTGTAAGTATTATCAAATAAGCCTAAATACTGAATAAAATAACTGATATTTGTAGAACGTTGGGATTTATGAACATTCTAATTCTTCGAAATTCATTGCAGCATTCTGGAATCACTTATGTACTGTGCATATGACCAAGTAGTGAGATTTGTTTACTTTTATTTTCAAGGGGGAAATTGTATTGTCTTATGGTTAGATCTTGCAGTTAGCAGCCATTGTAACCTTTACACCAACCACCATTATATCTAGAGAACTCAGGGAACCAATAATTGCTTGTATGAAGGTGTACTACTTAATTATGTGTTTGTTTTGCTGTCTCTTATTTGTCTTACTAAACATGAGATCAGCTTTTAGCCTCTCTGCTGTCACCACTAGCTCTGGAGCACCTATGGTGTTTCTGAGTGCAACTCAAGTTGACAGTCATTGGAAAAAATGTTGGAATTTGAGGTAAAATTTGTTAAATTTGGTAATGTTAGGTGAATGACAAGACATAACTGGCCATGCAATTTTAACATGGTGGCCACATGATGTAGTCTATTTTTATTTTTTATTTTTTCCTGGACACATCCTTGTGTTAAAATCATGAATTCAATGTCACCACCAGTAAGCTTCTGACAACTCTTTTAATATTTATTTAAAATGTACCATTTGGACAGTTTGAATTAGAATACATTGCAAGAAAGTGAGTATGAACACAACAAGGCTTTGAAAGTAGACTAGTGAGTAGGTGAGTTTTCCTTTTTGTGTTTAAATGTCCTGGACAACCTCTGTGATCCCATTTAGCCACTTGTTTTTTTAAGACAAGTAAACACTTACATTATAAAGGGATGTCAAATCTATTTTATGTTGCAGAACAAAACATGAAAATATCTTAAGCTTCTGTGAACTACAGACCCTTTTTCAGGCATTTAACCAAAAAACCCATAAAAAAATTGACGTTTGAACTAGAAGTTCAAAAATGCTGTCCCATATCAGGGTTTTAGGACTTTTTCCCGCAACACTCTGTTACCACCTTTTTAACAATAGATAAGTCTCATGCACAAAACAAATGATTTCTGTGCTTTCTTTCCTTCCAAAGGGATTCCATCTCAGTTGCTTCAATCACATGGCCAAGTAATTGTAACCATAGATCCTCAGTATTACAGTGTTTCTCTTGTAGTTTTGCTAAAAAAAAAAAATCCATTGGTTTAAAACACCAGACATTGATAAGCTTCAGATGGTCTGTTTTTGTTTATGACTCAGTGTAATTTAGTTTCCCAACTCTGCCTGAGTCATGCTCTGCGAACACGTCAAGCTCCTCCCAGAAAAAAACTAAATTCTTTCATTTCTGATGGGTGAGAGCAGGAATATGACACCCTCTGAGCTAAAGAAGATTCTGGTACTTTGTAATGTTTTCCTGGAGAGGTTCCTTCGCCCTGAAGTTGTGTGCTGGACCCGTGAGAAGCACAGGTGTGTCCTATAGCCTGCCTGAAGAGAGGAAATTAGATCCAATGCCACGCTTCCCAGTGGGAGATTGAGCCCATGCCGCAGTGTTTATGTGTAAAGGTGAGTGTGATGTCTTTCTTTTTTGTGAGGCCTGTTAATTCACCATGTTTCTTATGGTCTTATTCTCTTCAGTTACCCTGCTGCTATAAGTTGCATGCTGGTGTAAATCTATTTTTTATTTTTTTTATTTCTCAAGACTCTTGCATGTAGGAATAGCAGGAAAACAATGTGATGGACTGACTTTAATTGCTCCACACATCTGGAGCACTAAAGGTCAGACTTATTCCTTAATGAAATGCACTGTATTCCCATCCAGATACATGTTATTTTCTGATGGCGTCTCCAAGAGTCATCCGCATAAATTTCGTAGGAACCTGGAGCCGGGAACCAGTTGTTGCCATGTCTGGAGGCCACTAAACCAGTGCTCTTTCAATATTTATTACAATTACTCTGTGTTCCTTTTACATGGGTTTCTTGTGGATGTGACAGGTTGTTGACTGGTGAGCTCAGTGCGGGTGTTGGAGGAACTCATTAAAAATGGAAGCTGTGAAAGTAGGCCAGCGGTTTACTGATGTGGAGGCAAGGGGTAAAGAGAAAGGAAAGACATTCAAGTTCTCCATCCTATCCCATGTCACTCCCTTGGCCTGTTCTCTGCATGAAGAGGTTGGTGTCTGCATTTTCCCAATTATAACTAATCTAGTGAAAGTTCTCATGCAGGTCCTTGCCTTGTACTTTCAGTGTTGAGCGAAAGAAATATAAAGAAATACTCTTGATTGTGTGCTTTGAGACAACAGGAGAACAGGAATAATTAAGTCACTGCATTATTTATTACTGCTGTGAGTTATTCAAATATTGAAGCCAGTTTCTTAAGCTGAGGAATTAAGTTTAGTTCTGGGTCTGCCAAAGGTCAAATTTTATTGTATGAATTCCATCCAGATAAGGCTGCCTTTTAGCTTATAACCATTTCTGTGTTCTTAAATGAATTTTCTGGGTTCAATACAGCATCTATGAAATGCAGTCAGTTACCACTAAAAACTAAAATATGCACTTTACATCTACAAAACTTGTTCTTGTTAACACGATGTTATAGAGCAATACAATATGGTGTTAGCAATGCCAACATCATGGATTTGATTCACAGGGAATGCATGATGAAACTGATAAAAACGTTTTCCATTGATGCAAAACAAGTCTCTTTGCTGAATACATCAATGTAAAATTTAAATGTAAGGGCCAGTTTATACATAACTCGATTTTTAAAGGCTGAACACATTTTAACTTAAATACGGAGTTTTTAGAATGCTGCGTCACATGTGAGATGCAAATGCAACAGTAAACAATAGGGCTAGGTAAAAATATCAATTTTAATCGATTCTCATATTTACTAAATGATTCCTATCCCAAGAATCCATTCTTCTAGCCTGTTTTCAGTGAATGAACAGAACAATGTAGCAGGTCCCCCATCCATTAAGTGGCAGTAAGCTTTGTGATTTGTTACTTCTAATGTCTCAGATTTCAAATCCTGCCCGTTTTATTACAATATTCAAGCATTAAGTGCCGTTTTGGTGCTGTTTAAGGTGGAGTGACGGATCGGTAGTGCCTCAGTTCAAGATAAAACCATTTACAGCACAAAATAAACATGAATGAACATCTGAAGGTAGGCTATGTTAAAAGAAATTACAATTTACCAAAATCCTGTCATCTTGTCTCTCATGTAATCGATTAATCCGTGTTTCAACTGCAGAAAGACGTCAATATAACAGCTTGTAAACAATATGTCACGTAACATCACATTTACTCAGAAAAAAAATAAATACGTGACCATAAACTCGTTAGTCAGGTAGGAAAATTAACTAGAATGATCTAGAGGGGAGCATTTTGCTAAATATATGCACCATATAACATTCATTATAATTTTTTAGCGTTCTTCAATATTTATGTTTGAATAAATTCTCCAAGTTTTTATGAAAGCCAGTTTATATTTCAAAAAGGGAATCAGAGTTGAAATATAACTATGTAATTGTTAAGTTAGTATTTTTACTTTATTATAAAAAAATTCAATAGATTTTAGATAGAGTGTAATTTAAGTGTTTGTATACAAATCGTTTAATTTTAACCTTCAATATTATAGTCATGTAGTTTTTTTCCCTTGAGAAAATATGCCATACTGCCATACTGTACCTGATATATATCCAAAATAATCGATATTGAATCAAATCTAATCGAATCGTAAGCTTGTGAATCAAAATCTAATCGAATTGTGAAATTTTTGTCAGCCCTAGTAAACAACGATTTAATGAATATTTACCTAGAAAAACACTGGAAAACCAGCTGACCTGAGAGATAATGTGAGTTGAGTTCTATGCAAGAAACATTTTCTTTCAGATTCTGCATGATTAAGACACGGCAAGAAGGCAGTAGATTACAACAAAAGTACACTTAATGCCTTGTCCCTGATGGAGGGGTCTCATGGATTTGTCCCAGTAAAAAGAAATATGAATAAGCAAGAATTTAAGGCTTGTGCGCTTTTCATCTGACTAATGCCATTTTATAATATATCTAAATGGCTCATTATTACAACAATGTGAACACTGGGAAACATGCTTAAAGCTCCAAGCTGCCATTTTGATTTACATTTGCTTCCTACTGGAGTATGGAAGTGCAGTTAGTGAGGTTTTGTTACTGATTTATTTATTTTCTAATTGGAAAGAAAGCTAGACGCTATTTTCAGAGCAGACCAAACATTAATGAACACATGTGAAGTGAACTTATTTGACCATCCTCATTTTCTGACTACTATATCCTGCATATCGCAAAGCTGAATGCCCTTTAGCCAAATAAAAAAAGTGACAAACATGCCATTGTGCTTTGATTGTCTCATTACATTCGTTCCTTTTGGTTCCAATTATCTGAGCCCTTCATTAGAAGCTTTAGTGCGTTATATAACAATGGAGTTCATTGTACTCTCACTCATTTTGTGACTTAGTAACAGTTAATATAGGCGTCTATTAAGCTGCGTGGGCCACTGCTGGCAACCGGACAGCACCGTGCAGGATGAAAAGATCTGTTTAATTTGTTTCGTGGTATTTGTATATGGAGAGACAACTGTGTATTTTTTGGTTTAATGTACATATTCCGTTGGCGTTTTGCAGCAATTTACCACGTTTTGCTCTTCCCGTATTCCTCAACATTTTGCCAGCTGGTAACAGATGCAGCATTGCTAAATACTAGCACTGTTGAAATTGGACTGCGATATTTCGTCAGTCCAATATTGAGATTTCGCTTTCCAATGTTCTGCCAAGTGTCTATCCAGTAAATGGTCTGTGTACCATGTGCCACGATTAGCTTGCAGTGTGTACCACATTCTATTCCTACTCGAGTGTCTTTATTTGTTCCAAAGTCTGCGGTAGGAGCATCATAACCGTCTCTTTCTCTCGCTGTCTCTCTTATATTTGATATCCATTCAGGTTGTCACCTCTCCTGCCAGCATCTTTGGTTTGATGCCACAGCTCAAGCACACTCGGCCTGCCTGTATCAGCCCGTTCCTATTGCCGTTGAGTCTGACATCTGGATCTGACAGGTCTCTGATAGGTTGTTATGATTCATATGAACCATATGTTGTCATTGCTGGTCGGTCATCTTTTGTTCTCTTTAAACAATTCCCAGAAGGAGTTGTTTTTTTTAACTGGTGTTATACCTTCACAAAATGTCCAATTTGTGTCATTTATATTTAATTTATTCATTTTGCTGACGCTTTTTTGTAAACGCTTTGTTCACATTGAGCCCAGCTTTGATTTGGTTTGCAGATATGAAAGTCTGCATGTCATTTTGCAGTTGATGAATGTGAATACATTTGTTCTGTGTAGTCAATATCTGATATATCTACATTCGTTGCCATAGTAATGTCTAAAGTGTCAGCATGACGCCAAGAGGCTTTCTTCCACAACAGTCAAGAGTAGCTGTCAGTATAGAACAAGAGGATGGAAATATGGAAAATGTTACCTCTTTTCATGTCTTATGACATTGCACTGTGATGCTGAACTATTCCACATAAGTCTCAGTTGCATTATAATATTTTAAAAGTTCGTGCATATACTGAATTTAAAACCATTCACTTTTTAACTAATGATTTTTTAAATATTTTTTATATTATATATAATTTATATATTTAAAATATTTATGTATAAATATATACATATACACAAAAGCTTGGTGTTAAAATGATTTTTTTAAAGAAATGTGTATATTTTATTTAGCGAAGACACAATAAATAAATCAAAGTGACATCAAATAAATAAATCAAATAAATACTGTCCTTTTAAACTTTCTATTAATCAAAGAACGCTGAAAATATGTATCACAGTTTTTTTCACACACACACACACGTTTGTTTTTGTGAAAAGTGGGGACATCCCATAGGCGTAATGGTTTTTATACTGTACAAACTGTATATGCTATTGCCCTACACCAACCCTACACCTAAACTTAGCCCTCACAGGAAACTTTGTGCTATTTCAGATTTTCAATACACTCCATTCTATGTGATTTATAAGCGTTTTGAAAAGTGGGGACATGGGGTAATGTCCTGAAAAGTCACCTTCTCCTTGTAATACCTATGTCATACCTTTGTCATTATACAAATTTATGTCCTCATTTGTCACAAAAACGCGCAAACACACACACACACACACACACAAAATGAAGCAGTGCAACCATTTTCAACATTGATAATAATAAGAAATGTTTCTTGAAGTTATTTCTACAATGATTTCTGAATGACTGCTGAATATTCAGATTTACAATCACAGGAATAAGTTACATTTTAAAATATAGAAAACAATTATTTTAATTGTAATAGTCTTTCACAAATTTAATCCAATAAATGCAGCCTTGATGAGCATAAGAGACTTTTTTTTTTTAATTACAAATATCTGAACTTCTGACCTTGCATTTGATAATGCTATGCGTGACCATTTGAACTACAGGAACATCCTATGTTAATACTGTTGCCATTTTTCTTCTCAGTGTATCAGTACATAAATGTAGCAAAGCAATATCATTGATCATCATGCTAATCCACGCTGCTGTGATTCATGCTTGACAATAAATACATGGAACCAGTGATCATGTTCCTGTAATGTGATCATGTTCCTGTAATCTGTTAATATGGCATTAATATGTCACCACTCGCACAATTCAACATGAGTGTGCAAGTGAAAAAAACCACAGCATGCCCGCTGTATAGCAATGGAGTAGAGTGGAGAGAGAGAGAGAGCATTGAGCGAGCACAGACGGGGGGATGGGCCGCCGCTAATGCTGGGGAGGGGGGCTGCACAAACAGTTTAGTTCTGCTCTGGTTGGCAGCACATAAGCCTGTATGATCCAAGCTCCAGCCTGTCCAGAGCTAGGAATAGCAGCAGTGTGCTAATGGCACTTGAATAAAGGCAAATGAAAGCACTGAAGTAGGTGTAGGAGAAAAAGTAGGAGGGGCTTAACTCTGACCACATGGGCAGAAGAACTGGATTATAATATATTTCCATATATACTGCGTCTTAGTAGTGTGTGAGTTCATATGCGAACGAAAATCAGAGAGAAAGACATCAGGAAAGAGTTTTCACTTGGCAATGATAACAAGACTCCTGAACAAAGATTAATGTTGCTTTGGAAGGTGAAAATGTTGTTTAGCAAAACCTAGAAACAAAATAGAAGTGGTTTGTATTCATACTTCATGCATATGTCAGTTTTACTGAAGGTAATAATTACTTTTTTCCGAAACAAGAGAGAGAGAGACAACTGCATTTGAATACGGGAGTGAATCCCCTAAATTACAGTTTGTTGTGTGGAACAGAACTTACTCTCTAAACTGAGATGACTGACACCATTGTAACAATGGCTACATTTTACGTTGCGCTTTTGGAATTGTTTATGTTATTTTTGACCAAAGTAATAATACAGCGACCATAGACTCGTCATGTTCAATCTGACCAATCATGAAGCAGAATCTGCCATTTTGGTCCGACAAACAAACCAGACAGGAGAGTAGATTAACGTTGGTGGACTTGAACATGAAAAATGGTGTGTATTAACGTCTTTCCATGGTTGAAACAAGATAACTTCTGATGTTCATTCATGTTTATTTCACGCCATAACTAGTAAAGAGAAAGAGATGATCGGTTCACGTGCCGCTTGAACTGAGGTGCTACAGTGATCTGTCACGGCCCATTAAAGAGCCACAAAACGGTATTTATTGTTTGAATTAGGGATGCACCTATGTATCGGCTGCCGATATTTATCAGCCGATTTTTGATTAATTTAGAGCCATCAGCATATCGGAAATAGAATGAAAAGGGCCAAAACCGATGGTTTATTACTTAAAGGTCCCTTGGAATGCTTTGAAACACGCAGCGTTATTCTATGTGTTGACATCATTTTAACTGAAACAGGAAGACAGGGCGGGACATATCAAGCAGCCCCACCCCTTTTTAAAATAGCCAATAGCGTTCGTTTATATCACAACTTGGGCTAAAGCCGTTCAGAGCCATTGAGCTCCGTAAAGCCGCATTTGACAGGGTATGACAGCCACAATCTCATCCATATTGCTATTAAATATAGCATTCTGTGTAGAATTCAAACAGGTCCGATACGTTTTGCGGTCTGTGCCGACTCGCGCATGTGATCTGCTCCATATGGAAGGATGTTAGGGCCAAAAACGCGCAAATTTTAACGCGTCAACAACTCGTGAAATACGTGTATTTAACGCGAAAACAACACGTATTTCACGCGTTAAATACGTGTTGTTTACGCGTGAAAAAAAAAACACGTGAAATACGTGTTAAATACGCGTTAAATAAGCGTGAAAAATCAACATGTTAAATATGCGTGAAATACGTGTGAAATACGTGTTAAATACGCGTGAAGTACACGAGAAATATGTGTTAAATATGCATGAAAAATCTGTTTGAACGGGTCAGTGTCATTGGCTGCTGAAGACTTGGGTCAAACCATTTATGTGAGCTTAGGGGGGTGTACCATTCATAGACTAGGCTACCACCATTTAATATGCCTAATTATTATCTTTTTTTCTTTTTTCTTTTTTTGTATGGCCTATAGAATATATTTAAATCACAGTTTTATGAAAAATTTGATAAAAATAAAATTGCCTCGTGTTTCTTCACTCATGCCTTTTTGTAAATAAACACATTAGTGGAAATTCTAGCTTTAACAGTGATCAAACTTAAGTTAGCATCAAAGCATTAACATTTGTGTTGGGGAAATCAGTTACAGTGGAGATAAGCAATCAATGCAGGTTTAAGATACAGACCATTGCAATCAATAGCTTTTATTGTGCTTACATTTATAGCTATCGCCAGCAGGTGGCGCTTATTGAAACCTCTTTTTTTGTTAAGAGATTATGCTTATCAGACAAACAGTAATTAGGTTCACAGTTCATTGGCAAGAGCCAATGGCTGTTTCTCAATTCCAAGAACGCAGAGAAGGGACTTGTGTTCTCGTGGAGACCAGTCTTGCAAGGCTTCCTTGGAATAACGAACTCGGAAGGACGCAAGAACAGAACGCATCCTTGTGAGAATTGAGATGTACTGAGTTCTTGCTTAACTGACTACATAGTCTCAGCATAAGCAGCGGCCAATGAACAATGAATATAACAAACAAATGTCATAACTTATTAAAATATTTCATACTATTTTAGATATTTTCATATAACTGTATATCATTTTGTTTTACAGTGTTATACATTCAACTATGACTGTTAAGATTAATTTTAATATGCAAATAAAAATACTGCAGACCTTCTCTGGGTCTTACCACTTTATTAAAATTAAGCAAAAAAAAACGATAAATGTTTACTTTCAAGAGCCATCAAGTATTTGTGAGAGCGAGTTTAAACTTTGAATAACACTTTGTCATTTGATAACTTCCCCGTTATACTCTTGGGTTACTTGTAACAACAGACATCAAAGAAAATAAGAAAAACATACAACAGGTTCTATTTTGTTTTGTAAGGCCATTCAAGCATCCATTATGGATTAAACAGTAACTTTAAGCCAGTCCAAAAGTGGGAGCTTGAATGATGCCCTCACACATGTACTTGGTGAAAATCTCGTAGGTGTTATGGATGGGAAGTTTTAGTTTGACGAGACAAGTATTGGCCTCAGGGTACTTCCGTCCCATTTCATGAGTAAAATTCAGCGTTGCCTGCGGAGAAAAACCCAGCGCTGGAATTCTATCAGCTCCAGAGGCGAACACCAGCAGCTGATCTAATGTTATCTCAAACACACCATCTATAAAATAGTAAAGTAATAAAATCAATAACATTTGTTATACATTGTGCGCATCTCAAATGAAATCAAAATACTGCTACTCACCAAATCATTAATTTACCTTCAATATCTAAAAGGAAATCTCTCCAGAATCCTTCCACTTTTGTTTCCAGTTGCCACTGATTGCTTCCAATAGGGGACAGTTCCGCTTGGAACAAGGAGATCAAGTCTGTAGCTTTCAGAGGCCTTTCTCTGATGAACAGAATGAAAAAAGATAATAATTAGGCATGTTAAATGGTGATAGCCTAATCTATGAATGGTACACCCCCCTAAGCTTACATAAATGGTTTGACCCAAGTCTTCAGCAGCCAATGACACTGAACCCTTCAAACTGATTTTTCACACCTATTTAACACGTATTTCACATGTATTTCACGTGTATTTCACGCTTATTTAACACGTATTTCACGCGTATTTAACACATTGATTTTTCACGCGGATTTAACACGTATTTCACGTGTTGATTTTTTCACGCGTAAACAACACGTATTTAACGCGTGAAATACGTGTTGTTTACGCATTAAATACACGTATTTCAAGCGTTGTTGACGCATTAAAATTCGCGCGTTTTTGGCCCTAATGGCCTTCCATAGCTCCATGCTATCATCATGTCTCTGGTCCGGAGCAGAGTGTGTGTGCGGTGCGGAGGTTAGCATGACACAGCGCGAAACCGGACTTCTTTTTTTCCTCAATGGAAAGCATTTACACTGTCTGAATCGTTCCCTGTCTCCTATATAATGCACTACGTGCCATTCACCGTACAGAAAATACTAATTCTGTGAACAAGTGACCTATTTCAGCCGCGGCTTCAGCGTCTATTTATAGTCTAGGGCGCGGGCGCTTCGGATTCTAGAGAGCATTTGATTGGACAGAAAGTTTGATGAGAAGCTGAAGTACGATGTGATGTCAAAAAAAAAAAAAAAAAAAAATCGTTGAGTCGTTTTGGCGTGACGAACTGCAAGCTTTGAATGCTTATATCTTCTAAATGCGAATTTTGTCACTGTTTTGGAGCACACTGGCATACAGATAACCTTAAGACTAACATATTGATACTAACACCCAAACAACTTCAATTTTGATTTCATGGGTCCTTTAACTGCATGGAGAAAGTGAGTTGCATGTCTGTTTCAAAATCCAACGGTTTTCTCTGGGCAGGATAATTAAATACTTGCCAAAACAAAATAAAATCTGTACAAAATATATGAGAAATGACCGCGCTCAGCTGTAAATTCATCAGAGGTAAGTCGCAATGGCGATTCACCATTTTGCGTTAGTATGCATCTGTGAACGGACAAAACAGAATAAAATAGGCAACATAAAAAAGGAATAGGCTTACACACGAAATATATTTTGTTTCATTTACAGATTAATACGTAACATAAACTTTCACATAGGCTATATCAGTAATAATAATACAATGTGTGATTTGACATTATCGAGTATATTGCAAAAATCAAACAAATGACACAGAGTGCACGCATACATTACATAAAGAAGTCCAGTAGGTTAGACTGGTGCACCTGCGAGTGCGTTCTTTCACTGCATGATTCAGTATTAAAATGCATGAAGAAAGATCAGAAAATTCAAGATATGGGGGCAGAAAATGTGTATATATATATGAAAATGTGAAAAATTGTTGGCCCCCTTCCTGATTCATGTTGAGATCCAAAGAAATTCACGAACAAATGAGAAAGAAAGTAATTGAGATCTATCAGTCTGGAAAAGGTTATAAAGCCATTTCTAAAGCTTTGGGACTCCAGCAAACCACAGTGAGAGCCATTATCCACAAATGGCGAAAACATGGAACAGAAGTGAACCTTCCCAGGAGTGGCCGGCCGACCAAAATTACCCCAAGAGCGCAGCGACGACTCATCCAAAAGACCCCAGAACAACATCCAAAGAACTGCAGGCCTCACTTGCCTCAGTTAAGGTCAGTGTTCATGACTCCACCATAAGAAAGAGACTGGGCAAAAATGGCCTGCATGGCAGAGTTCCAAGACGAAAACCGCTGCTGAGCAAAAAGAACATAAAGGCTCGTCTCAGTTTTGCCAGAAAACATCTTGATGATCCCCAAGACTTTTGGGAAATATTCTGTGGACTGACGAGACAAAAGTTGAACTTTTTGGAACGTGTGTGTCCCATTACATCTGGCGTAAAAGTAACACAGCATTTCAGAAAAAGAACATCATACCAGCAGT
Source organism: Spinibarbus caldwelli (assembly GCA_039654775.1). Lineage (NCBI taxonomy): Eukaryota > Metazoa > Chordata > Actinopteri > Cypriniformes > Cyprinidae > Spinibarbus > Spinibarbus caldwelli. The sequence continues at coordinate 31,752,092 of CM077226.1, read as the reverse complement.
AAAATATGGTGGTGGTAGTGTGATGGTCTGGGGCTGTTTTGCTGCTTCAGGACCTGGAAGACTTGCTGTGATAAATGGAACCATGAATTCTGCTGTCTACCAAAAATTCCTGAAGGACAATGTCCGGCCATTTGTTCGTGACCTCAAGCTGAAGCGAACTTGGGTTCTGCAGCAGGGCAATGATCCAAAACACACCAGCAAGTCCACCTCTGAATGGCTGAAGAAAAACAAAATGAAGACTTTGGAGTGGCCTAGTCAAAGTCCTGACCTGAATCCTATTGAGATGCTGTGGCATGACCTTAAAAAGGCGGTTCATGCTCGAAAACCCTCCAATGTGGCTGAATTACAACAATTCTGCAAAGATGAGTGGGCCAAAGTTCCTCCACAGCGCTGTAACAGACTCATTGCAAGTTATTGCAAGCGCTTGATTGCAGTTCTTGCTGCTAAGGGTGGCCCAACCAGTTATTAGGTTTAGGGGGCAAGCACTTTTTCACACAGGGCCATGTGGGTTTGGATTTTGTTTTCCCTTCATAATAAAAAACTTCATTTAAAAACTGCATTGTTGTGTTTACTTGTGTTATCTTTGATTAATATTTAAATTTGTTATTGATCTGAAACATTAAAGTGTGACAAACATGCAAAAAAATCAGGAAGGGGGCCAACAATTTTTCACACCACTGTATACATTTATGTATAGTTAAACAATATCACACGAAGATCTAGCGCCGTTTTTTTGCTCCAAAAATCATCATAATTACAAATGTGATTTTATAACAGTTCAATAATCAATATGTTAATATTAAGAGACTTACGTTTTAGACACCATATTGCCTGTTTTTGCTCTATTTCACTCTATTTTTATTTTGATTCGGTTCAATCGCAATGACTCACTCATTAACAGTGACTTGATGCCACCTACTGGCGGTTTTCACGTTCACATTTCACAATTGAAATATTTTTTATTTTTTAAATAATTTCAAATATCAGTATTCAACGTTTTATGTATCAAAACATTATTTATTCATTTGTAACTGCAGGTTAAAGCATTCCATGTCCCTCAGAGCTGCATTAAACAGTGGGTAAATATATCTATTCCACTTCAGATGCAGCTTCTGTGTTTCCTCTGCATTGCAAATATGAGTTTTGTTGATACTGATTTCATTTGTTTGGTAACAGCCCAAATGTCTTATTATACTAATTGACTGAATAAGTGTAAGAATTTGACTCAAAAGGTGATGCCCATAAAAAGTAAAAATTAATTTAAACTTAATTAATTTAAGTTACATTAAAATTAATTTCCATCACTGCTGTGAACTGACCATCACACAGAATATGAAAAATATCAAAAACTTTAGGAGTCAGTTGTCCACAGTAGTCCTTAAGATATCAGCACAATAACACACTCAGCAAAATATCGTCTAATTATTGTTATCGAAAAAATCCCAGAAAATATTGAGATATGTTTTGTCAATATCGCACACCCCTAACAGGAACAGATTTGTTCAAATACCGATTCTGCCTGGAGAGAACCAGTCGATTATTTTTTTCTGTTTTTAAGTCCTGCTTTATGCAACTGACCAATATCGGTATCGGTATCGGAATTGGCCAATAGTTGTTTGTTAAAATCGGTATTGTATCGGCCCAAAAAAATCCTATCGGTGCATCCCTAGTTTGAATTTCTAAAATACCATTTTAAAGCTTAGACTTTTTCATACCAAAAGTAACCTGCTCTGTTTGTCGGCGTGTTGTTAGTGTCCTCTTTGCTCTGCAATATATTTTTCACTGTGTGAGAACATGATGTGTGGTGTGAGAGTGGCATGGCTTGTCAGACATAGCAACAGTAATGAAGGGGGGACGGGCCTTTGCAAAGGGTCAATTGGTACTCAACTGGTTTCCGGCAGAAAATAGGTATCAGAATTTCTACAAAGCATGTTCTGGGGGTCCAAAACCTCCTTCCAGTTGTTCCAACTCGGTTAAAATCACATTTCAGGGTGACAGGGGGTTTCGTTTTAACCCACGGACTAAAAACACAACCTGCGGCAGCGGCATAAAAGTAGCCCAATTACGCGGGTAAACGGAGGACTTGGCAACACTGTTTGCAGAGTGCACTCCCGAAGGCCATGTCCACTTATTATAAGCGATGCTTATTAAATGTATGTGTCTGGGCTTGTTTTTTGAGCTCGGTTCATATAGCTATCCAGTTTATAGAGTAAATAATGTGGACAGGTGCAGGACACAGTATTTTGATATGTGCCTTATTTCCAAGGTAACACATTTGAATTTAAATTTATTATAGGCTTATTCTTGTTTGCTTTTTTTATAGAAAGATCTGGCAACATTAATGCATCAAGACATACCTAGTTCCTTCTGATTTCTTGCATCACAACTCTGATACACATTTAAATGTCATTAACAACTAGTTGTCCAATTCCGTCCTGTACACACTGCATAGAATTTCTGTAAACACCACGTGACAGAAATTTCCCCCTTCACTACGTAATTAAACCTGCGACAGTTGAGTCCACGAAGTGTCTAACATACACACTTCAATTTTTCAGTTATTTAAGTGCATCATCCAGGTATTTAAAGTGCACTTTTTCTTTCTGAAATTTTCAGTGCGAACACACTACTCACACTATTTATAATACAAAATGTGATTATGCGTATATGGGTGGTTTCCTGGTTGCTAAGTGGTAACCAGAGTGTTGTTATTAATTAGCTAAGGTTTTGTGATTGGCAATACCTATACAGATTTGAAGATTTGATTGATTGATTGGGATTGTAACCTTTTTTTAGGAAGCTTGAAAAGATGATTTTCAGGAAAGAAGTAATGTTTTCTAGCAGTGTTCTTTCTTTAAAACATTAGTGTTTTTTTTTTTAAGTGAACAGTATTTTGTATCCCTCAGTTCTGGGCACATTATTGTACTTGGGGCAACTGTTTCTGTTATTTGTATGATTAAATATGTCCCATGTCTTGTTCCTTTAGAATTAAACCAATTGGAGCTACATCTATCAAAACAACACTCTCATACGGAAGAGATGAGAGGATTATGATAGATCTTTAACCTAAATATTTTTTGTTGTCTGCCCATGTTGTTATTGTATTATTATTATTTTTGTAATTTTATACACATAGCACCACATTATTTCAAAGTATACCTTTGGTACCACAATAACAGAGCAGGGCTTCATAACTCAGGGTTAAATGTAGCCTTAATCTGGGGTTAAAATGCATTATGGGTTAAGCAAAAAAAAAAACTTGGTTACTATTTTTTTGAGGACATCTGCTTGTTTGTGTAGTGGTCAGAGCTTTCAATAAGTCCAAGGACAAAGTGAACCACCTTATATATTTGTGTCTTGTTGTGTGGTTGTGTGTTTTCCCAGTGGGGTGTTTTAGCTTTGAAAGAAGAAAAGGAATTGAAGGACGTAGTGCCAGCGGTGCTCATCAAGGAGCCTTGTTCTTTACTGCTTTTACACTTTGCCCAATCAATAATGGATCATCAATTACAAATAGGCTGTTTGCAGCATTCAGGATGTAATCATAAATTAAACATTTACACCTATACGTTAAAATTGAACACCGTACAGGTTTAACAGGAACATCTCACGTGTGTTCAGCTTCATCAGTGCACTGCCCTTAACCTTTCACATGGATGTATAATCACTTATTCATTTGTAATAGGTAGTCCCACTGTGACTCTATTTTTAAACCTAATGTTATTAATAATAGTAATTTCTCAGGAGTCCAGTAAAAGAAACCTCTTCAGCATTCATTCATAACCTGATAAACTGTATATGTTCAGTGGGAAAACAGATGCTGTTTTATGCTTTTTTTTTTTTTTTCTGGAAAGCAACTAATACTTTTAAGAATATATTAAACTGATCAAAAGAGAATGGAAAGACATTTATAATGTTACAGATGATTTCTATTTTAAATAAATGCTTTTCTTTTGAACTTTATAGTTATCAATAAAGCCTGAAAAAACATATACATATTTCCACACATAAATACATTTAATAGTAACTAATATTAAAATGTTATTTTTAAGGATCATGGGTTGCCATCACAGCAATAAATTACATTTTAAAATATATTGAAATAGAAAACAATATTATAATATTCACAGTATTACTGGTTTTACTGTATTATTTAATCAAATAAATGCAAAAAAAGAGACTTCTTTCAAAAACAATTAAAAATTTTACAGAGCTGTTATTTAACTGTTGCTATTATCATATCTGTGTGCATGTGTGTATGTATATGTGTTTATATAATCTAAAATGTTTTAATTTATACAGTATCTCACAAAAGTGAGTACACCCCTCACATTTCAGCAACTATTTTATTATATCTTCTCAAGGGACAATACTATAAAAATGAAACTTGGATATATTTTAGAGTAGTCAATGTGCAACATGTATAGCAGTGTAGACTTACTGTGCTCTGAAAATAACTCAACATACAGCCATTACTGTCAAAATAGCTGGCAACAAAAGTGAGTACACCCTAAGTGATAACAGCTATATGTCGTTTAACCATGCAAAGCCACGTCCTATTCATCATGTACATGTTTAAAATTTGGTGCTTTGAGTACAATTCTCTCATACTGACCACTGGAGTTCAACATGGCACCTCATGGCAAAGAACTCTCTGAGGAATTTTGAGATTAGAATTGTTGCTCTCCACAAAGATGGCCTAGGCTGTAAGAAGATCAGTAAGACCCTGAAACTGAGTTACAGTACAGTGGCCAGTGTCACACAGAGGTTTTCCAAGACGGGGTACACTTGAACAGGTCTCGCAAGGGTCGATCAAAGAAGTTGAGTCCTCGTGGTGTGCGTCAGGTGCAAAAGCTGGTTTCAAAAAACATACACATGAGTGCTGCCAGCATTGCTTTAGAGGTTGCAGAAGTGAAAGGTCAGCTTGTCAGTGCTCAGATCATAAGCCACACACTGCAACAAGTCGTTTTGCATGGCCGTCGTCCCAGAAGGAAGCCTCTTCTGAAGCTGGCTCACAAGAAAGCCTGCAAACAGTTTGGTGTCGAGCATGTGTGGTGACGCCCTGGTGAGGAGTACCAAGAAAACTGTGTCTTGCCTACAGTCAAGCATGGTGGTGGTAGCATCATGGTCTGGGGCTGCATGAGTGCTGCTGGTACTGGGGAGCTGCGGTTCAATGAGGGAAACATGGATGCCAACATGTACTGTGACATTCTGAAGCAGAACATGATGCCCTCCCTTCAGAAACTGGGTTTTCCAACATGATAATGACCCCAAACACACGGCCAAGATGACAACTGCCTTGCTGATGAAGCTGAAGGTGAAGGTTATGGAGTGGCCAAGTATGTCTCCAGACCTGAACCCTATTAACCACATGTGGGCATCCTCAAGCGGAAGGTGGAGAAGCATCATGTGTCTAACATCCAGCAGCTCCGTGATGTCATTATGAGGATGCCAGCAACAACCTGTGCAGCTCTGGTGAATTCCAAGCCCAGGAGGATTAAGGCAGTGCTAGATAACAGTGGTGCTCACACAAAATATTGACATTTTGGACACAGTTTTGAAATGTTTACTTAGTGTGTACTCACTTTTGTTGCCAGCTATTTTGACAATAATGGCTGTATGTTGAGTTATTTTCAGAGCACAGTAAATCTACACTGCTATACATGTTGCACATTGACTACTCTAAAATAAATCCAAGTTTCATTTTCATAGTATTGTCCCTTGAGAAGTTATAATAAAATAGTTGCTGAAATGTGAGGGGTGTACTCACTTTTGTGAGATACTGTATATTTTACTTCAGAAGTGTGGTGCTATTTACAACAGAGAAAAAAGTACTCATATAGTTCATAAAAGCTTGAAAGTGATATGTCTATCAATATATCAATATCTACTATTTCTCCTTTTTTGTTCCACAGAAGAAAGCCATATGGGTCTGGATGACATGAGAGTAAGTAAATGATGAAATGATGAAGAATTTTCATTTTTGAGTCTACGGTCCCTTTAAGCATGAACCTTTTAGATCAAAAGGATTTTAAGATCTAAAGCATAAATTCAGTCAGTGCATCCAAACCTTTGACTGGTGCTGTCAAATTGTTTCTTTCCCAGCACCTATAGGGGAAATGTATATACTTGTATATTTGTATTATTGTATGAGCACTGGTTGGAGGCCGCAGTACACTAGCTCTTCGCTTCCACAGTCTCTTTGAAGCTGAGCCTGTTGGCACGAAGCCCAAATCTTGCACTCAGAGAACAGTGTGGGAACCAGTAGGGGGGGAGAAGGAGGCGCAAGGACAGGGTTAATGAGTCTGTCATGGGAAAATATCAAATCTTGAGACTTTTTAATTGACTGTTATCAGTTAAGATTAAGAATAATTTATTGTATAACGCACAGTGTTTTGTATATTTGCATTTATTTTTTATATGTATTTGTAATGTATTTTGTTGCAGTTTATATATTACTATTGCAAAAACTCACTACAATAATGCCGTATATAATTTTTTGTTCAGTGATAAAAGGAGAATCATATATCCTGTTTGAAATATTTTTGCAGTAATACAGTATATGACCTCTGTAGGATCAGGAAGTGCAGAGAGAGAGAGAGAGAGAGAGAGAGAGAGAGAGAGAGAGAGAGAGAGAGAGAGAGAGAGAGAGAGAGAGAGAGAGAGAGAGAGAGAGAGAGAGAGAGAGAGAGAGAGAGAGAGAGAGAGAGAGAGAGAGAGAGAGAGAGAGAGAGAGAGAGAGAGAGAGAGAGAGAGAGAAGCCACCCGGTGAAACTTTCTGTTGATTTTAAAGAATTTCTTGAAAAAAACTGATGTAACTGACCAAAATTGCAATGAGGCATTGTTGCATGCTGAAATGCATTGCTTTGATGTCCATGTTAAAGCACATTTTTCAGTACAATGGCAAGAAACATACAGAAGAGCTTTTTTTAATGTACGCATTGAATCTTCAGTTTGAAGGGTTTTTATTTTTTGCAATTTTTTTCTTTTTTCATCAACTTGTGATAGCTGAATAGGTTTGGATGAAACTTTCAGTGTAAAGTGATGGCATTATGGTTCATTTGTTCCATTGTGTTACTGAAGGACAGTCGGGCGATTTATCACTTCTTGATGATACAATGAATTTTTGTGGAACAATTGTGTTCATCTTCTTTGCTGATAGCATTAGTTATTTTTCCAGCTAAAAGAAAGAAATTTCGACCTTGGACAAAGTGAGTGCTATTAACACACACACATAGACCTCAAACCCAAGGCACTGGTGAAGCGCCTGTTGCTGGTCTCTTGTCTTTCTCAATGGTGCTGTGTGGAAGAATGCTGCCGACCCCCACTGACACCTCCAGCCCTCATGCATTCATCACCACAGCCGGAGGAGTGTATCTCATGCCTCCCGCCCCTCCTCTGCTTTATTGTCCCATTCTCCTCGCCTTAAACCATCAACCCGTAAACAATCTGGACCATATCACAGCCTTACATAACACATGCATCTCATCTGGCCTTTTATCTACTTTTAATTGATTTAAACTCATTATTCAAATCTGCAGGTTCCTCCGTGTTCCTGCGTCTATCTATCTATCTATCTATCTATCTATCTATCTATCTATCTATCTATCTATCTATCTATCTGTGGTTAAGTGGCTTAGTCTTTCATATCCAAACATTTCTATAAAACAAAAAAAGAATACTTCTACTGTTGCTATTATTATTATAATGTGACATTAAAATATATTGCAAAATATATAATTATATTTTCTTCTTTCATATTCAACATATATGCTAATACACAAGCAGCAAAATCCACATAATTTGTAAAAAAAAACAAAAAAAAATAAAAAAAATAAAAAATATATATAGTATATATTTTTATAAACCTTTCATATTTTCATAAAAAATATATTATTTATATTATCTATTATTTTATATTATTTTACATTTGTATTATTGTACATTTACTAAATTATGCAATAATAATTATTATTATTTTATATGTAATTTACAAAATTATCCAAAATATACCATCAAATATGTATTTTTTTCAACCTATATGCTAATATTTGAATATGCTAAGCTTTGAATAAGCCATGAATATGAAAGACAAGCAGCAAAATCCACATCGGTTCCAACTATCCAAGATAAAACCCGTCGGATGAGCAAAGCAAAATCGCGCGTGTACAATGGAGGGCTGTTTTTGTGTCTGTCAGTAGTTGAACATTATTGAAAGGAGTAAGAAGTTGGGGAGGGGTTGGGGAGAAGAGGGGGTGGGGAGACAGTGGGAGCCGAAATCATTTTCTCTCTCATACTGTGAGAACGCGTAGAATCGCATCTCTCCAAGTGGACGCGCGTCGTTTTGGTTTCACAACCCGATTGATTCGGCCGTGTCCTCCCGCTTCTCAGCAAGATCGCCGACTTGCATTTTGTCTGTGGCAATGGGACCATAAATGAACAAATTCCATCGCATTGAAAAAATAGAAGTAAACAAATACGACCAGCGAAGACACCTCACAAAAGAAGTGGACATGGAGACGCGCAGAGGAGATACGTTATAACAGATTGGACAAACCACATCCAGGATTTACTTCTCGACTTGAAGAACACTTTTTGTTTCCAAAGGGTTGTAGAATTTTTCTTCTGCTAGATTTCTTAGTTACACGCAAGCATGAACCGAAAGGAGACGAGGTCGTGTTTGAGATGCTGGAGCGTGCCGATGCTCTCTGTCCTTCTGCTTGTCTTCTTGACACCGCTGTTTGCTCATGGTAAGATGTTTTTTCACATGCATATTAAATCAGCTGATAGTTAAGACTCAGTAGCCTTCAAACACGAGGTGGCATGACAGAACAGCATCACAAAATGAGAATGTCGGTCAGTAGTGCAGCCGCTGCTGGGTTTTGCTGTGCGTAAATCATGACTGCGCGCCGGCGGCGGCTGCTGCTGCTGCTGATGTGCCTGGATCAGCGCCGTGGAAATGTAGGTTAAATGTCGAACTGGGAAATTTGGGGCTTCGTCCAAAATGCACATCATTAATTAACCCACATTAAAAGGAAGGGAAACCTCAGAAAACATCTGCAAGCAATTTGCAACCATTTTTGATATTAATGATCTTAAATAATGCGCAAATTCTTCATTCCCCCTGGCTGTTTTATGCAGTAGTAGTCGTAGTAGTAGTAGTAGTGTAGAGTTACTGCGCTGTGATTACTCTACAGAGCGGCTGTTGTCATTATGGCAATGATGGAGGCGCACAAAGGCAGGATTAAAGCGCTAAATAATTCATTCTTGGACATTCTCACGCAGCAAATCACACTGTTTATGTGTGTAGTTTAATTTTACGCACGGAACAAGAATGTCTTTATTGTTGTAACGGTCAGCCACTTGGGTTATTCGAAATATTGTGTCGTTCTCCTCCTCCTGAGAATGCCAGAGAAGGATGGAGGACCAACCCAATGGGAGCGACGGTTTCCTTGACCAGTGGTGTGTTTAAAATTCCGATAGATCACTGAGCGTTAGAGATAATCTCATTGACGCGCGCTGTTTTTATGTAAAAAAGCATAAAATCATATAAATCTATTGTATAATTCTTCACTGGTGGTTAGAAGGTCCATTGTCCATCTGGCTGGATGCTCAGTTTCACCCAGCAACAGGACAGGGAAAATATGGTGTCTTGGAATCTGCTAGTAGGAATATGAAAATTTATAACAATTAGGGTTTGTTACTACACATTTTACCTGATGATTCCCAAAGCTGCACTACATCAGCTGTACACCTTTGTTAAATCTGCTTGTGATGGCGGCCAGTGTGGTCTTGGTCCCAGTCAGGTAAAAATGATGTCACCGGTGGCTATGCCCTTTGTTGGCTTCATCTATGTACCTGCCAATGTTAACTAGAAGGAATTTTTAAAATGTATAAAGCAATTTTTGTAAAATGGTAATTTGAGTAGATGAAGTGTGCCACTGGCTGCCATAGACAGCCTTTTCCAACTCATTAGTTCATTACTGGCGTGGTGTAACCTGCAGGAAAATTTGATTTGTCCCAGTAACTGATTTGATAATGTATTCGCTTTCAATGCTCTGATCCATATTTGCTGAATTGCCTTTTTATTGCCACACACTTGCCATTTTCTGTGCAGAAAGATTCAGCTGCTGGCAGGGAAAAAAAGGTGTTGCCCGCCACATCTTGCCGATCAAACCATACACTTGGGCTTTCAGTATATATTATATTCTTTTATTATGCATAATGACTGCTCTGCTGTCAGATGTCATTTTAATCTAATTTTGTGATTATTTTAGATACACTGACCCATGCATAATTTATATCTATATATGTGCCACCTGTTACTGTGCATCAATCTGTGCATTGAACACTGGATTCTGATCTCAATTCCCTTGAGATTTAGTGGAGGATATCGAGATGCTTTATCCTCTAACACTGAAACCCTCGCTCGATTGAGGTAATGATGTTTGCATCAATCCTCACAAATGGAATCCACCATTTGGAATCTAGGCTATTATTCCCAAATCAGCAGTTTTAGTTAAAATTTCAATGCAATCCTGAGTACCAATAATTAAACCTCGCTGTTCTTTGTTCCAGGGATATGATGTCATTTACACAGCTGCTTAAATTGCAGGTTGCAGTTTAGTATTAAGTCTTGTTGTGACAAATAGTGCATTTTTGTCATGAAATAACAAAAAGCTGATGTAAAGCCACCCAGCTTTATATCAAGCTGATGTAAAGCTGCTTTGACACAATATGCATTGTTAAAAGCACTATACAAATAATAGTGACTTGACTTGATGAAAAATGGTTGTTGTGTGGATGCATTTGTGCATTAAGAATTGAATGGATTTGTAGGCAAAGGGCTGTGTATTTTCAGCTTGATCTGTTGCAATGTAGTCGAAAACAACAGCTTGCAGGTTTTAGATGGTTTTAGGTGAGCTTAATCAGATTTGCATTCATTCACAATCATTTGCTGCCAAAGAAAGTCACTGCATTCTGTTTTCAGAGTAAGAACAAGGGGAGGGAAAATGCCATTATTGGTGATCAGATTCATTTGTTTTTTAAATATTTTGAAGGCAGGAGTTTACTGGGTCTTCATCAGCTTGTTGTCTTTTAATTAATGGATTTAAAGCAACCAGAAGAAAGGGAGTGAACTGTAAAGATGTGCTTGCTGTGTTAATGTGGGCTGCTGCCATTTTGTGTTTCATCAGAAACTGATCACCCCACCCCTAATGTATCTGCCGTGTGAATTCATACATGTAATGAAAAGACATCATTAGCTTATTTAATTAGCCTATCAAAGTAGAAAAATGACAGAGGATATAAAATAAAAAAACAGTGGTTGTGTGGATGCTAGACAATTAAGCAGCTGTCTCTTTTATTATTATTATTATTATTATTATTTGTCGAAGGCTTAGCACAAGTTTAAATTTTCTAGGTGTTTTTTACTTAAATGTATGATGTGGACAAATGAATTTGATGAAGGATTTGCGCACAGCTCATTTGAGCTCCATCGTTGCATTCACTTTGCACAGTGAGGGCAAGCTGGTTCCCATGGCAACACATCCCTCTTCCATCCAACCACCTGTTGAGTACAGAAATGAAAAGATTTATGCAATGGGAGGTGGAGAGACGTCCAGTGGCAGCTGTCTGATTATGTCTCAAGGTCAAAAGATCTGACTGTTAATACCTGCATAATTAGTCATGGTAAATATTCCAAGGAGGGATGGAATCCTGTGTTTTTGCACAGAAAAACTAAGGCGTTTCATAAAAGCCTGTTGAATGGAAGCATTTTGTGTTGACAACACTGATGAGTTAGATTTTTTCCCCCTCTACGTTTACCACTCCTTTGCATCAATTTACTCCCTATCCGTCTTTATTTATATTTTGCACGTTCTTTTTTTTGTATTGCAAAGTTCTGGAGCAATGCAGTGATTAAGGCACTTCATTTGGTGATTGATCTTTGGTGGCATCAGCTTCTGTATGTACTGCTGGACATTGAGCTTAAGGCCAGTATTCCTCATTAACATGCCAGCTTCTGTTGTCAAAGATGAGTGTAATTTGTGTCTTATTTACAAATACTTATCATCTCTAAATTTTGCTTTCCTGCGTGTATATATATATATATATATATATATATATATATATATATATATATATATAATACACACACACACACACACACACACACACATAAAAGTTTAAGGTGAGTAACATCATATTTTTTAAAGAAATTAATACTTTTATTCAGCAAGGATGCATTAAATTCATCAAAAATGACAGTAATAACATTTATAATGTTATAAGAATTCTACTTCAAATAAATGCTGTTCATTAACTTTCTATTCATCAGAGTTCTGAAAAAAATGTATAATAATAAGAAATGTTTCTTCAGCACAAAATCAGAATATTATAATGATTTCTGATGGATTATGTGACACTGAAGACTGAAGTAATTTGCCTCAAGAATAAATTACATTTTAAATTCTAATAATGTTTCACAATATTACTATTTTTACTGTATTTTTGATCAAATAAATGCAATTTGGATTAAGAAACTTCTTTCAAGAACAATAAAGAAATCCTACTACCCCAAACTTTTGAACAGTAGTGTATATGTATGCTTTTTATAATAAAGTTTTCAAATTTTATTGTTAACGTTTCATTTTATTACGAAAAAAGTATATTTGTAAGTAATTTATGCAAGAAAAATTGGATGTAAATTGGAAATAAGTTGAATTTACAGAAATCGCAATGTTATACTACACCTATTATAAGATATGATTATGACAGAAGATGACATAATAAAGTTAAATGAAGCTGTTGGGTCCATGGTTTTTCTGAGTTGTACCTCCCACAGTTTTTACTCGGGCAGCCTGCCATAAGAAAACCATCAGAGGTACAGACAAGCTGTCAGTGCTCTTCGCTGTCCTCCCTTCACTGTCTGCAGAGCTGCAAAAACAAAGAGCCTGGCATCTCCCCAAAGTCATACAACTAAGATCCCGTGGCCATCGTTCCTCCCAGCCTGGCCACCAAACAACAAGCGGCAAACCCCAAATTACCTCCTCCCCTCTGGGCTGTATTGGGGTGCCTGAGAGAAAAGGGGTAACTAAGTATTATGTAACAAGATTTGACCATCTGAGAGAAATGGGGAAACACAAGGACCTTTTTGTGTCCACTTTGCCTGGGGCCCCTGGTTCCTCGCTTCTGTACTGCATCCCGTCTGGGAGGCGCATAAAATACTATGGCTGGAGATCGTTGATAATGCCTTGGCTGTAAAGATCTGACCCAGATCTGGCTATTTAACCCACAAAATCTGCAAAACCAGCATTCCAGCTGGTGTCAAATGTTCTTATTTTTACAAAACAAATAGTCTTAACTGTCTGACCGGCTCAGCGTTTCTGTTAGAGGAAAACAGCGTATGTGAAAATCCTGCTCCTAATTAGGTTACCGTCAGGTATCCATGACATACGTTTGCAAATGATTGAAGGATGCTGAGCATTAACTGTTCTCACTTATCAAATTCAGACCTTCCACACCACAGTTTGGTTTTTAACCGGAATTGAATAACTGGCTGCTTTATACATGAGTCACACTAAAACACCATTATACAATTTAGCAGATACGCTAAACTGGAAATATGATTATGCTACTCAAATGAGAGCTTTATTACTTAGCATTGGCTGTTTTAATGGTGCAAAGCACTTTCTTTGAACGTACAGTAGAGATCATGAATTTTAATTACACATCTGGTTTCTATTTAGTCAGATTGATCATGTCTTCCTGTATTAGTCATCATATTTTGTGTTAAAATAAACATAGGATTCATTTTTATTCTGTGCACTGAAGCTTTGATATTTTTACCTTTAGTTTTTCAAATTCATTTTCTAAATCAAATTTCTGAAGGATCATGTGACACTGAAGACTGGAGTAATGGCCGCTGAAAATTCAGCTTTGCCATCACAGGAATAAATTATGTTTTGAAATATAATAAAGTAGAAAACAATTACAACCTAAGGTTTCTAAATATCCAATTTCATGTGCTTTCTTTTCTGCAAGTAAAAAAAAACTAAACTTACAAAACTCAAATATGTTTCCCCTTATTTGTTGTATTGTATTTGGTGTTTATGCCTCAATATTGATTTGACATCTGTGTTTGAACGGCATGTTAATCTCGCACGAATGCAGAGACTATAATGTTACCACAAAGGAGCTGTTTCAGATTCATCTTCGTCAGATTTGTCACATAAATAATACATTAGTGATTCACGCTCACTAATAAAATCCAGACCAAGCACATCTGGCCATTTTTGGGAACCTTTTCTTCTGGGGAGCATCTCTATGCCAAAGATCTTAGTCTCTACTGTCACATGTTATGTCTCCGACGATGCTCAATTTATTTCTTTATTAGTCTCTGGTTTTAAAGTGAAAAAACACAGATGTTTTTAGAACAAAAATGTCCTGGCAATACAGAAGTAAATAAACTTTTCATCACCAGAGCAGTCAGATAGTGGCACAGGAGAATCAATGCAAATCAGACATCTTTGGAAACAAATGTCTTCAAGAAAAAGAGGCTGTCCTGTAAGTTTGCTTAGAGTTTTACTGTAGGATCACAGATCCACTGTTTTTTAAAACACACTTTTAGCTGAGCCCATATACTTGAAAAAATGCGCTATTGCCGTTCCAGAAATTCACACAATTTCCTGTGTAGTGGAAGCCGCAACATATTTTTGAGCTTTTAGTCCACAACTACAAAATCTTTGTTCTTTGAAATATTTCCCAGTGGCTAAATGTCAAGTTCTGAATTCATGAAAAAGAACATAATGATAATGAATTGTACTTGAAGCTGTATTGATGTCTAAGGGACTGTTAGTCATTGAAGAAGAGACCTGCTTCCTTACTGTATTAGTTTGGCCAGAGATTAGCTAACCATTACTTCATTGGGAGTATCCATGTTTTTAGTCATATTCTTGGACCTATTGTGAGTGATTCATTTGTTTATATTATTTCAAAGGAAAAAAATGCCTTTGTAAACTATCATTACATCAAAAATGACTTCTTAATAAGTTTTTAGTGAAGTGTTTTTGATTTGTTTCCAGTAAAATATATACAAATCTATAAAATATGATACATTTGCTTTAGAAGCATATTTAGACTTGTTTTCATAGGTTGTATTTTGAGCACAAGTTTCAATATATTGCACAGTGATCAAAATGTCATTTATCCATGTCTCTGAAAAGGCCTTTATTTCATAGTCACTAAGCAAGCCCTGTTATTTTTCAACCACTTGTCAGATAGTGGCATTTTTCACAGTCAACTTGATGGATAAAATCAAGTACCCTTATTTTTTTTTTCCTTATTGAATATCCTTATTGAATTGATTATGAACACTGTGTTTACTTTAATTAAATTACAACATTGTTTGATCAGATCTGATAAGATGACAAAAGAATCTATGGCCTTTTCTGGTGGTCAAAGTTGGTGTGTGTCTTTTTAGGTAATTGTAGTTCTGCCGGGAGCCCATATGAATCTAGTCGTGACCCCTAATCCCTAATCCTGTCTTTGAGAACCATGTGCATTAGTTAAATAATTGCGCCTAATCTCAAGGCTTGGTAAAGAAGTTTTTAAAGATATTGGGAAACCTACCACTGAGAAGGAAATAAGCAAAAAGTTAAATACCAGTGGCTTTTTGAATGAATGCAAAGGTTTTTACTGGGTTCTCCTAACTGTGATCTGCTCCTTTCAACAGGTAACTCTGTGGTGGGAAATGAAACTGAGATTGATAGTGCTGTTAATGTGACCTCCTTGTCTACCGGGGAGGAGGAGGAGAAGATAGAGGAGGTGTCACAGTTCACCAGCTTGTCCAGCTCCTCAGACCCGACTCGCACTGGACGAAAGTTTAGAGATGAAGAAGTAGGCAGTGGCATGCTGGGAGAGGTCTTCCCGCCAACTCCCGGAACTCCAACTTCCAGGGAAGGTGCCACAACCACTTTGGCAAGCCCAGAAATCAGCTCCGAGTCTGCGGAAACCGAAAACTTACTTCTCCATGAGCCTGTCAGTACCTCCGTCGTGAAGGAACACGTCACCCCCTTCATGGAGGAAGAGGAACAGGAATCGGAAGAGGAAGTGAGGCAGCAAGTGCCTACACTACCACCCTGGCAGGATGCTAAAGAAGACATGGAGACCACTGTGTTTGACCTCGACTCTGAGACATCTCCCACAACTCCATCCCCAACTCATCCTCCTTCCCCGTCTGACGTCACCGTAGATTTCTTTGACCTCGGCTCTCGCCGCAAGAACCTTGGCCCACCGTCTCATTCCCCACATGAGCTTCAGGGCCGTGACCCAACCTCCTGGTCCATGCCCGACAACTACGACTACATGACGCCGTACGACGACAGTGTGTCTCCCACCACTGAAGATTACCCCTACAGCAGCACTACTGAGTCTTACGACGATGACATCTCCACTACTCCTCCTTCCAAACGCTTTCCTCCTCGATTGCCCTCCAACCCTGTTTTCACGCTCCCCAAAGGATCCACTGTGGGCGCAGGCCCCCGTGCTCCCCCTGGTGTGGTCGACTCAGTTAACGGCTCAGAGTGTCGGCAGGGTTTTGTCCGCACCAATGGCTCCTGCAAGTCCCCATGTGACCTGCAGCCCAACTACTGCTTGAACGGGGGCCAGTGCTACGTTATGGAAGGAGCTCAAATGTTCTGCAGGTAAGCGTTCAGAAGAACCAGGTTATGCACTATGGCAAGAATTACTATTAAAGGTGCTGTATGAAATTTTTGAACCGTACTAAAGCACAAAAATATTATAATGCATTTGTAGATATTTAGGAAACAAGCTAAGTTCACATACTTTTTTCTCTAAAAAACAATGCTACAGCCAGTTATTCTATTATGAAATGTGCGTTGCGTGTCAGAATGTCTGTTTTTGTTTTGGTCCACCCACTGCCAATTTACCCAATAGTATTTCGACTGCCTGGGTTGGCAGTTGGCGGAAAACACAGCATATTGCAGCAATGGAAGCCAGCTGGGTCAGAGATCACGGATTCTACCCAACCTAAAAAGCCTCGGCATCCATCTAAAAAGCTCTATGACCAGAGACATATTAAAACAACTCATCAACGTAAAGTCTAAGGCTTGTCACCTTCCATAGTCAATTGCGCTCTTTCGTGTCTTCAATCTGGCAACCCATGAGAGCGTCAAGTCTGAGGAAGCGGGGGCAGGAGAAACAACTCTCTCCAATAGTTTTAATTTTGACTGCAGTACCCATTTCAACCACTAGCTGTCAATATTACATACTGCGGCTTTAATATTGCTCATACTTATAGTTTGGTTTGTTTAGGACAGGTGTGCTGTTACTTCTGTAGGTGATTAGACCTAGTTTTCACCAAATGTGTGAAAAAATCCTATGCACTTACTTTGAAGGTCTCAAACCATATCTGATGACCTGAGTACTTGAGGGTGGGCTCTTCTAACTTGGGCTAGAAAGCGATCAATTAGCAGCTTTTGCATAAGCAAACATCACTGGTATTTTCTTTGGAAAATGTAATTATAAATTGGAATGAAACAGAGGGAACCTCTTGAGAAGTTCAGCCCTCCCTCATGGCACATCTGGTCACGAGGGGAACTAAGGACTCGCACAAGGACAGGCCGAGTGCTGCGGAGCAGAAAGTACCACATGTTTTCCCAGATTCTTTATGAGGAAAGTTTATTAGGAAACTTCCCTCTTGTTGCCAGATTATTTTGAGTTTTGTTTTTGTCCAAATATGTGACCCACATGCACACTAGTCTAGTCACACAAGTGTATGTTATGAAACCTGATTTGTTTTCATATGTCTTGCATTATGCATACAATCCTCTCTTTTACTAAAAAAATATTATTAAGTCCAGTTTAGAAAATGACGATAACATCAGATTCATTAACTTTGCTATCACTGCACATGCATTTACCATGAAAGCAAATACAGGGCCTATGACTGCCACTATAAAGAGGTCACCATGAGGATTATGTTTCAGCTGAAAATAAGTATGAAGAGATATGAAATTCAGCTTTTTCAAGGGTAGATTAGGTCAAAACGGGGGGAGGATGCTTGAGAGCTAAGCTCACTGCTTCCTGAAATGCAACTGCCAGATTTTTCTTATAAAAGTCACATACTGATGATATTTTTGGGATTTTGATGGAGTATTCCTAGGGTAAATTAAAATCTCATGGTTTCAGTTGCTCTCAGTACTGCAGAAATGTGAAATTGAGTGTAATTCTCTCTCCACAATGACCTCCTGACATCCAGAGGTTGTAATTCATGCCGTGATTAAGATCTGAGACCATCCTCTTGCCAGCCAGTGACCATTAACAACTTATTTATGGTGATAAATCTCTAGCCCCTCCTTCTTTTTGGATTTGTGCAATGACCCTGACTGCAACCCCAACCTTTACGTCAGCTCAGAGGTCATGGTTAGCAATTAGAGTAAATCCTAGAGGAACATTTTATTGCTCTGAGGTTGTTCATGAGAGTTATGCTTCATATAAGGATTTTGTCTCAGATGTTTCTCCTTTTAAATTTAAGATGGTTACATGCAGTATGCAATAAGCATAGAGCTATATGCACGAGTAAATATTTATAAAATTAATCTGGATAAACAGATCGGTGGATTTTGAAAGAATTTGATAAATGTTTAAGTACACTCTTAAAAATAAAGGTTTCAAAAAGTTTTTTTTTTTTTTTTTTTTTTCTCAGTAATGTCAAAGAGGAACAATTTTTGGTTTCCCAAAGAACCTTTCAGTGAGCAGAACCATTTTTTTTACTTAGTGTGAAGAACATTTTAATAATCTACAGAATGTTTTTCCACTTTAAAGAACCTTTTGTGCAATATAAAGGTTCTATGAAAGAAAGGTTCCTCATTGAATCATCAATGCCAATAAAGAACCTTTATTTTTATTTTAATCTCTGGTCTTTGACTGATGATTGAGCACCATTTGAGACATTGTTGAGATTTATTTCTAAAGGTCAGGAAACATAGATCTCCATTTGCCCTCCATTTAATCTAATTTCTGTATAGGGGAAACAATTCTGTCTGCTAGTTGTGCTAGAATAAAAATCTTTTTTCTTTCCCTTTTCCCAACTAAAATCATACCGTTGTAACATAATATGAGCAGTCCGTGCTCATAGTAAATGATCACGCTGAAAACCTACTCCCAGATACTCCTCTCACATAATTACCAGTGTAATTTATTACATCTCTATTCACTCTAAATAAGAGCATCTGCTAAATGCCATCAAATGTGATTTTTCTGAGTGTCACACTGAGTTCCTCCCCATGCTCATGTACTTGCATAGTAAGCAGACGCTTGCCCTACCAGTAGCCCCCACTTTGGGACCGGTTACCCTTACTGGCTCCCCAAAACAGGCCTAGTCAAAGTGGGTCAGTGGAGCTCTGGGCAGCTGTGTCCCATGTTGGCTTTGTTTATATGAGGCTCATCTGAACACACTGATTTATTCACCACTGCAGTCTTATTAGAGGATGAATGTTAATGGCTCAGACATCTTTTCAGCGCTCCGTCATTCCCCCTCCCCTACGCACGCACTTCTTTTTAATGATCTGTCGAGAGCTTTCTGTAAGTATGTGCTGACTTATGACAGCTGGGCTTTCATTTCAGTTACAAAACATGTGATTCGAGTCAGTAAAACTTTTTGTTAACATCCCAGAGGGCTTTTTATGTTTGGAGGTTGCTCTTTCATAGCTCAGAACAGCTAGAGCTCTCAGTTACACTAGCGTTCAAAAGTTTGGGGCCAGTAAGATTTTTATTGAAGAAATTAATATTTTTGTTCTGCAAGAATGCATTAAATTGATGAAAAGTGAGAGTACAGCCTTTCTGCTCAAATAAATGCTGTACTTCTAAATGTTCTATTCAAAGAATCCTGAAAAAAAAGTATCACAGTTTCCACAAAAATATTAAGCAGCACAACCATGTAATGATAAGCAGAAATATTTCCACCAAATCAGCATATTAGAATGATTTCTGAAGGATCATGTGGCACTGAAGACTGGTGTAATGATGCTGAAAATTCAGCTTTGATATCATATATATATACCTGTATAACTAACCAGAAAACATTTATTTTCATTTGTAATATTTCAGAATATTTCTGTTTTTACTGGATTCTTTATCAAATAAATGCAGCCTTGGTGAATAGAAGAGACTTTAAAAAATGTTTTTTTTTTTTAAACTTTAGAACAGTAGTGTGTATATTAAGGATTAACTCTCAGATGTTTCTCCTAAAATAAAAATATAAATGAATTAGAAGATTGTTCAAAGACGCAATACATCACATTTCTGGTTTGAAATCCAGTTGTCCAGTCTTTGGGCAAATGCACAGACAAGCTGCAATGAGCCAATGCAGTTTCGAAAGACGAAGGTTTTGTAAGACGAAGGTGAGGCAGTAGGAAGCGGGAGTCAACAAAAAATGCTGCCTACGTCTCCTCAACTGTCTCATTCATATTTTTCAGCTTTTTCTTATTTTTGCCTTCTAGAAGAAACAACTGAGATGTTAAAGATATTTCATATGTGATTTTCCTTCCTTTGCGGTGTTAGTCATCCACAGGAGGACATGAAAAACAAATTCAGAGAGTTCAGAGATATATGTGGAGTTTAGAGAGAAAAAAACAAAACAAGTGTGAGTCAGACTTCTGCTCAGTGTACCAGCATGGAAACAGATTAAGGCAAGTCAGGCTACACAAAAAGTGTGTTTTTGTTTGAGATAATGTAATAATATTCAAGCAAAATCTATTTACTGTTTGCATCAGTTTTTGTCATGACTGTTTGTGTCTCAAAAGTTTGTTGCAGTCTCATTCAAACCTCCCATGTTGTGGCACAGAGGACAAAATTAGACTTTAATCTTTACAGAAAACATAAATTTATAGTTTACACTGCTACTTTGAAAATTCTTCCTAGCCAAGCTACAATCTACTTAAAATTTAAGTCAGTTTGATTAATTCAGACAGTTTGGCAATAGCATGCTAGCGTACTAGTATGCTCTTACTATTTCTGGCTTTTCAAAATATGGCAGGAATAGTAAGATTAGTACGGTATCATGTTATTTTGAATTCAGCTCCTTTTAAGTGATTTGGTTTGTTCAGATGACTCATTTCTATTAAGTGGTTCAAAAAAGATTTGCTGTTTGCATTATTCAACAGTGATCACAAAAGTCACAATATATTTATGTATTTATTGTTTATTTAGTTTTTACATTTTATTTTGTAGTAAGCTGTATATGTATTGATTTTTTAATTTATTCATTTATTTATTTATTTTTGAATAATAATGATAAATACTGCGGTTTTTAATTCATCTGTCATTAATTTATTTAATTGTTGAATAGTGTACATTTATTATCAGGTTTGATTGTTTGAAGTTTGTCATCATAATTAGGATCCTGCTTGTTTTGTTGCCAGAAAAAAATACTCCTGTTTTTTTTTTTTAATTGTATAATTTGCTAATTTAGATTTTGAAGATCAGGAATCGCTTTGTTTTCTAGATAGATAGAATGATGTTGTGACAGACACAGCGGGACCTGATTAATGATTGGTCCTAATCCAGTCCTGATCCTTCTCAGTCACTGGGTTATTACCATTGGTGGTCTCGGAGTAAGAGCGTTCTCCATCTGGGAATCACCCTTACACCACCCCAGGGATCCAGGGATCAACTGGGCCGCAGCCTTTCTAAGCCCAGTCAACTGAATATTGCAAACATTTGGCAGTACGGAATAATGTGCCATAACCCTGGTAATTTATTTATTTATTTATTTATTTTTGCAGGAATTGAGGAGTGATGATTGTGGCAGCGCTGGTAAACCACATGTTTAGAGTTAATGAAGGGGTGCTGATCTTCGTGTGGCTGTGTTTAGGACCACAAGCTGCACTGACACTTAATTAAGAGGCTGTGCAGTGCCAAGCTTTACAAAATCTCTCTAAAGGCCGTTTTACATGGTCATTGTGAGTTCCCAGTTCATTTTTAATGGGAAAGAGTCTTCAAAAATATTGTACCACTATCAGTGTACCATGTAAAATAACCTGCACTTACATTGCTAAAAATGACAGTGTAGCACTATCAGTGAGCATGTAGATATTGCTGAATCCTCACTACTTGCATATTTAAAGTGGCGATACAATCACAACTAGCTCAGATGGAACATTTTGATGAATATGAATATTTAAGATGCATTTTGAGCCTGTCAAGTCAAATTTATTAGCACAGCACTTTTAAAAATACACAGTTTTAAAGCATGGCTTTAAAGAAAATCATGATGTTAATGTTTAAAATATCTTAATATCTTCATGCCTTATAGTCGCATTTAGCAGATTAGAGATGGGCAACAATATAGTTTACATTTTGCGACAAATCAAGCAGTTGAGATATGATGTATACAGTATATCACCCTACGTGAATATACTGTATGCAGATAAAGTACATACTTACAGTATGTATCCAACTTTATATAAAGAGCTGGGTGATAATATAGTTACATTTTGCAACAAAATAAAAAATCAGGCAGTTGAGTTTATGTCTAACTTTTAATATATGCTGAGTGATTTAATATAGTTTACATTTTTCGATCATATAACACTCAAGTAGTTGAGATTTGCTATATAGTACAGGTAATTTGGAATCAAGAGTGAATTGGATTTTCCAGCCCAACGTCACAGAAGTGATTTTGTATGATTATTTGCGATGTGAATAGCATGAAAACGTACAATTTTTTGAAAAAAGTAAGCATGAAAGCCCACACCTAAACATCAGCGTCACTCAGGCGCAAGCAGATTGTATGAAACATACAAATGAGATTGTATAAATTCATATTAATTAGCCGCCAATTCGACAAAATGTAAAATAGTTAAGAATGGACATGATATTGTGTTGTATCTTCAAAAGTACAAATAGATCTCTGTTTTATATTGTCATTCATCATAAGAATTTTTTTGTATCACTTTTGCATCATGTTGGTTTTGCAGCATTTTATAACATGTAAAATATGTGCAACCACCCTTATGCATACAGTATTTTTGCCAACAGAGAAGGCGTCCTGACATTTTTATTGCAACATACAGGCAAAACTAAAAATATCTGTATTTATGTTGTTTTTGAAAGAGGAAGAGATGGCAGAGTGGAGAAGTGGTGAAATGGAGGGGAACAGAGGGGAGGTTTAGTCTTAAGAGAGATATTAGTGATAGAATGACATGTCATCACTACATCTGTTTCAACTACTGCTTGCTACTGCTCAGCTGGGGCTGTTTGGCATCCGTCCATCTCAGCACTGCATGCAACACACACACATGTACACACTAACACGGTCTTAGCCTGACCATCTGTCCACACGGCAGCTTCATAAAATGCCCATATTTATACACAGAGATTATTGGCACAAATTCAACCCTCATCTAGCTTAGACCAACATTTCCAGGTTCCAGGTAGTCATGCTGCTAAACAATGCTCTTTCAGAGTGAAATAAAAATGTTTCACTTAAATATAACAATTTTTCATCCTTTACCTTGTAAAAAATTATTTTTTCGAATTTGTACCTTAAGATAAAGTGCTGACAGATAATATAGTTCCTTTTCATACAAAATTTAAGTATAATTTGAGTATGTTCCACTATACGTTAGTGTACTGTATGTATACAGGTAAATACGATGTCCTATATCCATCTTTTAATATCCCTGAGCAATAATGTAGTTTACGTTTTTTTGATTGTACAATGATAGTACAACAATTTGCTATATAAAAAATTCTGCTTAACATTAATGCACTGTATGCAATTTGTTATTATTAGTTACAAATTTGTTATGTATAGAAGCCCATTTCCACCACAGAATAAAAAAGATGGCAACTGCGACATTCTTTTTTCCTCTCAATTGCGAGTTTACATCTTGCAATTCTGACTTTTTTTCTCAGAATTGTGAGATATAAAGTTGCAATTGTGAGAAAGACTTCTTTCTTGCAATTGCCAGTTTATATCTTGCAATTCTGACTTCTCACAACTGTAACTTTTCTCACAATTGCAAGTTTATATCTCGCAATTCTGACTATTTTTCTCGCAATTTTAACTTTTTTTCAGAACTGTGAGATAAAAACTCACAATTGTGAGTTATAAAGTCTAATTCTGAGGGAAAAAGAGTGACTATTTTCTTACAATTGCAACTTTATATCTCACAATTCTGACTTTATAATACACAATTGTGACTTTATATCATGCAATTTCACGTTTATATCACAATTCTGACAAAGAAAGTCAGAATTGCAAAATGTAAACAATTGCAAGAAAAAAAGTCAGAATGGTGATTTAAAAAGTCACAATTACCTTTTTTTAAATATTTTATTCAATGGTATATTATCTGGTGTTATCTGTGTAAAATTTGAAATCAAGAGTGAAATATATTTCCTAACCAAAAACATAATTTAAAATAACATTTTTTTTTTTTTAAATGGCAATTTCATATGAATTCACACCATGTTAAGTGTACAAAAATATATGTTTTTTCTAAGATATAAATAAAACAGATTATTGGAGTTTGTTTTACAAGAAAATATTATTTAAGTATTTCTACTTCAAAATTTCATGTTTAATTTGATGTGTTACTTGCTGTTTCTTTGTCATTATTTTTAAAAATTTCTGAGTGAGCAATTTCTGAGTGAAAATTGTTTCTACACCCATTTTTTTCCCTCCCCTCATTGTACTCTCTTCTCTCTCATGTTGATCCATGACTTTCTTTCTTCTGTCCAAACAACATTAGAGCCTCTTGACTTTCATTGTATGGATGAAAAGGAAGAGATGTTTTTCAAAACATCTTCTTTTGTGCTCCACAGAAGAAAGAAAGTCACAACATTAGAGTGAGTAAATGATGACAGAATTTTCATTTTTGGGTGAACTATTCCTTTAACTTAGTTAAATAGCCTGGTGGCTTGTGTTTTGTAATCTGGTCTGTGTTTCTGAAATCAAACACACAAACTCTCTTAGTCTGTCAGCTGCAGTTATATCAGATGTTCTTTATACTTTTAGCTTTTATTTAGCTTTATTTCACATAATATTAATTTTGGGTAAACGGGTTCATTGCTGTAGGCTCTGTTTGAGACGACAGCTTACATGGGATGAATATGACTGATTGCATTACACTTTTGACTCCTAATGCAGTCAGAAGGTTTTGCAGCTATAAACATGAGAGAAAGAAATAGGAACAAAAGAATGCAAGAAAGAAAGAAAGATCTTGACTGAAAGCCCTGAAAAGTGGGTTGGGTTGGAAAACAGGCAAGAGAATGGGTGTAGAATGTAATTTAGATAGCATGCAAAGTTTTGCTGAAGAAACAAACACGATTAAGAGAGTGTTGAGATCTGGGAGGGTGGATGAGAAACAGCTGAGGGACTGAATAGACAGGCTGCTTTATACAGCCCACTGTAAGGATGCATTTAAATGCACGCTCACATCAACACACCCGTCACCTCTCCCTCCTGGGATTGAATGCCCTCTGTGGCACCATGCCAACCCTGTTCTCCTTCGTCTCGCTCGGGGTTGGCGCAGGGACAAAGGGGCATACAGGATGCTGTAGTGAAAAGAAGTGAAACCTCAGACCCCCCTCCTGTGACCACCAAGACTGTGAATGAAGACGACTTCCTTTCATTATAGACATTTACATTTGAGTGTGTGCATATGTGGATGTGGTTGAGGGAGAGCGAAGAGCCCAGGGTTGCAGTCTTTGCAGATCATTTGTGTTTCATTGCTTGCAAATGTTTCAGTTATCATCAGATTTGTGGTTTATTATACATCCGATTTTCTTCAATAGGGTTCTTGCCTTCTCCAGCTATTTGTAGCTGTCTTTCTCACAATTATCTGCATGATGGCCCTGCATTGAAGCTCTTTACTACTCGCACAAGGTGCATTTCACGCTTAAAGTGATTTGCCCAAGTAGGACATGTTCTTGGAGCAGCATCAAAAATGGCATGAACCAATCAGATTTTTAATATATAAATTTTATAGTATTTTAAATTATAATGTAATTCAAATATTCTATCATTTATAATAGAAAATAATTTAGTATAATAGTCTAAATGTTATAGATTATAAATAGAAATGATTTATATTATTTATATTTTATATAATGTTGTTATATATTATTATATATATAATAAACACTTCAGATATATATATATATATATATATATATATATATATATATATATATATATATGTGTGTGTGTGTGTGTGTTACAATATTCTAAGTTACATTATAAAAATAAATATTTTATATACATATATAGTAATATTAGAAAATATGTAATACATTTTTTATTCTAATATAATTTATAAATTATAAAATACTCTATTTATTAATTAATATATCAGATTTCATCCTTCAGTCGGCACCTTTGATGTTGTTTGCTGGTCTGTTCACAAACCTCTGTTATGTGCACAAAATGGAGGAGGAATAGTTTAGGAAGCTGATGGAGAGGATGCAGATGCCCATGTGCTTCTATTCCTGACAAAACCCAGATGCAAACCCCTGCGTTCTGCAACCTTTTTTGGTAGCAGCATTTTCATACACACTTAAACATAATATTGTGACACTGGATTGCCTTATTGGATTTTCAAGGCAAATGCCACTGAGTTTTAATATGGCAAATCCTGACAGTCTTTGAAGTTAGTTCACTGACTTTACTTCTGGGACAAGTTCAGAACTGCTGTTAAATCCAGTCTAATGCAGTGTAGAAGAAACTTACGGTGAGATAAAGGCAGTGAACTTGTTATCCACCCAGGTGTCTGCAAAAATGAATGGTAAAAATACTGAAGGCGGTGAATTTTAACTTGCCCTTGGTGTAGAAGATGCACTGAGCCTCCATGAATAATTCATATGGAACCAGAGACTACATGGGGAATCAAAGCACATTTTTGGGAAGCCAATAAGGATTAAAATAGTGTCTTAATATGTTGTGTTTAAAGTGTAACTCATTTCAAAAATGAGTGTGTGTTGGCGTGATATTGTCTTCTAAACGAATCCCAGTAAGAGCCATGCTGCTCCAGGTTGTTTTCATTGGAGAAGAAGCGGAAAAATTGGCTCTGCACTGGCCCCTAAAACCTGCTGGTCTTGAACCAGGAACTGCTAACATCAGAGGCCAATGGCTGGGATAATGTCAACATAGAGTAATATTTTCTGAACAGCAAGTTAATATTGCCAAGACTGATGCAAAACAAGTTAATATTGCACAATTAATGGGATCATGCATTGGATTTACAGTAGAAAGACCAGATATGGCCATTCAGCATGCATTCAGTTGATGTTGCTGTTTGATCACAATACATTTTACAATTATTTTATTTGCAATTACCATATTTGAAATAACTGCTGTGAATCTCATTCATTTTATATTAAATTAACTTCTGACCATTGCATTAAAATCTGTTTCTGGAAATACAAGCGAATTATCAATTTGGTGGAAAAGGCTTACATATATTTCCCTTTCTCTGTCTTGCAGGTGCAACATCCAGGACTACATGTGGCACAAGGGTGCCCGCTGCGAGTCGGTGATCACGGAGTTCCAGGTAATGTGCATCGCCATCGGGGCCTCCGCTTTCATGGTGCTCCTGCTCTTCATGATCGTCGTTTGCTTTGCCAAGAAGCTGCACGTGCTCAAGACCGAGAATAACAAGTTGCGCAAGCGCAGGTGAGACTCTGGCCTGTGTGGTACTGATTTTTAGAGAAAGTAAGACAAAGTGAAAGGGTTTATGGATTAAGCGCTTTAAAAGCTCATATTGTGTGGTGGAATTAGGAACAAATAAATCGCACACAGTGGAGCTTGCCAAATATTTGTGTAGTTATTTAAATAGCAACAGTTCAATCTCATGACCTTCCTCAGACATATACCTGTACATCGTCAAAAGGTTATAATAATTATGATTTTTATGCTCACCAAGATTGAAAACGTTAATATTGTGAAATATTATTACATTTTAAAATAAGTGTTTTGTATATTAATATATTTTAGAATGTAATTTATTCTTGTGATGACAAAGCTGAATTTTCATTACTCTCCAGTCTTTAGTGTCACATGATCCTTCAGAAATCATTCTAATATGCTGATTTGGTGCTTAATTATTCAATTATTATGCTCAGTTATTATTAGATATAAATGAATTAATTACTAATAATAGTTATAAATTTGATCAATGGTGAAAACAGTTGTGCTGCTTAATATTTTGATGGAGATTGTGCTGCTTTAATATTTTTTTCAGGATTCTTTGATGAATAGAAAATCAACAAACAGCATTTGTATGAAACAGAAATCTTTTTCTATCTTCGAAAATGTCTTTATTGTCACTTTCAATCGATTTAATGCATCCTTGCTGAATAAAAGTATTCTTTTTTTCTTTTTTTGGGAAAAAAATCTTTTAGTTCTTTAAATTGTAATTATCTTTCAGAATATTACTATTTTTATTGTATTTCTTTTATAAATAAATGCAGCCTTGGAGTGCATAAGAGACTTATTTCAAAATCGTTTTAAAATCTTAATTATTCCAAAATTTTGACCTGTAGTGTAGGATTGCAATACGAAATAGACATTTCTTTCACATTTTTTAAAATACTTGTTTGATATTTATATGTTTGTTTGTGGTGGGGAAAAAAACCTGCTTGCTTAGTCAAACCTGTTTAGTTTGCTGGTTTCAGATGGATTTTAGGGACTTATCTTCAAGTTAAACAGTTAAACCAACTGAGACCAGCAACCCAAGCTGTATTTTACGGCAGGGTAAAACAATAAATAAATAAAAGTTTAGCTGAGAGAAAGAAAATAGTGCAGAAAATGTTTTTGTGATGTCTGCAGAATTTTTATTTCCCTGAAAAGTGTTAGTGTTATGATAGCGCAGCTGCTAATCGGATGCCGCGGCAACCAAATAATGCAATGAGTGGATGGTGTGCTAATGCTTAGCGTACTGCGCTAGCAGCGGGAAGACTGCATGATGTCACGGAAGCTACAGCTGAAAGTAGGGCAGTGCGATGGGGGAGGAGGGGCCGGCTGACCTACATACAGCTGTGAGACCCAGGGGGGTGTGGGGGTGGAAGCTACGGCCAGGAATTAAACAGCGCACACCCTCCTCAAAGAACAGAAGGAAAATGATAAGGGAAAAGAGGAGAGCAAGTGCCAGAGGAGAAACAGAGTTTTATAACTCTGCAGAGGAGGGTGGCCATGTTTGGAGGTGAGAGTGATGGAGAGAGAGGAGAAATAGAGGCAGATGAGACTAGTCGTGAATACATCAGACGCACATCTCTCCATCTGCTACAAGTAAATGTGCTCGAATTCACTCAGCGCTTAACACGATCAAATCTTCAGAACATATAGGAAGGGATGGGATTTATTATGACAAAATAAGAAAAAGAGAAAGGAGAGGATGTTGATCCTATAAATTCTCAGTTGATTTCAGTTTAGAACTCAAATTTACATCATGTGGCGACTCAACACTAAAACACCAAAACCATACAGAAACCTACACTATACCATTTAAAAGTTTGTGGTCTGAAAGATTATTTTTATGTTTTTAAAAGGTTAGTTCACCCAAAAATGAAAATTAGTCCATGTTTTACTCACCCTTAAGGTATCCTAGTTGTATATGGCTTTCTTCTTTCAGACGAATCCAGTCAGAGTTATATTTAAAATTGTCCTGGCTCTTTCAAGCTTTATAATGACATGGGCGGGTGTTTTTGTTCAACAGGTCAAAAGTAGTCAAATAAAGCGTGCGCATTCATTTTAAAACATGCATCACACGGCTCCGGGGGGTGAATAAAGGCCTCCTGTAGCGAATTGATGCGGTTTTGTAAGATAAATATTTTTGACCTGTTGAACAAAAACACCCGTCCCCATGTCATTATAAACGGTTTTTAATATAACTCCGATTGGATTTGTCTGAAAGAAGAAAGTCATATACACCTAGGATGCATTGAGGGTGAGTTAAACATGGACTAATTTTCATTTTTGGTTTAATGTCTCTAATGCTCACCAAGGATGCAGTCACTTGATCAAAATAATAATAATTTGATTGTGAAAGATTATTACAATTTAAAATAACTGTTTCCTATTTTAATACATTGTAAAATGTAATTTATTCTTGTGATGGCAGAACTGAATTTTCAGCATCATTAATCCTGTCTTTAGTGTAAAATGATCCTTCAGAAATCATTCTAATATGCTGATTTGGTAGAAATTCTATTTGAAACAATGTAAAAGTATTTACTCTTGATCAATTGAATTTATCCTTGCTAAATAAAAATAATACTTTCATAGTTGCTATAGAACTATAGGCAGAAGTACCTGCTTTTTGGCGTGTTCTCACCGCAGGAACTAGGAACGATTTTAGTTCTAGGAACTCCGTTTGGAGGAACTAAATTAGCTCCTACTTCAGAGTAGGGTTTAAAACATTTTTGTTGGATCTACCAGTGAAGTAAGTGTACACTGATTGGCCAAATGCATACAAAACATCAGCTACCCAGCATTTTCAAAAAGCCATGTAAAAATATTTACTCCACGAACATGGAAAACTGCTATGACGGCATTTAGCTACCTGTTGTCTGCAGCGTTGTGTTCTTTTTGCAGCCTCGATGATAACACTACAAGTTTTTATAGAAGATTTAGTCTGATTTTCATGCCCTTTAAATTGTGCGTTTACATTCCATCTCCGTTATCACAAAACCCACAAGTCGCAACAAAAACAGCTCAGATCACGGTGTCCTCCATTCACCGGTTGTTGAGTAAATGCCACGAATAAAGACGTCGCTATCGGCCACTTCAAAGTTCCTGCTGCCGGGGCGAATGCAACCAGGAAAACGGTCTGAGGGTGAAATTGTTTCTCTAGGAATGACCCTGCTGGCTAGTTCCTAGAACTATGCAGTGCGAAAGCCCCCTTATTTGAGAATAAGAAGAGTCGAGAAGGAAATGGGAAGAAACTGCGATTTACACATAAGCCCATGTAGGAAGCTTAATTGTGACCCTGGACCACAAAACCAGTCATAAGGGTCATTTTTCCCAAATTGAGATTTACACATCATCTGAAAGCTGAATAAATAAGCTTTCCATTGGTGTATGGTTTGTTAGGATAGGACAATATTTGGACGAGATACAACAATTTCAAAATCTGGAATCGGAGGATGCAGAAAAATCTAAATATTGAGAAAATTTTAATATATTTACTATAGGAAATGTACAAAATATCTTCATGGAACATGATCTTTACTAAATATCCTAATGATTTTGGCATAAAAGAAAAATCGACAATTTTTTGACTATTGCTACAAATATACCCGTGCTACTTAAGACTGGTTTTGTGATCCAGGGTCACAATTTATTAATTCACTTGAGGTCATTTAATGGTGATGAAATGTCTAGAACTTCTAACATTTTGAAAAGAGTTTGATATTTGTTGAATTTGAGATTTGTCATGTGGTATGTTGCATCACAGGTTGTGTACTGAATGTGTCTAAACTTCTGCCTCCAAAGCAGTCCTATAGAATTGCACTAATGCTCTTTTCTCTTATTCTCTCTCTCTCTCCTCTGTCCTTCATAACCTCTTCATTCTAATATTTTTCCCCTGTATTTTCCATTGTGTCCTCGTCTCTCTATACCTCTGATTTTCCCACAATGCTCCTTTCATTCCATCACTCTTCTTCTTTTTGCCTTTTTTTCCACCTCCCCGTCTCCCCGACCTCGCAGCAGTAAGTACCGTCCTTCCTCGGAGCACCACAATGATAATTTCTCGTTGTCCACCATCGCTGAGGGCTCCCATCCAAATGTAAGGAAACTTTGCGACACCCCTCCTAACCTCCCTCATGCCCGTGCTTTGGCTTACTATGATAACATTATCTGTCAGGTAACGTGTTTCTCGTCTTTCTCTTTCCTCTCCCCCTCCGTCCCCTCTCTGCATGGCCCCCGAGCGTAACCTTTTGGTAAGGGAGGGGGCGCACAGCGCACAGAGAGATGGGAGTGTTTTCTCTGCTGAAAAGGTCTGCTCTCAGATAGGAGTGCGGTTACTGAGGTAACACTTGTTACCATAGCAACAGGGTAACCAGGAAACAGCTAAAAAAAGCTGGCGTGTTTTGTTGTGAGCGCTGCTTTCGATGCTCGGTGCTGTGGCTGACCCGAGTCTGTCAGCCTCTCTCTGACAGCCCATCCATCCGCCCCGCCGTGTCTCCAGATGAGCAGATAGTCTAGCCTGTAGACTCGCTCTTTAACAGCGGTTTGAGAGACTGGTGGGAAAGTGGCCCTATTGATCCCATGCAAGAATCAATACAGAGGCAGACCTGGAAGACACGTTCTCCCCTGACACATATACATACACACGCAGACCATTTGTTTTAAATGTAAATGCAAGCACCAGGGTTGAGTAATTCATTTGCACCTTTTGGAATTTGGCTAGAGGTGATTCTAGGTTTCTTGGTCCTATTCATGATGTTACGGTTCAGAGGAATATTTCTTGTTTTATGTGTGAGATGTTGCGAGTTTGAGTCTATAAAATGATTTTATTAATTTTTAATTCAATTATTAATAATGTAATTTTACTTGATTGATTTTTTTAAAAATAAATCATAATTGCATTTGTTTGTCAGTAAATCTATAATGGTGGTGTATGTAGATGATTTTTTAAAGCGATATTTTATTATTATAATATTAATATAATATTTCTTACTTTACGTGTGAATAATTATGTATGTTTTAAAAATTATTGAAAAATTTGCATTCATTTCATTTTATGAAATATAGTAATTAAGCTTTTTATTAATTTTAATTTATTATTTTATGTTGGTTTAATTTTTAATAAAATATGATAGCAGAAATGTAATTTATTATTTTTTTCATTATTATTAATTTGTTATAGATTGATTTTTTAAAAATAAATTAGAATTTAAGTAAAGTTATTTTAAAATAATATTAATTAATAATAACTTATTAATATTAATTACAATTAATACATAATTTATGATTAAAACAATTGTAATTTAGCAGGAATAGCAGGAAATTTAATTATTGTTATTGTTTTAATAAAATGTAATTTATAATTCAGTTACATTTATCTGATTAAATTAAAAATATAATTAAATTAAATGTATTAATTTAATATAAATTTATATTATAGTGATTTTTTTTATTTTATTTTAATTTAGTAATTTTTGTTAAATGATTTTGTAAAAAAAAATAAATAAAAAAAAGGACTACATACATTACTTTTATCCATTTTTAAATAGAATCAACTCAAATTCTAATTTAATTTTTTAGGTTTCTCAGTAGGTGTATGAACTATAGTGGTGTATATGGTCGCATTGTATTTTGTGATTTTGTGTTTTTGCTTAACTGGAATAGAGTGAGTTCAGATTAGATGTTTTCTAACTTGAAGGAAAGATAATGCATAACGTAAATATTCAAGGTCTAGAAAGAGAAGGAAATCTACTCAGATATCTTAGTGCTGTCGATGTTTACAGCCAAACATGATGAGCGTTCACACAATGACAGATTTTAAGGGTGAGTTGATGGCAGCATATCTGGTTCCAGCATTGTGCCCTGATTGCAGACCTTGGACTCCGCTGAGAGAGCCCACCCACGCCACCCTCCTCCCCCTCCCCCCTCACCCCGCTCCCCTTCTCTCTTCCTCTGCACCACTGCATGTCTGACTCTTCACACGGACCTCCTAGTGGTCCTGTGATCTGCTGCTGCTTGTCCACTGCATCGCATTAATATACCTGTCTGTCGTTTCACTCGTTTATCCTGGTTCAGAAAGATTGAGAGGGTGAGTGGGCTCTCTCTGTGCCAGATCTCACCAACCAATGAAGTGTTGAGCGAAAAACGCAGGATAAACATCTGAGATGCAACGTCTCACTGCTGCCCATAGGCTAACATGTCTGCCGCATGGGTAGATGTAGATCTAACACGGGCGTCGTTCTCTTCTGTGGGATAACCATAACACAGCTTTCTTCTCTTTTCAAATCTGATATGTCTTGGAAAATACATTATTGCAATAGAAAATACAGTATTTTTTGCAATAGAAAAGATATTTGCATTTTTGAGCCCCTCGGTCATATTATGTTTACTAGAGCCCAACAGTGGATTGTTTAATAAAAACAGTCTCAAAAACTCTCAATAAGTATAACATCTATATTACATTTACCCATCCATGCAGTTGCCATCAATTCCAGCCTGGATGCATCAGTCAGATCAAAGTAAAACCATATCAAATCTCTACTTTTTAGTACTTTTTTGGTAAACCTTTGAGCAAAAGGGACATGAATTCAATATCTTTAGGACCTGAGCTCAGGATTTTTTTTTTAAGAGAATTTTGATTAAATTATATATATAGTAGTGCAAGTCAAGGTCATATTTTTAAAGGGATAGTA
This sequence comes from Spinibarbus caldwelli, assembly GCA_039654775.1. NCBI lineage: Eukaryota > Metazoa > Chordata > Actinopteri > Cypriniformes > Cyprinidae > Spinibarbus > Spinibarbus caldwelli. The sequence continues at coordinate 31,717,691 of CM077226.1, read as the reverse complement.
CACCCCAAAAATAAAATTCTGTCATTATTTACTCACCGTGATGTTTTTCCAAACCCATGTTATTTTATTCCATGGAATACAAAAGGAGACATTTTATATCTCTCTATATCTCTCTATATCTCTCTCTATCTATCTATCTATCTATCTATCTATCTATCTATCTATATATATATTTTTTTGTCTTAAAAAATATTCTGTCTTGTGTGCTTTCAGATTTCAGATCTTTTTAAACCATATGATTGATATCTTTGTGATGAAAAGACCAATTTAAATTTAAAATGATAAAATGGTATATTTGAAACAACATTAGGGCGAGTAAATAATGACAGAATTTTCATTTTTGTGTAATCTGTCGCTTTAAATCTAGCACACAGTAAAGAGCTGAAAACCTAAAGACCTTAAAGGGCCATAGACATAGTCCCACAATATTGATGCTTGAGTAAAGCCAAAAAAAAAAAAAAAACTCAAGATAAGTGGCTGTAGGGTGGGAACACTTGTCCATTCAGTGTCTCTTGTCTCACCACTGAAGGATCTTACACAAAGGGCCCTTTCCCTGTCCTTCTGTCTGTCTTTCCCGGTCTCTTTCTTTCTGTTTTAGTCTCTATCTCTGTCTCGTTCTGAATGGAAATGATATTTATGAGGTTTATAATCCTCTCAATGCCCCCACCCCTCAGAAAACCATGAGCAGATACACCTGGGAGTGTAAGACCAAAGAGGAGCCCGACTGTGAGGTAAGACTTGCAACCCCACAGCTCCGCCCAAAGGACAGCAGCTGTCCTTTCATTGTGCTGTTCTCCTGTCAATCAAACTGTACTGACCAGTCCTGGCCCTTCTTATCATCATCATCATAGTGAAACCAAACTAACAGTATGGTCCATTTAAAGTCTTAAAAGAATAGTTCACCCAAAAATATAAGTTCTGTCATCATTTATTCACCATTATGTCATTCCAAACCTGTTTGACTTTTTCTTCTTTTAAACTTTAAATTTGACAAAAAAGCACCACAAAAGTGGTCCATATTTGAGTTAGTTTTGACAAAAATTATGAAGAAAAAGGGTTTTTAGAGAACAGCTACAGAAGAAAGTTATACAGGTTTGGAATAACATGAGGGTGAGTAAATGATTTTTAGATGAACGTCCCTCTAAAGAATATAATAATTATCCATTAGTGGAATTCTCATCTGTGGTTGTATATTGTTTCAACTAGAGTCCTCTGCAGAAATATAATATGCCAGTATGAGATCAAGAATGAGATAAATTCTCCAAATCCTTTCAAACACTCCATGACCTTCAGACAATATAAGACACCATAAGTGATTGTCTCTTCCGGCCGCTTGGAGCTCATCATCACAGAGAAAACACTCCTGAAAATGAAAAGCATGCCATGAAACCAGGAATCTCTGAAGACAAGAAGAGGAGGGGGGACAAAATGTGGACTGTCAGGCCTCTTTATTACCATCAGCTCAGAGCTGCTGCTCCACGGATTGATATCCGCTTGAGTAAAAGAGCCCGACTCTGGCTAGCAGCCAAAACACCCTCTCACCCTCTCTCTCTCTCTCTCTCTCTCTCTCTCTCTCTCTCTCTCTCTCTCTCTCTCCGTCTCGCTCCACACACACAGACCTAAACCCTCAGGGAGGGTCTGTGACTTGACAGATGTTTTGGAATGAAATAGACCATATATAAACTAGAGCGGAAAGGTCAGATAAGTGATGTGGTAGCTGAATATTCTTCAGTAAGTGATTTTGATGACTTAAAGGACGAGGTCAGTTCAAAAATGTCATTTATTCACCCTCATGTGTTGTTCCAAACCTGACTGTCTTTCATCTGTGGAACACAAAAGAAGATATTTTGAAGAATGTTGGTGACCAAATAATTAAGAGTTTCCATTGACTTCCTTTATATTTTTCAATGGGAGCCAGCTTGCCAGCATTCTTCAAAATATCTTCTTTTGCATTCCACAGAAGAAAGAAAGTCAGAATGTTTATTTTTGGGTGGTGAACTATCTCTTTAAGACAACACATGGACCATGATAGTACACTGAAAAAGCTGGATCTGTCCAACTAATCACTGCAGATTAACCCCTCTCCTCAACATTTTCCAGATTTAAAATGTATACAATGAAATATTTTACTTTATTCACAGAATATGAGTGTGGACCCACTGCTTTATTCCCATGTGCCCTTTGTCCCTCTGTCCACTCCAGTTTTGTGCTGTAGACCAGTGAAGCCTCTGATTCTAATGTACAGTCACCCTTCCTTGTTCCTGTCTCGTCGCCTCAGTGTCCTTCCTCAAAGCTTTGCAGTTTACTGCAACTGACACTTACTTAGGTTCAATTTCTAAAGCTCAGTTTTAGAACAGAGCAATGATGTTAAGTATATAAATTCCAATGCCTGATAAAATACATATATACTACAAATACTACTGTTAAACAGTTTGGAGTCGGGAAGACATTTCTTTTAAAAAAAGAAGTCTGTTATGCTCAGCAAGGCTGTACTAATTTGATCAAAAATACAGTTAAAACTGTAATATTGCAAAATATTACTACAATTCAAATAAACAGTTTTGTATTTCAATGTGTTTTAAAATTTTATTTATTCCTGTGATGCAAAGCTGAATTTTCAGCATCAATACACTAGTCTTCAGTGTCACGTGATCCTTCAGAAATCATTCTAACATGCTGATTTGCTGCTCAAGAAACATTTCGTATTATTGTTGAAAAAAGTTGTGCTGCTTAATATTTTTGTGAAAAACAGACATTTTTTTTGAGTTATTTGAATAGAAAGTTTAAAAGATTTGAAATAGAATATTTTGTAACATTTTAACTGTCTTTCCTGTCACTTTTGATCAGTTTAACCCATCCTTGCTGAATAAAACTATTAATTAATTTTTTTTTAAATCATGACCCCAAATTTTTGAATGGTAGTGCATGATTTATAGACATGATTATTCAAGAGTTATGGGGAAAACAATAAGACTTCTAAAAGTAACTATAATATGATTCATATTATAGCTTGTCTTGATTGGCTGATATCTGTCAGCAGTCTCTCCATTGTTTAACTGTCTAATTAAACTTAATATGAAACTGTATTAAAGAGTAACACATTTACATGATATGGACAACACGATAGCCGCCACTTCTCATTAATAGCTAATGTTGACAGGAAGGATGCAAAGAAATAATTATCAGTCATCTCCATCATGACTCTCTTCATATCAAAAGAAAATCCCTCAAACGTCTCAAGAGAAGTGTAATCCACCTCCCCATCCAACCACAAATAAAAAGCACATTTTCTAGTTTCATGCCGACGGAAGAAAGGATGCCCCCTATCCGGTAACCATGGAGGTGGCGTATCCCCACGTCCTGCCCGAAGTTACAATCTAGGTCATCGCTGAATGGGTAAATCATCTTTAGTTGTCTCTGTCGAGTTCAAAATGTGACACACTCGTGCCTTAAACCAACTACACCAAAGGACCAGAATGCTTCATTAGCTTCTAGCAAAACTAGTTAAGCGCAACCAGTTTTCCCTGAAAAACCATGCTAGCATCACCATCACTGGATTGAAGGTGTCAGTTATCCCTAAAACAAGTCGATTTTGTATTTAAGATTATGTAAATCAGTTTTTATCCACTTTAGATGATCAAATGATGTGCAAGTCTTGTCTCATTAATTTGTTTCAATTACTGCACTAATTAAAGGCCACTGAATGGTTATTCCACAGAGAGAGAGAGAGAGAGAGAGTGCTAGGATTTATTGCTATGGCAGGTGAGCTCCTCTTGCCAGAGCTCTTGTTTCAGTCCATGGCTTTTCCTGTTCACTGGCGGGACAGGAGTGTGGGATGGGGCTGTATGAGCTTTGATGGGTTTGCATGTATGCATGTGTGTCAGGACGGGTGGATCATACAGCCTCCGCTCTGCCCAGAGGAGAAAACAGCCTCAGCCACTGATCAACTGCAATCAATCGGTTTATTTGATGCAAGATCTGTTCCCGCAGTGCCGTCACACTCCAACTATTTGGATGTGATGCCAAAGTGTTTTGGAAATAGTATCTACTAATTTATTATTATTATTTCAATTTATTTTATGTTTATGTAAACAACTACATTTATTCACTAAATATAGAAATTTTGATTTTGGTTTGGTGGAATTTACTTTTTGAACATTTCACTAAACATTTATGTATTTATTTATTTATTTATTTAATAATTTCTTTACAATTGCACATTATGTAATTTAAAAACTTTTTTATCAAAGTAGTAGGAGATGTAATGAGCAATATGATTTATTTATTTTTTATTTTAAATACTTAACAATTTATTGGATAATTTGCAAATGATAGTAAATAAATAACACTCATAACATCTCCTACTTTAATGGATTTATTTATTTTGATTTTATTTTTTATAAAGTAGTACATTATAAGGATGATTTATAAATTTTTATTTATTTGTTTATTTTTTTTAATTTAATCATTTAATAAATTTACAATTGCCCATTATCTAATTAAAAAATAGTATTAAAGTGGACGACGTAATAAACAATACAAAGTTGTTGCAGAGGTCTAACATGGGACTGTCATTTCCCAGGATGATCCTAATACCCAGAACAAGCTGGAGGACCCCGTGAAGGCGCCCCCACCCAAAGAGGACGAGTCGCTGAACATCCAGAACTCGCTCACCCCTAAGCACGAGAACCATAAGGTGCTGGGCGAGGAGAACTCTTCGGAGGTAAACTCGCTGCAGAACAACATGATGTAGAACAGAAACAAAAGCACCCCACACCACCACGTCCACGATCACTTAAAGCATCGAGCAGCAGACGCTACGAGCAGCCACACCCACCACACCATCACCACATGACAGAAAACTTTAAAAAACCCCGCCCCTCGTACCCACTCAGTCTCCGCCTCCTGCCCCGCCCCTTGTTGCAGTCTTTTTGCCCTGTAGTCGACCCGCCCCTGACCCAGCCCTTATATATACACACACCTACCCCTGCCTAACTGAATTATGGCATGCGTTGGTGTATATTGTAAAAAAAGAAGAAAAAAGTAAAACATATTCGGGGATTAAAATATAAAATGTTGTCATAAAAGAAAAAGCTACTGAGAGGTTTTGATGTTTGTCTGACTAATTCAGTGAGTATGTATAAATATATGGAAAAAATGCTTGGATTGATATAAAGAAAAAACACAATGTGTCTTCGTTTTGATGTGATTTCTAATCCTTTGATGTACTTGTTTTATTTTGTACTTTTTTGGGAATATAAACTACGAAGAGAAAAAAATCTGACAGTTGTTGAAATAAACCTTTTTAACACTAAAGTCCTTGTCCCTGTGTGGTCCTAGCCTGCGTTGTTTTCCCTGGCCAGATGCCGTCTTGCGCTTGCTATCTCTTGCTTTGCTTGGTATTGCGCATGGCTTTTTGATACCTGCCCCAAGGTCTGCATCACTTTAGATCTGCACACTGACAACGTTTTGCAGAAACTGGCAAGCCAGTCATAAGGTGGGTGAACCAAAATAGTACACATCTTTCTGTTATTTCCCTGACAAATATGAATTTTAAATCAATTGCATCACTTTCTGAGGTGTTTGGGATCAACTAAGACCCATAGACAGTTTGTATTGGACATGTCTCCTCACTCTCTCCTAAACTATATTGCATTATAAGCCTGGCTTATAATAGCCTATGCATAAATTGTCAGGAAAAAAATGGCATAAATTATTTCTTTAGTTGTTTTTGCTACACTCAAGACTTGAAATAGATAACCCTGGGTCAACCCCGGATAGAAGTCCTGGGTGATCCTGCTTCACGTTTCACACTGCTCATAATTTACACGGGGTTAATAATTAATCCTAGGTGTTCATAAGCTGATGTTTCATACTGTTCACTCCTAAACCCTGGGTTAACGTTCTTATTTGCATATTTGCGGTCTCTGTGTCATTGATTGGACGAGCGCAGCACGTGACCTGTTTATATAATATTGTGTATCCGTATATTTTATGGCTACTGCTGATTCGAGTTGTCGGTCGACTATAAAAGTAAGAATTTGACATTTCCCCCTCAAACACTAAAACGACTGTTTACAGCGTGCAGTTTTTCAGTGACTGTCAAAGGCATGACAATATGAGTCACACGATTGGTTGTGTGTCGCCAAAAATAGTAACTTCACTGCTTCATTTCACACTATACAAGTTTGACACCGTTATGTGGGGTTTCCACCTTCAAAAGCAGTGCTAACCCCGCTTTAACGAAAATTAACCATGGTTTTATTATAGTAAAAGTGTAGTAACCATGGTTTTTTGGCACATTTATTACCATTTGTATAACCACATTTTTACTACAAATACCATGGTTAAACTATAGTTAGTGTAGCAAGACCATAGTTAAATTGTAGTTACCATGATTATAGTAACCATGGTTTTTTGATTTTATTTGTAGTAAAGCCGGGGTTCATTTTCATAAGGGGTACCTTTACCCGGGGTTAAATGCGGACCTTAGAACGACGATAACCCAGGGTTAAGCACAGTGTGAAAAGTTATAGCATTTCAGTTTATATAAAGTAAAGTTTGGAACGCACTACACAATTTTTAAAATCTGAACGCCAACTTCTCAAGACAGTAAATCGGTGGAAAATTGGGGCAAAAACCGTGTAGTGTATTCCAGCCTTAATATAAAATTCCCACAAGAATTTGTTCTAAAATGAACTATCGCTCCAGCCCTGTTTCCTAATTTAAAATGCCAAAATCTGAGGTTTGAAATAATTGGCTATTTTGATGAATAGGCTATGGGCCTGTTCACATACTGAACGATATCCCTCATAAGAGTCTCTCTGCAGTCGGTGCAGCTGTCAAACTGACACTCCAAGATTCTTTTCTCTTATAAATGAATCACAGGTTCTTTATTGTGGTTTCCTTTTATGAGTTTTTGACGATGAGGTTTGTTTCAGCCCCAGAGCAAAGACTCCTTCCCCCCAACCGCACTAATAGAGAACAAGTTCACTTGAGACTGCCAGCAAATAGGGAGCAGACACACCTCTGAGACAATTTTGTCATTTAGTAGTGCAAGTCAGCCATTCTTTTTATTTATTTTTAATGTAATATTAAAGTATTTTATTTTATTTTCCTCTTTTCCAATCCCGTGTTTTCAGTACCTCAAGGGCCTCTGGTTGGTCTCTTTGTGTGAATCTGTATTATAATGAATAATAGGGAGCACTTCATCCTCTCATATACACAGAGCAACATAAATGCCTTTTCAGTGCACCACAGATGCCTATGAAATCAGATCCGGGAACATATAGACCTTCATAATCACGTGAGTCTGTGGTTGTATTGTCTATGAAGCTCAGTATGTGAAACTTGTTTCTACTTCAGTGCTCAAGAGCACTTTGCTTAGTTTTGGCCAAATCTGAGTTAGTGGCAGCTCTGCTTATTATTACAGCCTTTTTCCTAATCTAATTCCCACCCGCTGCCTTGACAACAGCATATACACAAGTATCAAAAACAAGGGAGAGTTCACAACATGTGCTACACACACTAAAAATAAAAATCGTCAGTGCCCTGAGGTGGCTCTCAGTCTCTGACACTATGAAAAGGACACAGTTATGTCCCCATACGCTCCTGTCTCAAGTTTTTGTTGAACCAAAACTAGCTCGATCTCACTAGCTCTCTCTCTAGCATTCTTTCTTTCTTCTCTCTCATTTTTCACTGCTTTCTCTCCCTCCCTTTCCCTTTTCTGGCGTGTTGATCCTCATGCAAATGCAATTCTGGGGGTGTAATCATCATAAAAACACATTCTAATAGCATGGGTCATTGCTAGATTGAGGAAAGGCTGGTCTTTCTCTGCTTTCATTTTCTGTCACTCAAGTGGAACAGCGTACAAAGAAGACTCTGTATTTACACGCAAAAATGCTCTTTTGCAGACAAAACTCTCATATACATACAAGTAGCTATATATATATATATATATATATATATATATATATATATTATAGATATGTAATAAAACAGTTGCCTTACACATACAGTTATACATATTTTTATATTGTATATTATTGATATAATATTGTATTTTATTGAAGTTTGAGTGATTAGTCAACTTTTTATTTAGTGTAATTTACATTATGTGTGTGTGTGCATGTGTGTGTGTGCGTGAACTTCAAAAGATACTAAATAAAACAATTTATAGGTTATATATATATATAATGTACACAAAATTGACATTTTTTTATTCATATAATATTGTGTTTGTATGTATATATATATATATATATATATATATATATATATATATATATATATATATATATATTTCCCCCCTTATTATTATACATATAGCTACATATTTATGCATATTTCTTATATTTTATATTATTTATATTACATTGAATTAAATATAAACACATTATATTATATTATATTATATTATATTATATTATATTATATTATATTATATTGTATTATATTGTAATTGTAATATTTTTTTCTTATTTTGGGTTGTCATACATTAGTTTTATCATGCACATTATTCATGCAATGAATTACACCTGTGTGAACCTGAGGGTAATTTACTTCATACGTCTAATAAAAATGATCTTTGGACCAGCTGTTTAAGAAAAACTGCACAAATAGTTAAGTTAGATCTGACAAAAGGTCAGGTATCATTTGTTTTCACATGAAATTTGGTTTGTTATATCTAATGCAATGGCATTTATACATTAAAATAAGGCCTAAGTGTCCAAATGCTTTTGGGGCCACTAAACAAGCTATAGACTGTACTGTAGAATCAGAAGTGCACTACATCATATGCTGTTGTTTCAAAATTTCCTTTGAATTCTCCTTGCTTTTTAACACCCAGAACGCTTGACCTAAATGTGACAAAAAGCAGTTTTCCAGCTGGCACATATTTAACTCAGTATGTATATTATAAATGAGTCAGTTTTACCCTCTGCGTCAAGTGCTGTATAAGAGAGAACATTTCATACTGAGGTGTGGCAACATCTGCCTCCACCAACATGGGTACATGGATGCAGCATCCCTGCTTCCCCATTGGCTACAGATACGGTGGAACGATGACATACAGATCTCGGATAGAGTTCAGCCATTGGCCATTAGAAATACGAGGACACACACACACTCAGCGCATTGGTTTAGGAGATTGTGTGGGTTCATCAGAACATGCTGAACTAATATAAGGAATGCTTAAGATTATTAATGAGGCCTTTGGAATGTGGGCTGGGAAGCCTTTATAATGGAAATGGGCCTGATAGATTATGGCCCAAAAGCTAAAAATACCCCCACACCCCTTTCCCCCAAGTGCATTTTGTCCTGCTGAGTTTGGCACGTACTTTTGATGTCGAACAGCACGTGAGGTCTAAAGTAGCAGGTGAAGTTGCAGCAGAGTAAATCTCACAGAAACACGTCTAGGTCATTTTTCATGCTAAAATTTGAATATATAAAATGATACTTTATTTTTATGACAGTTCTCATTATTGTAATACATCCAGACAATTGTTACATTATTTTATTTTATTTATTATTATTTATTATCTCGTCATTTAAACATTTTTGTTGCGCAAATGTACTTTATTTATTTATTTATTTACTAAATTACACTGAAATCAAGAGTTGTATCACTGTAGGTAAATGCATGAATGTATTATATATATATATATATATATATATATATATATATATTACTTCACATTAAAATTACTGCATATAATGAGAACTGTCATGAAAATAATTTATGTATACATTGTGAATATATTTAAATTAGGTAAATTAATACAGTTATGTATAATGCATATATACATTGAAATAAGATTATATATATATTGAAATATGATAAGATAAATATATAAATGTCTAAAAAAAATGTCACAGCATGTCACAAAAAAATCTTAATGGTCATAAAATAGATTTTTTTTTTTTTCTTTTTTTACAAAACTTTTCCTAAAGCAAAATATAACCTCAAATTTCTATCATTTCTATGTAGATTTTGTTGTTGTTTTGGCATGAAATGTGACATTTTAACAGCTTTCATAAGATTCACTTATAAACTATACACTAATTTGATTGGGGGAAAGATGTATTGCTTATATTGTGTACCAATGGAAATGTGCTTTGTGCACCTGTCTTTGCATGTGTTCTCTTTTCAGGGACGAATGACAATTGACATGGAGCTTCACCTTCCCAAAAATGCCAAAATCCTACCCAAGTCCAACCCGTTAGTCCACTATGATGTGTTCCTCTATAAAGTGGCCAAATCGCCAGCGCACGGCAGGGTAAAGCACAGGGTGAGATGGGAGGACTGTAAATACTGTGTGTATGAGCCTCCCTTCTACAGGCCCATCAGCACACGCTCACTGCCTGCAATCATCCACAGGAGGACCTCGCAAGGACATGCCATGCACTCTGAGCAGAGACTATGACCGGCATTAAGAGTCATGCTTTAGTTGTCCTCATGGTGCTTGATCAACACTGTAAAAATGGAGACTTTTATACTATCTTAATAAAATGGTGCTCAGATAGTAAATATGTAGTATCAGTTGAATGTAATAAGGTAAGGTGGTTCCTTGGAGAAGCCATTCTCTTAATACTAATTAAAAGCACTGTACCATAATGCATGAAATGCACAGCGAATGTTTCTCCAAATAAGATGGTCGCTGAGCTAAGACGAATTAACATCTCTTGGGAATTTATCACTGGCAGATTGTTTAGAAAACCTTTTTCTGCAAACAATAAATCAGACTTTTAAACAGATCACCTCTTGTTTTTGCACACATGCACTTTTTGTAATTTATAGCGTGGTAAACAGGTTGAGAAAATGAATGAACGCTACCACATGTTCCACTGCGAAGTATGTGACTCACTAAAAGCCTGCAAGAAAACACAGAAGACAATCCATGACAAATTTGTTTATGAATCTTAAAAGAGCCTTACGTGATTGAATTAAAATTCAAATCAGGTCCACTGCATGAGGACTTCATTTACCAAGCTACTTTCCACATGCTTACGAAATATGAAGTGATGTGTTTTGGGTAACAGCATCTATGAAGTTCTTACACAGTTCAAGTTCTTTGTAATGGTAAGCACCCCTACAACCCCAGAGCCGAGTGTGAACAGCGACGTGTGGTCAGAGGGGCCTCCGCAATACCAAAAGCAACAGGGCCGTCTCTTGAACTGCAGGGAGCTCCAGGGCCTCTTTGTGTCACATGGGATTAAATTAGCACGGTCCATTAGCTTCTCAGTGACACAAAGACACTATGGCCTGCTAGTGAATCCTAATACACACACACACACACACACACACACTGTATCATAGTTTTGTTTCTCACATTTTCTCTTTTTACATATTTGTATTTCATAAATCACAGAAAAACATTAATATTCTCTACAATTAATGTAACTATTGGGCGTCTAATTATTAAACTGTCAAGGTGAAAATCACCCACAGTCCACCATGATGCAAAAGTGTATTTGTCAACAACAGTACTTGACGACAGTGAAATAAATTCTATAAGAATAGAAATAACTAAGTAAAAAGCAGCAGAGATGTGTTTAAATTTTATTCAAATATTATTTAAAAAATGTGCAATAATTAAAAAGGGGTATATTTTTAATACAAGTCTCCAAATACGAGACAAAATGTATATATGTCATATGTATGTCAAATGTAAATATACATTGTATTTTTGCGCTTTGTGTTAAGACATAATAAATATGCAACACATCAGTCATTTGGACTGGAAAAGACAACGATTTAGTAAAAGGCGAGCAAACGGTTAAAATGGCATTATCTGTCCTGTCATCTAGTGGTTGAGTATTTCATTACATGCTGAGTAATTATACAAACAAACGGGATGGGACTTTTATTTTGAATCACTTGCTCTCTTTTCACTGTTGCTGCGCGCCTGTCGCTTCACTACTGCACGAGACTCTTGTGTAACTAAGTAACACAGAAGCCGCGCTGTCCAAATTAAACAATTATATGCAGGTAACAAATGATTTTAGTCAATTTTTATGAATGTAATTTACATGTATGAAGTCAGGGTTTTTATCAAACGTTTCCAGATGTTGTCTTCCTGTTTATACTGTATGTCAGCAAAGGAAAGTGAAGTACGTTATGTTAGAAAGTCTGCAAACATAGTCATTAATTTTTAATATGTCTTTCCTTCTGAGTAGCTACAAGGAGTACGTGTTATTTGGGATGTATTGTCGTGTTTCTGTTTTATAATGAGACTGATGTTACCATCATGTAAAATATGCTGTCAGACTACTTTTTGTCACTCTATGTTTAATATATATTTATATTTTAAGATTCAAATTTAACTCTGTCCAGTTAACAGATAATGGCCAGTTGGTATTAGAGGACAAAATGTTTCTTCCCTCTTTTGTTTGAATGTGATAAATGACAGCAGAGTCACCTTATCAGGGACCACCACCCTGTCACTCCCATCTGAGCCCATAGGGCCCCATACTATTATTGTACACCCTCCTTCCTAATCATTATCTTTCAAGTCTAGTTAACTGTCTGGGATGCATTCAATATCCAGTATTACCATGTGGCTGAATGTGGCTCAGCTTTAATGATTATTTTCTTTCTTGGATCAGGAAAGTACAGGTTATCAGTAGCTTTATTATGAGAATGCTTGTTATATTATTTACTAATGAACTTGCTGATCGATCTTTGTCATTTTAGACTTTGGTCAGTCTTGTTGCAGGTGTGGAAGTGTTTGGAGCTGAATGCAGAAGGTCATAGCTGTGCTTGGTGGGGGGATTGGGGGTCTGTCGGCCTGTCATCATCTGAGCAAGAGTCCTAATGTTTCCAAGGCACAGTATCCACTTATAATTTCCATAAAATCTTTAGTCAATCTGCATATATACTACCATTTAAAAGTCTGACATTGGTAAGATTATTGTTTTTGAAAGATGTCTGTTGTGCTCACTATAAGGCTGCATTTATTTGATCAAAAATACACCAAACAGTAATATTGTGAAATATTATTACAATTTAAAATAACTATTTTCTATGTTAATGTATTTTAAAATAGAATTTATTAATGTGATGTTAAAGCTGCTGTTACTGCAGACTTCAGTGTCAGAAATCATTTAAATATTATTCTAATATTTTGTAACATTATAAATGTCTTCACTGTCACCTATTATTGCTGAATGAAAGCATTTAAAATTAAAATTAAAAAAATTTATTTCTTTTAAAAAAAATCTTACTCTCCCCAAACTTTTAAACAGTAGGATAGATATAAATGTTAAGATAAAAGGCTCTTCCGTTGAAAAATTTAGTCCACTTGTTACTGTGTCTAGTGTTTTTATCATTTAGATCAGGGGCCTTCTCATGCCAAGTGCCCCTTGTCGCATAGGGAATTAGTGTGAAACATTTAGCTAGCACTTCATTTTCATATTTTCATTTGTACACAAGAATAATTTTGGGGTCAAAATTAAAAAACAGTTGATTTACTGCCACAGACTCAACTTTCCTAAAAAGCAAATAAACTTTCCCTGCTGCATTTCTCTTGGTTCAGAGCTGCTTTGAAGCCTCGGGATCTAGACAGCTTGTAATCATTGATGAAGCAATGAAGGTCATTGCTGCTGAAGCTGTTGCCGTTTTTAATGTGAAATTTTGATTCAGTAGATCTGCTTTCATTGCTACATTAATCATGAAGTTCAGCACACATTTTAAGTCAAAATAATAACAAATGTCCACTAAGACTGTACACCACACTCCACCTCTGCTGATGTAGATCGTGCTGCTGGAGAAATCTGGGAGATGTGGGGGTTGGTTGAGCTCCATACGGAGAGATGACGGGGCCGTGTTTGAACAGGGACCACGAGGGGTGCGACCTGCAGGTGCTGTCGGCCGGAACACTTTGAATATGGTATGCGTATGTGAATTTACGTGCATGGTCATGGAGTAATTTATGTGCATTTTAATTCACATGATCACATTCATGTAATCTCTGACATTATAATTGGTTTGGAAAATCAGTTACCACCAAAAAAAAAGTGGGTTGTACCTAAAACAATGACTGTAACTCTTATGGCTTATTGCTTTTATAAAATAGGGAGGCAACAGCAATATGTTCAGTAAATAGTTAAGATTATTTACTATAATAATAAACGTAATTAAGTATTAATTGGATAAGTAAAATTTAATTTAATAGTAACATTAATTTTCAGTCAACTTCATACAAGAATTGAGTTAGTCTCTTTATAACAATCTATTAACAATCTATTGAGATAATGTTAGTTTTGGCCATTGTTATTGTTGTTCCTTGGCATGGCCACAAGAGGGCCTCCATACATTTATAGTCATGTCCTAAGTGACTTAGTGAACAAAAGAAAAATACTGCATCAACAATATAGACAATAAAGAGAATTTTTTCTCCCCTTTATTTTTCCCCCTTTAGTTTTTTTCTTAGGATTTTTTTCCCTTTATAGGAAGTGCTGTAGAACAATAATATTATGAAATATTATTACATTATGAAATATTATTACACACAATATTATTATTATTAAACTGTTTTCTATTTGAATATATTTAAAAATGTAACTTATTCCTGTGATGGCAAAGCTGAATTTATTTAGCAGCCATTAGTTAAGAAATAATTCTAATATGCTGATTTCCTGCACAAGAAACATTTCGTATTGTAAGGTCTACCCAATTGGCCCAACGAAGATATCCAATGGTGGCTGAAGATTTCCTGTGTGTTCAATATTTTAGGTGTGCAAAGTAATTTAATTTCAGTTAAATTCTAATCTGACGCCATTTTATTATGACCTTGAATTTAGGTTAGAACGGATTTCATATTCACAATCACAAACTTGTCAGTCTTGGTCATTAGACAGAGGTGATTGACTATAAACAGCCTGTACCATACTTTAGTCCCCATAGATCTGTACACACTTAATTAAGGTAAGACTATATCTAACCAGAGGTCATAACCATTACCATAGAACCAAGCTGACCAATTTACCGTCCTCAAATGGTAATTTTATATAATCACGCCATTATTTCCCATGTACACTTAGTCAGAATAATATTACAATAATCGGAAGTTGAGGCTCACCCGAATTTAGGTCGGTCAACAACACACTGTTGCTCTAAATGGAAAACCCATTATTAGCCTCTGCAATCTAAGTATACATTGACCAATGTCAATGTGTTAGTCAGAGCTCTAAAACATCATTTTAGTCAGTTATTAACCTGAGTGTAGATTTGCGGTGTTATGGACTTAGCATAATCTACTAGAGTCAGTAATCTCAGAGTACATCAGAATAAATTCAAATGTAACAATTATGATCAGTCAGGTAAATATGTATAATGCCACTGACTTTCAGAAAAATACATAGTATGGAGTATGTAGACACTCCATATTACGGGATCATCTGGCTACAGAAGCGCCCTGATCTTCTTGCAACATTTCCTTAAGTACCTCCAAATGGAGACAGGAACTAACAATTGTAATTTGCATTGATCAAGTCCTAGACGTGAGTTTACACCTTTTGGGGACAGATGGTAATTTGCATGAGACGCTGGGAAATGGCACACCCTCTACAGTAGCAACATAATCTCTAAATTATTAGGATCTGCATTACCTTTTAGTCTACTTCTTGTAAGACTGAGACCATTGTACCAGTCGCACAGAGACAATTCAAATGATACCACCAAACATGACTGAATATCAGCTGCATTCATGTAGAACATCATATCATACTTTTGACCATGCTGAGTGAGCTGAGTGAAGGGAGATTGGTGAGGGGAAGGAAGTGGATGGAAAGGATAGGTGAGAAGGGACTTTTCTCGCATCTTCTCTCAGTGAGATTTCGAAACAGATGTCTATATCTTAATACGTTGTGTGTGTATTATCCAAATCTCAGAAGATCAAAGTGTCTGAGGTTCTTAAAGCTGCAGTCTGTAACTTTTATGGGTTAAAAATGATCCGAAATTAATATTTGAGCAAGTAGATAACCAGCCAGTGTTCAAAACTATCGCCTTACTTTAGCCCGATTTACAACGGTTGGCTTATAATAATGTTTTCTAATTTGAGTGGTACGGGTGGGTTTTCGCGGGAAATTCAAGCATGGCACTGCGTCATTACGTCACGTCTGTAAACATAAAGAAGTTGTCCCGGCTAGTAGGCTATCGCATGTGAGGATCCTGCAGGTGGTGGATCGTTTATAGCCTTTTCTCACAGCAGCTCGAATAATTAAACTTATCATTTTGATGGTGGATTGTAATCCAGAAAGGATTATGTGTTTATGAAACACATGTGAATGAAATTAAATTATATTCCAGTTTTAAATATGCTTCTGATTACAGATAGCCTGGCATTACACAAGATTTGTATTTTAAAGAAAACCAGTTCGAAGGGAGCATAGTTTGCTTTTTGGGTTAAAAGAATTTCTTAATATGAAATTCTAATGGTATGACAATTAAAGATTAGACTACAGAAATTTAAATCTACACGCTAATACACACTATACTCATTGTCACGCAATGCTGATGTTGTTAACATTAATAATTTGAGAATAAAGTATAACAATAATAATAATTTGCACGGTTAGATGTGATATGAGCTAACCGATCATTAGATTTAATTACCATTGGTAGCGCGATTTATTGTAATGCTTGTTTCCTCAGTTGGGCAGAACAAACGTGGCAGACTTGTTACTTACTTGTTCAGATGGCAATATACAGTGAAAATTCTTATTTGGGTCATATATTCCAAGACGTAGGCTAGAATCTGTGATTCCTAAATACTGTATCCACACTGGTGCGGTGACTGACAGACTGACACACATACTCCTCAAAACATTAGATTCATCAGCGCTAGAGCCGTGCCGGAGAACAACCCCACGCAAGGAAGATAATTCCGCACAGAGCTGCAATTCCAGGTTTTCAAACAGAGATGGCGACAAAGAGGCAAAACTTACGGACTGCAGCTTTAAAGTCTTACAGTATTATTATAAATTTTCAAAAGTGTTGTGCTGCTAAATACGTTTTTTCAGGATCCTTTAATGAATAGGACGTTCAAAATAACAGTATTCATTTGAAATAATAATCTTTTGTAACATTATAAATGTCTTTACTGTCACGTTTGACCAATTTAATGTCCTTGCTAAAGCCTCAGTTTATTCCTAACATTATTTGAATTTCCTTACATATGCGTTATTTTCTCTGATTTACCTGAAGTATCGAGAAAGCGTGCAACCTGCATTACAGGAGACAGAAAAGACTATTTACAATTTAACTTTCCTCAGGCTTTTAAGGATTTATACTCATATTTATGAAGAAGGACTATTCTAGCTATTGTTTTCTTGTGCAGGTCTCTGAGTTGGGTCTTGAGTCTGAAATCCTGCCTGTTACAAAGGATCATGTGGCATCTAAGAACCGCTTCCTGTATGTGAAGGGACAGCTGCACAAGATGCCATCTGGACCTGGGTGAGAAGAAACTCCACTCTGTGAGCATTTACCTATTTGAATTCATAAATATTCCTTATCTTGTTCTCCTTTCCTCTAGTGGGGTAATTCGCACCATCCCTCCTTTCTCTCGACCCATAATTCAGAGCGTTCTGAAGGAGATACTGATCAGGAAAGGGACAGAGGAAGATGAATCTGTGCATGCGTTTGTGTCCAGACGACTGGGTTCTGAGGTGAGAATGAGCATGGAGACTCAACGACCTGTTAAATGATCCATGCTGTCCTTGTCCTGTACGACATGCTTTGCTGCCATGACAAATCAGTCTCAAATGTTTAGCGACAGGAGAGATTCTGAAACTGATTCAACCCACCTGATTGTCTCTCTCCATGCAGTTGGCTGATATAGCCATAGACAGCCTGTGTAGAGGAGTTTTTGCTGGAGACAGCAGACAGTTGAGTGTACGGTCCTGCTTTCCACCTCTTTATAAAGCAGAGCAGTCTTGGGGATCCATCGTGCTGGGCATGCTGATGGGTCCAGGTGAGGGTGCAGAAGGGCCTGTAGGTGTAAACCTAGTGTTCACCTAATCTGTTTTTGTACTTTCTTTTTTGTCAGTGTGCCACCATGCAATGCATTAATATGACTTTGAATTTATATTTGCCTCTATTAAGGAGCATTTCAGCTAAATGTTTAAGACAAATGTGAATCCTTTAGGCCTATCTACTGTATATTAACAATGATAATAATAATTATATAATAATTAATAATAATATATTATTATTAACAATGATACTGAAAAAAAAAATAAAATAAACGAAAACAATAATAATAATACCAAAGAAAAATGTTGGGAAAATAATTTTTTATATTTTTTTTTACCATGAATAGGTAATTATTTATTAAGGTTTTATAATGTATTTTAACCATGATTGCAATTACCTACGGATCATTTATGTTTATAATTACTTATTTAATAGATTTTGGTGTTCATTATAAAGACATTAACATACCTTTTACAATGCATAACTGATCAGATTTCATAAAAAGTGTTACTGATTAATGTTTGTTTGTATTCATATTATGTAAGGAGGTGGTCCTAAAGTAGTCCCTTCTGACTTGGCAAAGAGAGCATCTAAAGAGTCCTGGACTCAGTGGTCTCTTAAAAGAGGCATGCAGGCATTCCCAGAGGCCTTGGAGGACATGCTGAAGAGACGAGAACGAGTGGAGCTTCATCATCATGCCAAAGTGAAGAGTCTGAATATGAACGGTGGAGGCTGGGAGGTGAGATGATGGCCCAGCAGGAAGACATAACATATTTTGACATTCAACCTAGATGGACTGATTGAATATCTTTTAGTCCATCGGTTATGATGAAGAAACTGAGTGTTGTTAAACTAGTTTTTAAATATATATTTTAAATAGATAAAACTAGATGATGGCATCTCTTTGAAAGCTGATCATGTGGTTTCTACACTACCTGCATCAGGTAAATTCTCTCATTTTACAGTGGTGTTTTCTCATGTTCAATTCACATAGCGAGTTCCCAACTGAAGTTAAATGTGATCACTATTGCTGTGGCGCTGTAGATTCACACACTGCTCTCTACCCAGACAACATGCCTATTAATAGAAAGTCGATTTTTACATTAATTTATGTATTCTTATTTCTGTATTTTAACCAGAATTGGCCTCTGCGCTGCCCCCTGCTGCTCAACCCCTGTCAGAACAGCTGCGATCCATCGCTTCAGTAAATGTTGCTGTGGTGAATTTGGAATATGAAGGCTTCATCCTTCCTGTTACTGTAAGACTTCACTAAGTGATGTTAAATACATGAGACAAAAAATAATGTAGACACCTAAACCATTAAATACTCAAGTATGGTTGTTTTGTTTAGTTCATATTCTCATTGCCTGGAAGATCTTTCCTAACTGTACATACATCAAAGCACTTTATGTATGTGTAAGAATTTTTAATATTGAGTGTGTTTGTATATGTGCACATGCTCTAAATATTTCAGGGCTTCGGACATTTGGTGCCTTCCTCTGAAGATCCTGGTCTGTTGGGGGTGGTGTACGACTCTGTTCCCTTTCCACAACACAGTCGGAGTGGAGGATTGACCACTAGACTGACGGTGAGACTGACCTCTCATATACACTAAGGTCTTTTCTACCCTCTACATTCAGTAGATTTGTTTTGTAAGAAATGAATAGTTTTATTCTGCATAGACACTTTAAATTTGCCAAAAGTGACAGTAAATACTTTTACATTGTTACAAAACAATCAAAAGCAAAAAGTCAAGCAGCACAACTGTTTTCAACAATGATGATAATAATAATAAATGTTTTTTGAGCAGCAAATCAGGATGATTTCTAAAGTATCATGTGACACTGAAAACTGGAGTAATGATGCTGAAAATTCAGCTTTGTCATCACATCACATTTTAAAATATATTAAAATAGCTATTGCAGTCTTATTTCACTTTTTTATTTTTATTTATGTATTTATATAGCATTTTTTTGGTCAAGTAAATACAACCTTGGTGAGCATGAGACTTTCTTTTTTCTTTTTTCTTTTTTTTTTCAAAAATCTTACCAACCCCAAACCTTAAAAAAAGTAGAAAAGTAGTGCATTTTATTTATTTTACAAGTTTATTCCACATTATCCACAAATATAAAATGTATTTCATAGGATATTATTGTGAAATGTTTATCATAAAATATTTTATTATTTTTATTATTAAATAAAAGTTAAAACTTTTAGGTTGGGACAAGGCTAAAAATAGGAAATCTGGCAAAATGGAAATAACACTTTTAAAAATAAAGAAACACAATTAAAGTGGTGAATATTTGCAGTGGTGAATATTTGCCGGTTTAGGAAATGAACCTGATGCTTTCAAAGGTCTGTGGAGGGATGAGTCTCTAAACCAATAGCCCCATCAGTGATTTGTGAGTCTCTGACATGAATTCTTCTCCCTTCCCCATCAGGAACATATTGCACGCAGTAATAAAAATAGTCTTCGCTACTCTGTGGTCCTCACAACAACAAAAATTGCCATTGCATTATTCATTTCTCCCCCACTTAAATCATTATTAATTTAATAGTTAGATGTCCTTTGCTCAGAACATGTTGTTTTTCCCTTGCTTGAAAACATCTATATAGTCGAGAGGCCAGAAACTTCTAGATTCAGAGTGCCATTAGAGGAGCTGAAATATGCTCTGAGCAGTGTTAGCAATCTGAATAACATAATGCAACTCCCTCCATCTGGGGAATCAGTCCTGTGAGTGGATGTTATGAGGATGATTCCAGCTGTTATCACCACATTAGCCAATTCTGTGAATGGTGTTATTTTCTAGTGTAATTACTAGCAGTTTGTGTGTGTGTTTGAATGAAGGTGATGATGGGGGGAGCGTGGTTTGAGCAGACGTTTGGTCATCCTGATGCAGTGACGGAGCAGACGCTGTTAGATCGAGCAACCCAGGCTGTGACCTCTCACCTGGGCGTAAACCTTCAACCTGTATGGAGCTGCGTCGCTTTACACAAGGTGAGACTGTGTGTTGAAATAAAGCAGTGATTGTACTACAGGTGAGGCGTGTTCAATGCAAAGCTGAGTGCCGAAAGCCCTAAATTCTCTGTAAACATGGCCTTGAGTAGCTTATTGCTATTATAAAATATATGCAAGTATAAAATAAAGCTACATTTCTGCAAAACTCAAAAAGCGTACTTATACATACGAATCGCTGCAGTTCCCTTTCAGTCAGTCACGTTCGACGTTACGTCATAGTGACTGACGTAAATGGGATCCCAGTCACTATGACGTAACGTCTCCGTTCCCTCCTTCAGGGAACGAAGGTTACATACGTAACCGAGATGTTTCCAGTTGAAATGAACACTAGAAGCAGTAAAACTCCCACAACTTTTATTCCTTTTCACACAAAGTATGATTTGCAGGTCCACAGTTTCCATTTAATTTCCTAATTTTCACATAATTACTTGAGGAATATTATGTTATGAATTAAAAACAATTTTGACATGCATCAACAAACGCGTTTTCAAATCACTTTTGCATTTGTTAACACTATCGGGTAGGTTTAGGGTTGGGTTTGGTGTAGGGGATATTTCCAACACGATACAGCATTCATTTTTAGCGGCACTCCTCAGATATTTGAATTATGAACCGCCGCAATACATACCTGAACCAACGTAATACAAACACAGCAATACGTGCCTATATCAGTGTAACAGAAATGTGCCAGGGTCATGTATTGAACCCACGTTTTAGCGCCACTCACTGGACATTTCACTTTGAAACTGCCGCAAAACGTGCAGTAAGGTACTTAATAACTCATCCTCATAGTGACATTAAAACACATTTTAGACTTGATATTAAGAAATGTGCATTGTGCATAAGTAGTACCCCAAATAAAGTTTAATTATAATTTTTATATCAGTAAGTCAATGTTAATAGATTCAAACTATACTTAGTATGAAATACATTTATTTGAAATATATTATCTTTTTACTAGGGAGCCACAAGAAAAATTGTATAAACGTATGTATGTATGTACTGTATGTATAATGTAATGTAGTCTGTGAATATATCCTTAAGTTGGTTGTTTCTATTATCAAATGTTGGCAAATTGGAAGATGTCAATGTTCTATAAATAATAGTAATAATAATAATACATTTTGTTTATAACATTTCTATATATTTTATATGTAAAATCTTGTAAAAAAAAAAAAAAAACAGTGTTATTTTTATAGATAGATATGTGATATTATATATTAATATAAGTAATAATAATAATAATAAATTTGGAAGATAATTTACATTTTCATTTAGGATAATTAAAAAAAAATAATACTAACAATATGTGTTTTTGTTTGTTTAATAGATATAGAGATGTGAATATCTATATCTATTAAACATATCTATATCTATAATGATAATAATGTATTTTTTAAATACTATACATTTTAGATATATTTTATACTATTTAACAATATAAAACTATATATTTATATCTTTTTAAATATATTTATATGTATGTTTTATATAAAAAGGTTTTGCTTAAGGAGCACGTATTATGGAAAACTTTTCTTGCTCTTTTAAAGTAAGAGTCTGTTCATTACATAAAGGTGTTGAGTCAATCATAACAAAGCATTTATGCATGTAAATCTTAAAGATACTAAAATAGCAAAAATAGCTAGTGTAATTCTCCGGGTCAGAGAAAGGGTGTAAAACATTTGTGTAAAACTAAATTAGACAGTTTTTGGTTGAACTTTGGTGGCTCTGTGAAGAAAAATTAAATTGCAACAAAAGTCTAGAATATGGCCCCATTAATTCACATTCATTTGAAGAAAGGCCAAAAAATCTTTACTGTCCAAGCCCTGGCTTGAGTCAGCCATGCATAGCATCAGCTTTATGGAGCTCACAGCCACCAGATGCCCTCAGTCGTCTCTCTGGGGTTCTGTTCTGACATAAATCAAGGCAGATGGTCCATTTCTTTAAACATTACCCCTGCCCTCCATCTCTGTGGTTCTGGGAGTTCAGTGAGCAGAACAGAAGCAAGAGCACCGCTGTGGCAGGAGGGCTCCAGCAGGGTCACTCATTTCAGGCCGGAGATGACAGACTGTCATTGGGGGGGGCGAGAGGAGCAACAAGCTGCTCTACTTCATTTCTGACTGACTTATTCTTAATTATATGGTCATAGAGCAAGAAGAAAATTTCCACCTTAGTGCGCCCACACACATACTCTTACATTTTTTCATGCTACATTGTCTCATTGTCTTTTGAACAGTTTAATTACCCTTATACACTCTTATGAAGAGAAGAGATATTCGGGCTTCTACTTTATCTGGAATCTCGTATCTGAAAGATTTTTTATTTTTTTTTTTTGGATTAATGAATGTCATTTCTTTTGTGTTTTCTCTGCTCTGTCATTCCTGTTATTAAATCATTTTATCTATGCACTTCTCTTTTCAGAATTGCATTCCACAGTATCATTTAGGACACTGGAAACGACTTGGTGAGTTTATTAATTACCCAAACTCATTCCACTATCCTTTCCCCGAGTCATGTAAATGAGGGACAGTTGTGTGTGCTTTTTCTTATTTTCAGAAAAGATGAGGCAATACATCAGCAACCACAATCTGCCCCTTACACTGGCGGGAGCTTCCTACGATGGTGTCTCTGTCAATGATGTTATATTTAGTGGGCGGACTGCAGCTGAGGGTCTCGTTGGGAAAACATGACTTACACAACTTAATTTTGTCTGCTTTTATTGAAGATTTAGGGTTTTGTGATATGCATTTTGTGATTCCTGGGAAGAAATCACTAAGATATGAACAACATGCTTTGCTTGAACCCAGAATGGAAATTAAGAAGAGTACATCCAATTGTTTGGTGATGCATTATATTTAAAAAAAATCATTATTAGTGTAATTTGATATCATGTTTTGTTTTCCCGTAAAATCTAAATGTCCTTCAAAGAAGATACATTGACTTCAAAAATAAAACTGTGAAAGATAATAAGAGTGAAAATATTTTGTAATTCATTGGCTTGACATTTTCTTAAACATCCCTAAAGTTTCTTTTTTTTTCAGTGAAAAATTAGTCACCAAACAATTAACTTTACCAGTGTTATCAGTTAATTGCAGCCAAATGATTGTAGAATTTGACTGTGCCCATGTGGTGCATGAATTAATTTTTTTTTTATATTTGTCTGTGGTGAAATTGAACTTTGGATGAGGAATATTATATATTTTCATCAGTCATTTTCATCAAAGTTTGACATATTGGGCTGTGAAATTGTCACTTGCTACTGGTATCTCACCAGAACTCACTCTTGCATTAAGAAAGGTTACTCTGACCTTCATTCACATTACCTCAGCACCTATCAAAAATGGCTAGGGGTAGACTCAGATTTTTGAAGTAGTATATTTCACCAGTTTCCTCCATTTGTCTGAAAGAAGATGGTGGTTTTCAGGTATTTTGACCAGGCTGAGATGAACTGCCATTAGATCAGGCTGCACTTAAAAACATTTTGCACTGAAAATTTTACACCATTACACTGAAGTGGTTTCAATGGCAAATTTACAACTTATATTTTGCATTTGAGCCAAGCTGCAGATTGGAAATGGCTGTGACCATCTGCATTGTCACTGACTTTCAAAGGGCAAAAAAATTCAAAGTATACTATTACTCAGAGAACCAGACATTTAATGGGTGCTTGAGAGCCATTTGTTTCACACACAGATGCTTTGCAAAGCATTTCTCTTAATGTGTCACGCAGCTTCAATTTGTCATGTTTTAACACAGAAATGCACAGGTGTGCCTTTTTTGCCTTTTACATGCAGTAATTGGGAGACATCAGTGCATGCAATTTTGTATTGCATTGTTACATTATGGATCCACATGCAATGGAGACTGATTGCATTGTTTTCAGCCTTAGGTACTTATGGTGCATGTGACTTTTTGTGTAGTATGTAACTCAGCAGTAATTCCATGAAAGATTTTTTTTCTGACAACCGCTTAATAAATGATAATGAGTTTTTGTGTGATTGTCTCAGAGCAATGGTTCTTTGAGTATGATAAATAAATGAGATGTGTTTAGTTTGTTGTGTGTAATGTGGTTAAATTCTTTAATAACTTCTATCCATTAATGAACAGACAGTAAATTCAACTAAGAGTGCCAGTACAGTTTAAAGCAAAGAAGCCTGCAGCTAAACAGGAGTTAACAGTAATAAAACAGAACATAAATGAAATATTTAATGTGCAAGTTACACAAGCCCACCCCCTGAAACCATTATCTAACAAATGGCAAGTTCACCTTGAAAAATTATTGTTTTCAATGACATGCTTCTGTTGTTTTCACCTCTGGGTCTGTTGACAGCTCAGTTGGAAAATTATTTGACAGAAGGCACACCGTCAAACACAGACAAAGCAAGCTGTGTCTGCCAGCAACCTTGAAATGTATTGTTCCTCATTGGTTTCGTAATTCGCGCATTTTAAGTGATTTCCTGTCCTGTCTGGCTCACCGCCGCAATTTTGAATGTCAATAGTTGTTGAAGAGAGGTGTGCTATTACTTTTTGATTGGATTTACGATAAATAGTGCAAAAAAAATCCCATAGATTTACATTGTAGAACCCAAGTCATTTGCAGAACCAGAATACCAACTAACAACTGCATAGCAACATGCCGAAAACACTCAATTCACCTATGCATGGTCAAACACTGTGTTTGAAATGTAAAATCTGATTAATTTTTCTTAGGGGTGTAATGGTACACAAACATGATGAGTCCAAACTATTCAATTCGATTGCATTTTATTTTTTGATATAGCCTAATAATCAACACTCAAATTTAAAAAAATTGTATGTAAACATGTAAATTGCACATAAGGCGGTTTCACTATTAACTTCTAAATTTAATCATAAAATTGATATTAGTTGTTGAACATTAAATAATTAAGGCATCATAAACAGGTTAAGTAATTTAATGAATATGCTAATATTTAGTGAAATGCTCTTTCTCAGGTTCATTTCTCTAGTGAACTAACGAGTTGACTTGACTGAGGTAAATGTAGCCTAAATAACGTGACATTTTGTTTACAAGCTGTTTTATTGACATTTCTACAGTTAAAACTCTAAATGAGCGATTACATGAGACATGATATATTCATTCATGTTTATTTTCTGTTATAACTAGAGGAACATTGTGTTCACGCTCTGCCGTTTGAACTGAGGCGATCTGTCACACTACATCAAAGAGCACCAAAACGGCATTTTATTTTTTAATTTCCTGGTGGAAAAATGGACAGAATTTTAAAGATAATTAATATCTTATTGAAAGTTAAAATATAAAAAACTGGAAGTTTCAAATTAGATTCTGTGCACACGCAGTAGTTACAACAATGCTGTACTTTTTCCACATACCGCCCTGTTGAAAAAACAGCATATGCTGGTTAGGTAGGTTTTGAAGCATGGATGCTGGTTTGAGCTTGTTTAAGCTGGTCCTTAGCTGGTCATGAGCTGGTTTAAGCTGGTCATGTGCTGGTCCTAAGCTGGTCCTGAGCAGGTGCTAGTTGCTTAGGACCAGCACATGACCAGCTAAGGACCATCTTAAACCAGCTCCTGACCAGCTAAGGATTTTTTTTCAACAGGGCGAATTGGCTATTTTCGGTACGAATGCATGTACCGTTATACCCTTAATATTCCTAGATCATGAACGTCCTTGTTGTATATGTGGAGAGCTAAGCCAGTGATCCAAATATCTGCAGTTCTGTTGTTTATCATTGTTATATTTCATGCTCACCCTTCCCATAAGTGCCTTAATTTAAATAATAAAAATAACAGCATATGGTTATGTCTAAAACGGTGGGAAAAAGGAAATATGGCTGTAAAAGAGAATATGGAACAGCATGAAAGAGACACATTGGCATTGCTAGACAGTCATTTGATGTGAGAAGGAATCTCTTTTAAAATTCCCCGTGGAGCGGTCGGCAGCCGTCCTCTGCTGAACTCCTGACAGAATCAGCATTGTTAAGATGCCTGGCATCAGTTTTGCTGTGAGATGTTTTGTCCCTCTGTTTTATTTCTGGGCCAATTAAGACAGTTTTATCCTGGTTTGGTTATTCAACTTGAAGCATGCAAAACAGATGCAGAGTATACCGATACTTAGCCTATACAACGCTGTCTAAAATATTCAGCATATTTTTGAACAAAAATTTGTGTATGATGATGACTACTAAACTATATATTGGACTGGCGTTCAGGCAGCTGTTAATTTCATAGATAGCTGTTTTTGATTTATCTCACAATTGTAACTTGTTTCTCATAATTCTGACTTAATATGATCTTAATATCCTCCAGGACTTATTCATAATTTTGGCTTCATATCTCCCAATTTGAGATTAAATATTACAATAGCTCCCTTATTTCTCATAATTGTGATTCTTATATCTCTCTATGTGACTTTAAATCTAACAAATTTGACTTTATTGGCCATAACTTTATTTCTTGATATATTTCAGAGTGAGTTTATTTCTTAATGTAAACTTTATTTTGAGGCAGAAATGGGCTTCCATATCTATCTCATTCTTGTGAAATAATTAAATAATTTCAACTCAAGTTTATATATTGTGCCTATTTGTTTATTTGGTAAATAGCTGTGTACTTTAGCATGTTGCTATATAAGGACTACAACGGTTGTCCAATTCATCAGTTGCATAAAATGCTGTTCTAAATGTTCAATATTGCTGAGAAACCATGCACCAGAACATCATATTTTAATGGTTTCTGAAAATTGTGACACTTAAAATTGGAGTAATGTAAAATTTATTAAAAATAGAAAACAGTTGTTTAAAATTGTAATCAGATCACGATTATTGCATTTACTACATTTTTGATCAAATAAATGCAGATTTAGTAAACATAAGAAATTTTGTTCACACACAAAAATCTTTGTAGTTGTACTTGTACTTGTAGGTGTGTTTATGTATCAACTTATGTCCTTTTAAAAAACAATGGCTTCAAAAATTCACATTTGAGGTTTGACTGTGTGTAACTTTTGAAGACCTATTCAAATTTTGTTTCACTAGTATCCATTTAATTTACTCATAAATCCATAACTGCCATGAGAAATTCCCAAGGGAAACTGTGGTTTGAATATGCTAATTCCCTTCCAGGTTACAGACATCTCTGTTCTGTGGATATCTGAGGCGCTTTCTGATTTATGGAATAATCTGGACAGCAATACGTGACACTTCACACTGTCTGCCTCTGCCTGTGAGTATCTTCAGCTCTCCACCTCCATGTTCTCCATATGCATGATCACTGTTACTCTCACATGAGCGGAGTCATGGGGCAGTACTGGTAAGAAATGGGGTCAGTTGTCTTTTTTTCCTTCAATATTATGCCGTGAGGCCGCAGCACGATCCCTCTGTTGACAGAACGACTCGTGAAAAGCTCCCAATGTATGAAAATCACAAACCAAATGGCATATAATTATGATTATAAAAGCTGTTTGGTGGACTCTGAAATTCTCCTGCCGTCTGCATATATTTCATACTCAATCTGGGTCACTAAATACCCCCACGTCTCTAAGACACCATTTGGCATCAGTTTCACATTCTCAGAATAAAATATTATAATTAAGATTTGTTTGTGTTTTGACATGCTCTTTTAAGTCAATAGCACGCAGCGCTTTGCATAATAATGACAAATCCACTGGAACAGCCAGTTAGATCATCCCTGGCTTCTTTTTAAGCTTATAAAAGCACATCCAGGCCTGATTTTGAATACTGTCCTAAATAAAGTTGCATCTTGTTTTTCTGCAAGAAGGTAAACAATGATGTCATAATGCAAACCTGAACTATTAATGAGCTGCATCTGAATATGTACGTTGCCAAATCTCTGTACATTTCAGATTCTTAATATTATATCCCATGAAATCCCATTATCAAACAAACTGCTCTGCATCTTGTGATTTATAAAGCGCCACAATCTGAGTGTTTGGCAAATAGCTGTGATACCTTAAGACAGATGATTTTCTTTATTCTCGTTTCAGCTCAATCCTCTGTTATTTTCACCTGTCTGGGCACCAGAGAGTTTCATTCATCTCTTGTTGTTTATTATTCTTCCCTCTGGTGCCCTTTCTTTTTCTTTTTTAGAAATGTCTATGCATCCCCTGTGTCCTTGTGTCTCTTTTTCACTCCACCACATCCGCTCTGTTTGCTACCTACACATACTTTTTAAAAATTATTTAAAAAAAAAAAAAGGAATATCGAATATCTGGCATCTTTGTCACTAAATCTGTAGTCAGTTAAAATGCTTTTTTTTTTTTTTTAAATCAACAACATATTCCATTTCTTAAAGGTCCCTTTTACATGTTTGACATTTATCAACACTCAAAATGCCAACGTGAAATG
The DNA here is from genome assembly GCA_039654775.1 of Spinibarbus caldwelli. NCBI lineage: Eukaryota > Metazoa > Chordata > Actinopteri > Cypriniformes > Cyprinidae > Spinibarbus > Spinibarbus caldwelli. The sequence continues at coordinate 31,688,332 of CM077226.1, read as the reverse complement.
ACCCTATTTACTTATTAATTCATGTTACTTAATACACATGCATGTTATTTCAATGTTTTTTTCTTTAATAAAATAATTAATACTTTTCAACTGATCAGTTCCACCTTGCTTTTAACCCCTTCTCTCCATTCGTGTTGACTTTAAATATCACAGAAATGATCAACTCTCTGCAGGCCAGCTCAAGCTTGATCATGCTAAAATGCAAAATGGACATCTTTCTGCATCGTTTAAAGTGTCTATATTCCTTTACAGTTTTATTTTAACTGTAAATTTACATGCTTTTGTGAGCTATTCATTAACACTTCACCCCACATTAACAGAGCAAATGTACTGATTTATTGCCACTGCTGCACCGAAGAGAGTTTGACAAACGGAGATGATTTACCTTTATAATACATTCACGCATCAGGAGCTACATACAAAGATGATAAAATGATTTTCTTCCCGATGTGATTTAGAGAGAGAAAATCATCTTTCATTACCAAACAAATAGATGTCAGCCTCTGAACTGTTGCATTCTTGTTAATAATCCAGTGACAAGCTTTTCTCCAGGATTGATTGCTATGTGCTCAGCAACATTCACTGTTGGACAGATTCTCAGATGAGCCTCAGAAGAGGGTTCTAAGTCCGGCTCATCTGGTTTACTGGTTTTAGAGCGGTTTTGGGCTCTTGTCAGCTGGACTGGTTGAGAGAACCAGCTGAACGCCAGGTTTTCCAAATTGTTGATTATAAATATGCTAATTTCATTCAAAAGCTAAAATGAATGCCAAAATAGTTAAACAAAATTTCAAACTGAGTACTTCACCTTAAAAGACAGGTGCCTATAGGTTTAGCTCACTAGATTTTGAAACTGAGCCATTTGTGATTTACTTTGAGCCATCTCATATTGCTGGTTGAAGCCTTGCAGCATATGAATTGAGAACACTGAGATTTAAAAAAAAAAAAACAACAACAAAAAAAAACATTTATTTTAGTAAATGTCTTCACTGAACTTAAATGTCAAGCTGGCATAATTTAAAATCTAATTTAAAACTATTCTTTCGGTGTAGGCCTATATGATCTCAAACATGCAGTTATCCAGATACTGTAGGCCTACTTTTTGGTTTGACTAACAGAAAAGCTGCACTGCACTCTAAAGCAAAAGTTCCAAAAACAGGGTTGAAGAAACTTTTTTTGTTCACCTTTCAGTGAACAGTCCGAAAGAACTATTTTTTCTTAGTGTGAAGAACAAATTATAATCCTAAAGAATCTTTTTCCCACTATTCAACCTTTTCAGAATGGAAAGGTTCCATTGATGTTAAAGGTTCTTTATGGAACCATCTATGGCAAAAGAACCTTTAAGGGTGCGAGGTGCATTATTTGTTCTGGAATGTTTTTAGAACTTAAGAAGAGTATGCAAACCAAAAATTTATAATAATTATGCTCATCAGGTTTTGAAGTTATTTAGAAGAGGCCACACTGAAGAAACATCCTCAGAAAATCTGTTTACTTTTCACTTAATTTAACTTAGGAAATAGACATCTTAAATCAAGAATTAAGATAAGTTTCTGAAACACAGCCCCAGAGAGGCCTACTACTTTTTACAGTGCTTGAAAATATTTCAGGATAATACTCTCAAGGTGTTGCTTTCGTTTAAACTGTCCTTTTCCTCCCATGATACGCAGTGATTTAATCTGGCAACTGTCATTGTGCCATTGCAGGTTCATTACACATGAGGGAGTTCCTCTGGAGGCCGAGCTGTCCATCAGCGGTCTCTGCGGTCTCCTGTTGCCCCTACTGCTTGACACAACGCGGACTCCCTTCACCAGAACGGAGCATCTGAGTGTGACCCCCGGTCAGCCGGGGTGCGGTCGACCAATGAGGCGAACAGACAGAAACATGAGACCATCCTCCCTCGATGCCTCATTAGAAGAAGATGATGAAAAATATAGGAGGAAAGCGACAGCAGGCTTGATTGCGCAGCGCGTAAAAGCGCTTCATTTACTGCCGTCGAACGCTAAAAGGCCTCCAAATTGTTCCGTAATTAAAGCAGGAGGCGTAGTTATGCCTGTTTGAAATTCATACGGCGCGATGGGGTCTCAGGAGGAGCTTTAGTTTTCGTGCGGTATCGAGGAGCCGGTTTTAAGCGTTCAATCAGCGCGGAGAATTCAGGAAGGAAGCCCTCGGGTCTGCCGTCGTTCATGATCTGCTGCTCGCCGCTCCTCGGCTTTGTGCCGTAATGGACCTGTATCTTATTCTCCCAGTGTTTTGTTCTATGTTCCCCATCATATTAACAAAGACTTATTGCCTGCGAATGCAATTATCTGCAAAGCTGCGGAGGACATTAAACCCCACACTTCGGTAGGCAGCACAGTCAGGCTCGCCATACTCGTAATCCACAGGAGTTTAATTAATCAGAAAGTTATACTGTTTTGCAGAGTGGGGGGTTGCGCTTCAGATCAGTTTATGACAGTGGATAAATCTCTTTCTCTCTTGCCTACGCTCTTGTGCGGTGGACTAGCTAAAATATTAATGGAGCTCATAGGCGCTGGAACATCTCCCATAATGAATACATGATCGTTGGTGACTGTCCCCGGCCCCTCGAACCATTTTTCCTGACTGGGACTGAATTTTTCAATCCCTGAAACTGATTGGTCTGTAATAATTGCTATATTTTCCCCTTCCGTTCTCATCTCCTGTCTGAGTTGTGACTGATAGACGTGGATATTAATTGAAATGGTGGAGCGGAGTTGTGTGATAGGTGAGGAAGAAGCAGTGCTTGACCCATTAGAAGTCCTGTCACTCATCACCTGTCCTACAAACTCAAGGTAGATTCATTCCTCGAGATCGTATGGTGGTCCTTTCCAGCTGAGGCCGGATTCAAATTCTGCTTTATCTCGAGAGGAAATCAAGACTGTAAGAAGCTTTTGTCTTTATATGTAATATTTGTAAAAACTTTCATCTTTAATATATATTATAAATATATATTTTATTTGCTTATTTAAATAATTTAATTCTTTTGTCATATAAAATATGTAAGCATTATTATGTATATTTTATATTCTTATATTCATTTAGGGCTATGTACAATATAGTATAGATTAAAAATCATTATAGCCTTTGTTATTTTTTAAATCTTTAATATTTTATGTATATTTTTTTTAAATCTTTCATATTTTATATAAAATATCTATCTTATAATTATATATGTAATATTTCTTTGCTTATTAAAATAATATAAAATATAATACAAAAATGTAATATATATATAATATATATAATATATATATTTATACATTATATATATATACAGGTGCATCTTAATAAATTAGAATGTCGTGGAAAAGTTCGTTTATTTCAGTAATTCAACTCAAATTGTGAAACTCGTGTATTAAATAAATTCAATGCACACAGACTGAAGTAGTTTAAGTCTTTGGTTCTTTTAATTGTGATGATTTTGGCTCACATTTAACAAAAACCCACCAATTCACTATCTCAACAAATTAGAATACTTCATAAGACCAATAAAAAAAAAACATTTTTAGTGAATTGTTGGCCTTCTGGAAAGTATGTTCATTTACTGTATATGTACTCAATACTTGGTAGGGGCTCCTTTTGCTTTAATTACTGCCTCAATTCGGCGTGGCATGGAGGTGATCAGTTTGTGGCACTGCTGAGGTGGTATGGAAGCCCAGGTTTCTTTGACAGTGCCCTTCAGCTCACCTGCATTTTTTGGTCTCTTGTTTCTCATTTTCCTCTTCACAAGACCCCATAGATTCTCTATGGGGTTCAGGTCTGGTGAGTTTGCTGGCCAGTCAAGCACACCAACACCATGGTCATTTAACCAACTTTTGGTGCTTTTGGCAGTGTGGGCAGGTGCCAAATCCTGCTGGAAAATGAAATCAGCATCTTTAAAAAGCTGGTCAGCAGAAGGAAGCATGAAGTGCTCTAAAATTTCTTGGTAAACGGGTGCAGTGACTTTGGTTTTCAAAAAACACAATGGACCAACACCAGCAGATGACATTGCACCCCAAATCATCACAGACTGTGGAAACTTAACACTGGACTTCAAGCAACTTGGGCTATGAACTTCTCCACCCTTCCTCCAAACTCTAGGACCTTGGTTTCCAAATGAAATACAAAACTTGCTCTCATCTGAAAAGAAGACTTTGGACCACTGGGCAACAGTCCAGTTCTTCTTCTCCTTAGCCCAGGTAAGACGCCTCTAACGTTGTCTGTGGTTCAGGAGTGGCTTAACAAGAGGAATACAACAACTGTAACCAAATTCCTTGACACGTCTGTGTGTGGTGGCTCTTGATGCCTTGACCCCAGCCTCAGTCCATTCCTTGTGAAGTTCACCCAAATTCTTGAATCGATTTTGCTTGACAATCCTCATAAGTCTGCGGTTCTCTCGGTTGGTTGTGCATCTTTTTCTTCCACACTTTTTCCTTCCACTCAACTTTCTGTTAACATGCTTGGATACAGCACTCTGTGAACAGCCAGCTTCTTTGGCAATGAATGTTTGTGGCTTACCCTCCTTGTGAAGGGTGTCAATGATTGTCTTCTGGACAACTGTCAGATCAGCAGTCTTCCCCATGATTGTGTAGCCTAGTGAACCAAACTGAGAGACCATTTTGAAGGCTCAGGAAACCTTTGCAGGTGTTTTGAGTTGATTAGCTGATTGGCGTGTCACCATATTCTAATTTGTTGAGATAGTGAATTGGTGGGTTTTTGTTAAATGTGAGCCAAAATCATCACAATTAAAAGAACCAAAGACTTAAACTACTTCAATCTGTGTGCATTGAATTTATTTAATACACGAGTTTCACAATTTGAGATGAATTACTGAAATAAATGAACTTTTCCACGACATTCTAATTTATTGAGATGCACCTGTGTATATACACACACACACACACACACACACACATACTGTATATTACTAATTATTTTATTATGATTATTGTTATTATTAAATATCTTTAATATGGATTTTAATATTTAATATTATGTGAATGATTTTAATTTAATATAATGTTATATGTGCTTTGAAATATAAAACATCGATTTTTTGTTAATTACTTGTTTTTATATAAAAAAAATTATATTAAAGGAGACATTATGCCCCTTTTAACAATATGTAATATAAGTCTCAGGTGTCCCCAGAATATGTCTGTGAAGTTTCATCTCAAAATACCCCACAAATCATTTATTATATCATTTTGAAAATGCCTATTTTAAGTGGAAACTGCTGTTTTCAGATGCATGTCTCTTTAAATGAAAATTACCTGCTGCTCCTCGCCCCCTTTTGGGCTGTGCCTTTACAGCTGGTAACTCAGATGCTCTTCTAAAAACATGTTTGGTTTTGATTATCATTTCTATCACGTTGAAACTTCACAAACTTCTGAAAGTTATAGTTTAAGCTTAGTGTTTTCTGAGCACACATATCGAAGCACGCACACAGACAAAGTGGCTGTCACAGGACATGTGAGTACTAAACTTCTCTTTCATGTCTTATTGCCCTTAAACTCTCTCCACCAACTACCCGACTGTGTTTATGTTAAAAACACACAAACACTGTCGGGTAGTTGGTGGAAACTTGCAGATTAAGGGGCAGTAATATTATAAGAAGTCTTGTTTTTTTCACAAGCTTGCAGAGAAAGGCTTACCAAAAAAAAATTATGTTTTTTTTTTTTTTTTTTCTCACGTTTTCTGGGTTGTTAGATGCACCGGTGACCCGATTATACCACTTAAAGGTGGAAAAATCTGATTTTCATGATATGTCACCTTTAATTTAATATATTAAAAACTTTAATAGATATGTTTAATATATATATAGTAGATATTTGTTTGCTTAGCCTCAGGAGAGATTCGTTATGATTGAGATTAAACATTTATCAAGTGATGAAAAGTAATGAAACCTAATATAGACCCACTTCAGTCCTCCATTATTAAATGCTTCTCATCACTGTCAGGTATCTGGCAGACAGAAAGGAGGACTGGCACATTCTGTACACATTCAGCCAAATAATGTGTGTATTGGAAAGCGATTTTGAGTGACCTTTCAGCAATGAAGGAGCCAGCAAGTTGGATTGATTCCTGAGAAAACCACAGAAATGAAGGTAAACTATCCCAAAATCATCTCTAATTAGAGAATCATAAATGTATAATTGTATTCAACAAAGGGCTTTCCGAATTTTTTTAATCTATCTATCTATCTATCTATCTATCTATCTATCTATCTATCTATCTATCTATCTATCTATCTATCTATCTATCTATGTACGGTATCTATCTATCTATCTATCTATCTATCTATCTATCTATCTATCTATCTATCTATCTATCTATCTATCTATCTATCTATCTCTCTCTCTCTCTCTCTCTCTCATCTTTCTGTCTGTCTATCTGTATCTGGGAATGCATGTTTTATCCTGTTTGTTTGTGCTGGGAAGGATTGATTTATGAACACAGTATGTATACCAGATCACAAAATGAATGCATATAGATTCACTCTGTTTTTCTGACACACAAATCCACACAAACCTGAGGAGAGTGTGCATCTCAACCACAGCAAACAATTTCAGGAAAAACAAACTGATGATCTTGTTTCCACCGTGCACACACACACACACACACACACACGCACACACACACACACACACACACACACACACACACACACACACACACACACACACACACACGTTAACAGAGTGCAACACAAATAGCCATTTAATCACTGATCTCTCGTGCTTGAAGGCTGTGCTGGTAGGGATGGCAGTGCAGGAAGGCGAGACACTGCTGTATTATCTGATGTGCAGCCTGCTGGCTTTACCTGCATCTAATCAGATTCCCCAGATCAGGTCTGCTCTGTGTTACTGATAGAGATTGTGTTGTGTTGCACACTCCTCTATCCACTACTGTGGATAATACAACCTCACATTACCACTGCACTCCTGCAGGGAACTCCAGGAGGTGCTTATGACTATCATTAACAAGAGGGGTTAGATGGGAATCAAAAATAATGCTGCCCTTTTTTGAATGTACTTTGTATTTTATTGTATTTATTTTTATTTGTTTTGAAATCTAGCGTCAGCGTTAGTTCTGGCAGGCCACGTTAGTCAAGCTTGCATCAGCTGACTCTCAGCTGATCCACATCTACCTATAGGGATGCAACACCTATCACAGCACTCATATATAAGGTCCATCAATATTATCACCAGCTTCGCATTGCTCAATACCTAATTACCCTCTCCATCCCCAACTCCTCCTCTGTCAGTCAGTATTCATCCTTCTGATTCTCCTTTGAATCTGACTAATCTCTAAAATGTTACATTAAATTATTGAACTTTAATGATAGCTGCAATACATTTTATGTTGGTTCTGTTCTGTTTACCCTGGGGGGTTATTGCTGTTCTCCCTGCTCTTATTCATGTTAGGCTGCATGGATGCGCAGGGAGTTCTTGCCCAGAACAGAACCATACCGACCATCCCAAACTGTATGCTAATTGTCAGTCATCTTTGACTATAGTGGTCCTGACAGAATTTTATTTTATTTTGGGTATCCACATTGTTTTGGTCATGGGAATATAATGTGATATATAATATATTTTTGGTATTATTTTATTTTATGTTATTTTATTTTATTTTGGATGTCCACATAGTTTTGGCCATAGTGTGGATAGAAATGCAATTTGATATATCATTCATCTATTTATTAATTTATTCATGCATGCATCTTATTTATTTATTTATTTATTTTTATTTTTATTTATTTTTTTTATTTTGGGTGTCCACTTTTGGCCATAGTGTGGATATACATGCTGTTATTATATATTTTTTGGTATCATTCATTTATTTATTCATTTATTCATTCATTCATTTAATACTGCACACTACATTGCTCCAGTAAAATTTTAGTTTATTTATATTCTTTTATAGCATTTACTAATTTTCATTTTGCTTTTATTTTTATATGAACTGAATGAACTGTGTCTACCTTATATTATGTGCTTTCCTAAGCTGACTCTTTTATCTAAGAACTTCTTTATTCAGGGAGCTTCAAAGTTAGTGGGTCAGTCGACCTTGCAGGCCTTTGAATTAAATCTCAACTTCAAATACAAAATTAAATCAAATCCAGAGGGAGAAAAATCCTCCCTGTGAGCCAGAAAGGTTTTAAGCCCACTTGCAGAACTCTTAATGCTTGAAATGTGTCCTCTGCAATAACAGTAAACTCAGCGTCCTTTGAGATCTAGAGTTGTGTAACTACCCGATTCAGCATTCGCACGGCGAAAGCTCTGAGCTCTCAACACAGCTGTGGAAGAATAAGCTCAAATGTGTCTTACACAACTAGATATCATCTTAAAGGTAGAGTCTTACAAAGCTCTATTTTGTTTGAGCAGTATAGCTATTTTAAACATTTCAAGAAACCTTTAAAATCAGGATTTGGAATTGCACATTGAAGCTGTATATTGTAGAATATCAGGGTCAGTGAGCAGCCATGTGCAGGTGAAGGATGTGAGTGTTTCATGGGAAGGTAAGGCTCACAGCTAGCAATAGTCCTGTCGTTGTGCATTCAGTCCTCTAGTGAGCTGGCCTTGGTCAAAACATGGAACTGAACCAACCGTCCTCAAGGTGCAGGTGTGCTTTTCCAGCTATTGTTCTAATGCCGCTTGTTTTTTCATTTGTCGTATAGTACCATGGTACACGGATTCTATCAGATGGTAAATCATTGTGCTTTAATATACTCTGTAGTAATTTATGATTACACTGACTAAAACATTTTGAAAATGATTCTTAGAAAATTGCTAGTAAATTTCACAAACATTTGCAAATAATCAAGTAACGCGCTGAATTAAAAACTAGAAAAACTGAAATAGCAGTTTCTTGTATGTACTCCAATAATCTTTGTTTTTACACTTCAAAAAAAAAAAAAAATTATTACAGTGTAGCCAATGTTTAAAAACCTATTCATTTGTTAACTGGAAAATATTAAATATATTACTCCTTCTATCTTTGTAATATTATATCATATTTATATATGTTTATATCTATAAATATCTCAAAAATACATTCTAATTTACAGAGATAATATATATTTTGTTTTTAAAAACAAACTTTTATAGTTATTACAGTTGTTATTGTAACCTAATAATTTGGAAAAAATGGGAAAAAAGTGAAAAAATTTGTTTTTTTAATGGAAAAAGAATGTATAAATAGTAACAAAAAACAATAATTTGTTAACTAAAATTATAAAATATAATATTCAATTTTGCATGATAGTTTCACTGTAAATTATGATAAATTGTTTGTGATGTTCCTTATTTTTATAAAAGCATCAAATGATTAAATATGTAATTATTATATATTATATCTTTGTAATTGTATGTATTTATATACTTATAAATTACTGTAAATTGTCAAAGTTACAGATAATGTCTTTCTAAAAGTAAAAATTATACATTCTAATTTACAGTGAAAATATATATTTGATAAAAGTACTTACAGTGTTCACTAAATTTCCAGTGGAAAAACAGTGAAAAATAAATCCATGCGACACATCACATTTGATTTTTTTTTTTATTTAGTTAAATGTTTCTTATTTCATTTATGCACATTTTATTTTTAATAATATTATATATTATACATTACATTTTATGTTGTTTATAGCATTATATTTTTATTGGCAAGTTTTCTGCTCTGTCTACTGTTAATGGCCAGTTTTGATGAACTTTAAAATATTATGTGTATCTTACCAGCAAAACTATTATGGTATTGTCAGTACATTTCTAAGGTACAAAGCAGATATAGTAGTTAAGGTAGGTTAATATATTTACATTATATCAGTCAGTTAAACAGTTAATTGAACATCACTGATTTATTTACACTCAATCTGGCAACAGCAGCTGCCGGTTTCTTACAATAAATGTTTTTTACAGGTGATGGTGATACTATTTTGTAATGGTATCTGAATCCACTCATTGAAAATCAATCAATGCTACCAGAATCTCAGCACAGGAGCTTTCATTTGAGCGCTGTGGTCATTGTTGTTCTGAGTTGAATCAGAGATGCTGCAGTTACACTCCAAACATACACATCTCTTCTTATTCCGCTGTAGGTCTGTGCCCAGCTTTTGCATGATTTAACATTTGGAGATGACAGGAATAAATAGCAGATCTCTCCACCCTGTAATTGCGGCCACAATCTCTGGGCATTGGCATTTGCACTTAACCGATGCACCCTCTTGTTACTGAGATGTGCCTAGCATTAAACACCAAAGCCTGATATGCTTGCAGCTCGCTGGTCACGTTGCAAGACCATCGAGGAGGTCAGGAGGGGGGAGGGGGGATGTGAGGAAAATGAAAATTTCTTCCAATTGACTTCCACACACACACACACACACACACACACACAGAGATCTATCTGGAAGCCGAGGGCCAGTTTGGTTTTAGGGAGAAATAGTCTTTACGCTGGCAGTGTGACTTTAGCTCCGCTACATCTATTACTTCATATATTGGCAATGAGATATTTTTTTCAGCTTTCGGCAAAATAATGGATTGTCCGCTTCCTTAGCTCGGATTAATTTGGCTGGCATTGTATATGTATATTTCAGTACCATTTGCATCTGGCTGGACGCTTCTCTCTTTCTATCCTCAAGGCTGTAACAGCAGGAGAGGTTCATTAGCATGTCCTGGAAAATCTGTTGAGTTTGACATTCATACTTAAAAAAATCATTCATGCAAATAGGGTTTTTGACTTCATACGCCTCTGATTATTCATAAGTGATTAAATGTGATGACGTAAGTGGATCATGTTTAACTGGCACATCAAAGCAAGTTTTGCGTTTTTAAACTTTGTTCAAATCTTGTTCTCTGTTCTCTTGACTCGCACAAAAGAGGCAAATTCTGACTACATATGAATCATCAATATTGATCTACTGACTACAATAGTACATTCTGGTTAAAATGAATCTGAGAATTTGCTCTCTTTCAGTTCTTTAGAGCAAATATGAATTGAATTAATTGAACTGAGTGACAGGAAGAGGAATTGACTCAATTTTAATTCAAAGATATTCAAAACAGTCATCCACTTTGTGTCACTTTAATTTTGAATAATTAAGCTTATGAATATGTATTTTTTACTCAACTGATTAGACTGATTATGAAGGCACATTGAATATGTTAATTTAGAGCAGCATAAAATGTCTGCCACATTGTTTCCTGAACTTCATAAAATTACATTTGCAAACAATTATCTAATTTTTCTGGAAAACGCCCCATATTTGGTGTATTTAGCAGCTTAAGGGTAATTCATAGTAAAAAATAAATAAATAAATAAATAAATAAAAAAGGAATAACAACAATACAAATAAATAATAATAATAATAATTATTATTATTCAAGGAATTACTAAGAAACTACACTTAGACAAGTTATGTGAATTTATTTTAATTTTATTCAATACTGTGTATTCTGTCTTCTGCCCATCTTATATTTAGTACCTATAAAATCAGAGGAAGGTAGAAATGGGAAACTTTTATATTTCCTTGTACAGCACTATAAAACATGGAAACTTATACGAGCAGACAGATGTCATCTTTACTTCCGCTACACTGAATCCATCTGGCACCGGTTACATTCCAAGCACATTCTGTCACTTAACATCTGCAGGGGCACTTAAGCTGACGTCGCCAGAATGCTTTCGATTTCCACTGCGCTCGTTAAGCAGGTCTGCAACTTTCTGTTATCTTAGCAATAAATGCTAAATCAGCATCGGCTGTATCTTCCTGCTGTGTGTTGTTTCTTCTCTGTATCAGTTTCAGTCTGGCTTGTCGTTTCCTTAATTGCCTCTTTGAACACTGATTGACCCAAATGAAAATTGTTCGGACGGAGGGGCGCCAATGCCCTTGAGGCCAGACGGAATTGGTTAAATGAAATGGAAATGACTTGTGAGAATTGGTTTGCATGTATGAGGCTGAAAGATCATAGATGTTAATCTTTAAATGAGCTGAATATGTGAAGTGCACACTTCCATTTACAAATATTTTCTTGCCCAACAGTAAATACATCACAAAGCAGTTGTTTTATAGATTTCCCTCATTTTAAGTAAATAGTTCTTGCAAAAAAACATATTTGATATTTTTTTAACGTCATTAAACATTGAGCTGAAAATCATTTTGAAACTCATTCGGTAATTGAAGTAAAACATTAGGTCAGTAAATTTAACAAATATACAATAATGTTCGAATGTATGGGGTCAATAAGATTTGTTATGTTCTCGAAAGAAGTATCTTATTCTCACTAAGGCTGTATTTATTTGGTCAGAAATACAGTAAAAACACTAATATTGTGAAATATTATTACAATTTCAAATAACTTTTTTGTATTTTAATATATTTAAAAATGTAATTTATTCCTGTGATATAAAAGCTGGATTTTAAGCATTATTACTCCAGTCTTCAGTGTCACGTTCCTTCAGAAATCATTCTAATATGCTGATTTGCAGCTCAAGAAAAAAATGTATAATTATTATCAATGTTGAAAACAGTTTTTGTTGTTTATATTTTTGTGGAAACATAGAATAGAAAAGTTCAAAATAACAGCATTTATTTGAATCTTGTGTAACATTTTAAATGTCTTTTACTGTCACTTATGATTTAATGCATTCTTGTTGAATAAAAGTATAATAATAATAAAATTAAAAAATTTGATGGGTAGAGTATATTAAATTTGATCAATTTTATTAAAATATTTGACAATTATTTTATACATTTTATTTTATCAGTATTAACAGATATAGAGAGATATGAAAGGAAAAACTTATTAAAAAATTTGATGGGTAGAGTATATTAAATTTGATAAATTTTATTAAAATATTTGACAATTATTTTACACCTTTTATTTTATCTGTATTAACAGATATAGAGAGATATGAAAGGAAAAACTTGTGCAAAGATGGATGAAGGGATTGGAACGGCCTAATTCTCAGTCTGAGGGAAGTTAGCTAAACGACTGAAATGGCTTCAGTCGCTGTCCTTATGGTGTAACTGTTTTAGGATACTGTGGCTTCAGTTGCTCCTGCTTGAAATACCTGAAAGACATTGGCTGAATTCTCAAAGGTGGTGATCTCGGCAGCATCAGGCTTTCGGATGCTCTGTGGCTGTCCGTCAAAGTGGCTGCCACGATTTAAAGTGTCTGATATTTTCATTTCATGCCACACAATGACAGATCTGTGTCCTTGTCTGTGAATCCAACAGAGCAAATGTTGGACTTTGAAACGAGATCTTGATTTGCACAGATTGGCTGCAGTCACTTGTTATAGCCTTTATGTGCCTTGTTCTGTCAGCGATTTTAATTATTCCTTTGCGTAAATGGAATGCCAATTTTGCACCGATGTTCTCATTAGGCTCGTCGGGGTTGGCGTGCTTTTGAAAGGATAACATTTAGTGGCTTTGTATTTAGAAAGTGAGAGGCGAGAGAGAATGAGAACGAGAGAAGTCTATCAGTGTGTTGATATTCTGAGGCCGAACCATTGAAGTGAGTCATTTAGCGGAACAGATTCAGACTAAACCAGAATGTCAGTGTGTTCTGTGTGCGTTTGTGTGTGTGTATGCCATTGAATGACTAAATTCTAATGACTAAATAATGCTTTAAGTCACAGTCTTGGGGTCATTCTCAGTACAGGATGAGACCTTGAGCACAGTTGGTTGAAAAGGCAGTGAAAGCTTTCATTTTTTTGAAGCAACTGCTCTGGATGTCACATTACACCTTGAGCCGCATCTGTGTGCATGACTTTCATCAGGTTTCCTGTAGGTTAAGGCACGGTAATGAGTTCTAGTCCATAGAATGCATGAACTGTTAAAAAGCAATGTAAGTTATTGTTTTAAATAAAAGTATAATGCATAAACAAAATTCTAGCTTAATTGCCTGACATAATAATGCATGTCTGAAATTGTCTGTGATCTCCAAAATCCTGATAAAATTGTGCACACTTTAAAGGCAAGGTGTTACAACATTAAAAAATATATATATATATATAAAAATAAAATAAATTGAAGATCATAAGTCAAGTGAAATAAGAGTGAATTAATTTTAAAATTGTGGAAAAAAAATAGTTTGCATGATTTATATTTTTTAAGAGTATATATATATATATATATATATATATATATATATATATATATATATATATATATATATATACACAGTGGTGTGAAAAATTGTTTGCCCCCTTCCTGATTTTTAATTTTTTTGCATGTTTGTCACACTTTAATGTTTCAGATCATCAAACAAATTTAAATATTAATCAAATATAGCACAAGTAAACACAACATGCAGTTTTTATTTATGAAGGGAAAACAAAATCCAAACCCACATGGCCCTGTGTGAAAAAGTGTTTGCCCCCCCCCCTCACACCTGAGTTCAGTTTCTCTAGCCACACCCAGGCCTGATTACTGCCACACCTCTTCGCAATCAAGAAATCACTTAAATAGGACCTGCCTGACAAAGTGAAGTAGACCAAAAGATCCTCAAAAGCTATACATCATGTTGAGATCCAAAGAAATTCAGGAACAAATGAGAAAGAAAGTAATTGAGATCTATCAGTCTGGAAAAGGTTATGAAGCCATTTCTAAAGCTTTGGGACTCCAGCGAACCACAGTGAGAGCCATTATCCACAAATGGTGAAAACATGGAACAGTGGTGAACCTTCCCAGGAGTGGCCGGCTGACCAAAATTACCCCAAGAGCCCAGCGACGACTCATCCAAGAGGTCACAAAAGACCCCAGAACAACATCCAAAGAACTGCAGGCCTCACTTGCCTCAGTTAAGGTCAGTGTTCATGACTCCACCATAAGAAAGAGACTGGGCAAAAATGGCCTGCGTGGCAGAGTTCCAAGATGAAAACTGCTGCTGAGCAAAAAGAACATAAAGGCTCGTCTCAGTTTTGCCAGAAAACATCTTGATGATCCCCAAGCCTTTTGGGAAAATACTCTGTGGACTGACGAGACAAAAGTTGAACTTTTTGGAAGGTGTGTGTCCCATTACATCTGGTGTAAAAGTAACACAGCATTTCAGAAAAAGAACATCATACCAGCAGTAAAATATGGTGGTGGTAGTGTGATGGTCTGGGGCTGTTTTGCTGCTTCAGGACCTGGAAGACTTGCTGTGATAAATGGAACCATGAATTCTGCTGTCTACCAAAAAATCCTGAAGGACAATGTCCGGCCATCTGTTTGTGACCTCAAGCTGAAGCGAACTTGGGTTCTGCAGCAGGACAATGATCCAAAACACACCAGCAAGTCCACCTCTGAATGGCTGAAGAAAAACAAAATGAAGACTTTGGAGTGGCCTAGTCAAAGTCCTGACCTGAATCCTATTGAGATGCTGTGGCATGACCTTAAAAAGGCAGTTCATGCTCGAAAACCCTCCAATGTGGCTGAATTACAACAATTCTGCAAAGATGAGTGGGCCAAAATTCCTCCACAGCGTTGTAACAGACTCATTGCAAGTTATCGCAAACGCTTGATTGCAGTTGTTGCTGCTAAGGGTGGCCCAACCAATTATTAGGTTTAGGGGGCAAGCACTTTTTCACACAGGGCCATGTGGGTTTGGATTTTGTTTTCCCTTCATAATAAAAAACTTCATTTAAAAACTGCATGTTGTGTTTACTTGTGTTATCTTTGATTAATATTTAAATTTGTTTGATGATCTAAAACATTAAAGTATGACAAACATGCAAAAAAATTAAAAATCAGGAAGGGGGCAAACAATTTTTCACACCCCTGTATATATATACATATACAGTGCCCTCCATAAGTATTGGAACAGTAAAGACAAAATTGCTCTGTTGGCTGTGGAGTCAAGGCATTTGCAAATATGATTAACAGATGAATATGAGACAAAACTACAGAATGTCACATTTTATTATTAGCCGTTTCAACACATACATGGATTACCAAATAAAAAGAACAGCACTTTTAGAGTTCATCCCACTCATTGATGTGAGTATAAGTATTGGGACAGTTGAACATAAGGCAGATATAAAAGATTAAAAGCTATTATTTAGTTGCAGATCCCTTGCGCACAATCACAGCAGTGAGTCTGTGACCCATAGACATCACCAGACTCTTGGTCTCATCCTTTGAAATACTTTTCCCTGCCTTTAATGCAGCCAATTCCAATTGTTGCTTGTTTTGGGGAGTGTCTGCTTTTACTCTCCTCTTCAGCTGGTGAAATTCATGTTCAATCGGATTTAAATCTGGAGATTGACTTGAGCAATCTAAGACTTTCCATTTCTTTGCCCTTATGAATTCCTTATGAATTCATTTTCTTGAATATTGGTAGGCAAGATGGTTTTGTACCCTTCCAAATTCATTCTGCTACTGTCATCATACATTAAGTCATCAGTAAAGTTGAGAGGACCTGTTTCAGAGACAGCCATGCATGCCCATGCCATGACACCACCTCCACCATGCTTTACAGATGAGGCTGTATGCTTGGGATCTTTTGCAGTTCCCTTTTTTTCTCCACATTTTTGCTTTCCCATCACTTAGATAAAGGTTCATCTTTGTCTCATCGGTCCATAAACACAGTTTCAAAACTCTTCTGGCTCACCTTTGTGCTTTTTTGCAAACTCTAATCTTCCCTTTCTATTTTTGGTGCTGGTCAGAGGTTTGCATCTTGCTGTGTAGCATCTGTAATTCTGTGTCAAAGTCTCCTGAGGACAGTAGATTGTCAGAGCATCACCCCAGCTTTCTGGAAGTTGTTGGTGATTTTACAGACACGTCTTTTAGGGTTCATTTTCACAGCTTTTATGATTTGTCTGTCATCAACTACTGTTGATTTCTCAGTCGATCAGGTCGTTGTTGGTTGCTGGTGTTGCTAGTGGTTTCCAAACTCTTGATTTCTCCATGCCCTTTGTTTTTGCTATAGCTATAATTGACTTCTTCTTTTCTTTTAGCATCCAAATTGGTTGCTTTTCTCTCAAAGTCAGCTCCCTCATCTTCATCCTGGTTTGTGTGTGTCATCATCGAATGCAAGATTCAGAATGCAGAAGTAATGGATATAACTAATACAACACATTCCCTGCTTTTAATATCTGAAGAATTAATGCAACAGGACACAGCTGATCACTTAGAAAGACCTGTGAGGCAACTGTTCCAATACTTATGCTCACATCAGATAGAGGGATGAAACTCTAAAAGTGCTGAACTTCTTAGCTGGTAAAACATCTATGTGTTGAATCACCCAATAATAAAATGTGACATTCTGTAGTTTTTTCCCATATTCATCTTTTAATCATATTTGTAAATGTCTTGACTCCACAGCCAACAGAGCAATTTTGTCTTTACTGTTCCAATACTTTTGGAGGGCACTGTATATATGTGTGTGTGTGTGTGTGTGTGTGTGTGTGTGTGTTATTTTTTAATACCACTCATTAAATTGATAATAAATAGATATAAGTAATAAATAGGTATAATGATATATATATATATATATATATATATATATATATATATATATATATAAATTTAATTATAGATAAATGTTACATGACAGATATCACTGAAATGGTTGTCTTAAAGTCCGCATGAAATCAAAATTGAAAAATATTCATTTTTGTTAGTACACATTGTAAGTCTTAAAGTGAACAATTAATCTGTGCAAGTTAATCCTCTGTGAAAAAATAGTTTGTTTTGGTAATCTTTAATGAAAATCTGATCATTTGCTTCCGCTCCGGAATGGCACTCCTCCTGTGATGACGTCAGTTTGATGGCTTGGGCAGAATTTGCTTAACCACGCCCCTCCAACCATTAGTTTGCTGCGAGAGATGAGAGAAGGAGCGCAAAAATAAAACCCCACCCTCTACTCAATGAAACATTCCGTTTCAGTTGGAAATACGTCACTATACTGAAATACAGTCAGCAACAGCTTCCGGTTCACGTGGACTTTAAGATATCAGAGCTGTCTCTGTGACAGCGCTTGACTCTGTAAACAGCAAAATAAGTCAGCAGAGCATCAACACTCTCTTAGCCAATCAGAATCACTCTCTGCATGTCAATCATTTTATATGCTCAAGTTTGAGGGCGGGTGTTGCAGCATTTTGATGGCTAGTACAATTTGTTTAGCTTAGATCAGATACAGTATGTCTAGATTTATTTATTCTGCCGGCTCCTTTGTGTTCTACAGAAAAAAAATAACACCTTGAAAATATGGATGATAGATGGTTCATATTTGGGTGACCTGTTCCTTTAAAGACATTTGCACATATATAATAAGGCCTCTTGAGAGAAAATGTCAGGCAAATGGAGAGGTCAACATGTCTGAGTCAGATGGAGGTGGATGATTAAGAAGAGAGATGGAGGTGATCCAATGAGCAAGAGGCTAATGTAATATATCTGAACAATAATCTCATACTTCCTGTTTGATCTCTATGGGGGTAGAAATTGCTCTGCAATAATGGAGCGATTATGATATTGTCATTTGGTGCTCAATTAATGTAGCGCAGGGACCTGGTTTTAATGATATGACATGCTTGTTGAATATTTGTATTCTCATCATTGAAGCCTATCAGAAAGTTTAGTTTAATCAGATTTATGTTTGGTCTTCAGATCTTGTTTTTTATCTCTCTTTTTCTCGGCCTGCCCTTTTCACCAGAGCTTTTTTTGAAGGCGCACAGACACACGCATATACTGAAGTAATGGCGCTGACAAGATTTGTTCTCTTTCATTAACTTTCACTGCCTAAAGTGTGTTCCATTTGCAAAATAACTTGAATCATTAATGCATGAGGTATTTTGACAAGAAAGGAGCCTTTTTTTTTTAGCCGCGTTAGAATTAGGACATCTTAACGTGAAGTGTAAAGAGGGTCAGAGACCGAACAAAACACTGTTCGTGTCAAGGTTTTATTAAGCAGCAACAAAATGATATCAGCTTTTGTATTGAATACATTTGTCAGCAATTTAATTTCACATATGCAGTCACATTTTAGTGATTCTAAAAAGCATATTGAATATTATGAAAAATGAACTAGCCTACCCATTTAGACATTTAAGGTAATAGTTCAGCCAAAAATGTCACGTTGTTCTGAACCTGTATGACTGACTTTCTGTTGAGTGTTTATTTTCCATACAGTGAAAGTCAAATTATTGTTTAGACCCAACGTTCTTCAAAATATATATTTGTTTGTGTTTCACAGAGGAAGCAAAATCACACAGGACAGGTTTGAAATGACATGATGGTAGGCTAAATGATGACAGAATTTTCATTTTTGGCAGACCTATTCTTTTAACTTTCATCTTCTTTTGAGATTGACTTCAATATTATTATTAATCTTTAGACTCTAAAGTTGCTTGTGCAAACATAATAGTAAATTAAATGAACATTTCATTTTATCGTTTGTTAGAAACAAGTCTATCATTAAGGCGTCTTAACTTTAAATCGTTGCTTCTGGCTAAAAATGGAGAGTCCTCTATCCATAATATTGATTTCTCCAGTAGAAAAGGTCTAAATCAGGAGAGAAATATGCACAGATCAAGCACCATTTATAAGCGGATGGACTTTCTCACTGGAGGATGCGTTATTATGGATTATTGACTTCTATTTTGGTCAGAAGTGAGTGTTTAAAGGGATAGTTCACCCAAAAAGGAAAATTCTGTCATTAGGGTTACTCCACCCCAAAATTAAAATTGTGTCATTAATCACTTACCCCCATGTCGTTCCAAACCCGTAAAAGCTTCGTTCGTCTTTAGAACACAATTTAAAGGTGACATATCATGAAAATCTGACTTTTCCAGGTTTTAAGTGCTATAATCAGGTCCCCGGTGCCAACCAAGGAACCATCTACCAACCAAGGAAACGTGAAAAAGATTAACCCAGTAACTTTGTTTTGGTAAGCCTTTTTCTGCAAGCTTCTGAAAAAAAGAGCGCGTCTGATCTCGCTCCCCTAGTGACGTTGCAGAGGGATCTCATTATAATGTTACCGCCCCTTAATCTGTAAGTTTCCACCCACGGTGCCATCATTTTGATTTCGCAAGCAACAACAGCATACCGGTTCTAATGCCATGGCCAAAGTTTGAGCAAAACATGCTAACTGTCCTGTCTTTAGCTGCACAGACGAGCACAGAACACTATTTACAGTCCTAGCCTCAGAGGAGACAATAGAGCAGTGGATTTATTGATTTATTTACTGTATATTGCTGCTGCCACACAGATCTAAAATAAACATGCGATTTATTTCCCAGCTGTTTACCTTCACAGTCATAACTGACTGTTTTTGTAACTTGCGTGTGTTTTAACATAAACTTGTTTGTGAATGAGAACAGTACTCACGTGCTGTGACAGACACTTTCTGTCCATGTGCTTCGGATGTGTGCACTCAGAAAACCGTAAATCAGAAGTTTAAACTAATATGGTATTAAAACGCATGATTTCAGCGCGATAGAACCAAAACAGATGTTTTTAGCAGGTACGAGCTGTAATGACGCAGCTCTCTTCTGGAAAAGGGGACGGAGAGCACCAGCTCATTTGCATTTAAAGACACATGCTCTAATTTAGAGTGTTTCTGCTTCCACTCAAAATAGGCATTTTCAAAATGATATAATAAATGATCTGTGGGGTATTTTGAGCTGAAACTTCACAGTTACATTCTGTGGACCCCTGAGACCTATATTACATATTGTAAAAAGGGGCATAATATGTCACCTTTAAGATATTTTGGGTGAAAACCGGGAGGTAGAGACCTGCACTCCCGCGGGAGTACCACGGGACCCAACGCAACAGTGTAGACATTGAGAAAGTTTCATTGTGCATATGTTCATTGTGTTATAACAGAGCTTTATGAGATCGCGATGAACTGAGATGTCAGCTTTTAGTGATAATAAAGGAAGCGCTGCTCGCATTTTGCCATGCCAAATCATGCACGCAGCAGCCCATGCTTGCTTTTCTGTTAAAAATAACAGTGGTTTGTGAATGTTGATGCTTAGCCTAAATAACAAATATTTTATCGGGAGCATTTATGCTGGGATGTTGTGGAGCTTAGGAGATGTTACAGAACCATTTCATGTAAATTTCTTCGATGTACTGAAAAAAATCTATATAGATTATTTTTATGTGGACTTTTGCGGGCGGGAGAGGGACAAAACATGAATGTCGCAGACAGGAGTGGGACCAGATAAGATTTATTTCTGCAGGAGTAGGCGGGCGCGGGACAGAATCTTATGGGAGCGAGACTGAAAAATCCAAAATAACGACTTTATTCAACAATTCGTCTCCTTCGCGTCACTGTAGCGCCATTTTGGAGAATATCCACTGGTCACAAATCCGTGTGGTGATTTGCGTCCAGTGGATATTCTCCAAAATGGCGCTACGGTGATGCGGAGGAGACGAATTGTTGAATAAAGTTGTTATTTTTGTTTTCTTTGCATACAAAAAGTATTCTTGTAGCTTCGTTAAATTACGGTGATGTAATTTTGATGTAACATCGTTTTTGACGATGTTTTTCATACTTTTCTGTGCCTTGACAGTGTAATTTACTTGGCAGTCAATGGGACAGTCACAAGCCTCCCGGTTTTCACCCAAAATATCTTAAATTGTGTTCCGAAGATGAACAAAGCTTTTACGGGTTTGGATCAACATGGGGGTAAGTGATTAATGACAGAATTTTCATTTTGGGGTGGAGTAACCCTTTAATTACTTACCCTAATGTTTTGTTCCAATCCCCTAAGACTTTTGTTCATCCTTGGAACCCAACTGAAGATATTTTAAATGAAATCAGAGAGGTTTCTGTTCCTCCATAGACGGCCTTAGTAACTGACACTTAGAAGGCCCAGAAAAGTAGTAAAATCATCATGGAAATAGTCCATGTTACTCCAGTGGTTCAATTGTAATTATCTGAAGTGATGTGAATGCTTTTTGTGCACCAAAAAAAAAAAAAATTTTTTTTTTTTACAATTTTCTTCATTTCTGCTTCAATCTCTAACACATTCACAAGAGCTTCTTCTTCTCCTGTCCTCGAGATCACCACGACTCATGCATGTTGTGTTGACACGAGTTCTTCTGTTTGCAAGCAGAAGAAGAGGAACACTACTGTAACATTTGTAATCATGTCTTAAGAATTCAAATTGAGGAGGACTTGCATTTTTTGCAGCGTCTTACTTATTCAAACCAGAATATAAAGACAGCACCTCCGGTACGGGTTGTATTGAGTTGTGCTCTCGCGTCAACACAACACGCATGTGTCGTAGTGTTCTCGAGGACGGGAGAAGAAGAAGCTCTCGTGAACGCACATCGGAGATTGAAACAGAAGTGAAGACAATTGTGAAAATTGTGAACAAAAGTCTTAGTGGAATGGAACAACATGAGGGTGAGTAATTAATGACAGAATTTTAATTTTTGGGCGAACTATCTCTTTAAAATTAAGAGATTTGTTTTTTTGTTTTTTGTTTTTTGCAAATACACAACTTTTCACTTCACAAGATGTTAATTTATGGACTGGAGTCATGTGGATTACTTGTGGATTATTGTAATATTTTTATTCTCTGTTTGGACTCTCATTCTGACGGCACACATTCACTGCAGAGGATCCGCTGGTGTGCAAATGATGTAATGCTACATTTCTCCAAATCTGTTCTGATAAAGATCATGTTCATGTTGCTCATGTTCTCATGTACATCTTGGATGGCCTGAGGGTGAGTAAACTTTCAGCAAATTTTCATTTTGAGGTAAACTATCAAGTATGTTTTTGGAGTTATTAAAATGGCCTTGGAATCTCTGGAGAGAGCATGATGGTTAAATTTCTAAAACATTCCAGAAAATTACCTTTAAAAGCATTATCCTTTTGTGCAAATTTTAATTTGTTGCTTTAATGTGGTCAGTAGCTATTAACACCCATCAATGCATTCAGCGCAGCACTCTTGAGGTACACTAATCGGACGGAATGCCTTTAAAACAGCCGCCTCATCAGAGTCACATCTGCGCTTGTACACGGGGCATTTCTCTTTGTGTCGGTTATCTCAAAATAATTTCCTGTAATATGTAATTTTGCAGTGAGATTAAGCCACTGAAGTGTCCACCAGGTCATCCATGTAATTATAGGGATGGTAGCGGCTCGTCAACATACAAATCATCGTTCTGGTTCTGATAGCTATCTGCCCTCACCTCAACCCTCTCTCGCTCTCTTTCAAACTCTCTTTTGCTTATTCATTCCTAATACGTCTCTGGTCACAAAAGGAAGAAGCGGTTATGCATCGTTCAAAGGAACCCTTGAAAGCAGAGACTATAATGGACTCATTTCCAGCATTTAGGCATGTACGGTCATTGTGTTGGGCTATTTAGGAATGATTGAGACAGACATGAAGCCGCAGTGGGGGCCACATTTCACTGTGAGATGAAGAGATTTGGAGAGCCTGTGTGTCTTGCTGTGTTATTGAATGAACATCGTGTTTCTCTGAATTTTAAAA
This sequence comes from Spinibarbus caldwelli, assembly GCA_039654775.1. NCBI lineage: Eukaryota > Metazoa > Chordata > Actinopteri > Cypriniformes > Cyprinidae > Spinibarbus > Spinibarbus caldwelli. Next base: position 31,664,893 of record CM077226.1, on the reverse strand, counting down.
GGCACAGTAATTGCAGGGTTAGACCAACTTCCTGGGAGGCAGGATTTGTTTTCCCAGTTCAAATCATATAGTGTTTATATACAAAATCCTGTTTTTTAAACCAAATTCCTTGTGTGCCCTGGATATCTTTGATTTTCATTTTGAAAAGGCAATATTGCTTCAAATGATTTTACAAACTTTTTAGTGGATATTTCTTGCTACACAAACCTAAAGGGACATTACACACAAAAATGATAAATTCTCATTTGTGTCACACACAAACGCTCAGTGGTACACTGGGACAACGACACTGATTGCTACTTACATAACTGTCCGTTCCTTGTCAAAAAGTTATGTCACTCCAAGCAAAATGATAACTTTCTACATATCCAATAAATCACCCTCATATCTTTTGGAAGACTGAATATTTTTCCTTTAAAATTTCTCTATAGCCAGAGCATGTAGTAAACCATTAGGTTGAAAAACTAGGCTATTGTTTATTGTGCTTGCAGTAAAGAAAAAGTAATCATTTTTATTTATTATTGAGGCTACAGTTTTCTGTGAAGAGTCCAATAAACCAAAGACTGTGAAAAAGAGTGACTTTAAATCCCAAATTTAATACATAATCATAGCATTGAATCTGTCTAATACAGAAGCTGTGATGTACAACCTCATTTTCCATTTATATTAAATTTGTCTAAATGTGTATTAATTGTTTCTGTTTGAGTTTTCAGGCTGTTTTTTTGTTTGTTTCCATTCATCCTCAGTAATTTAATCTTAACAAACTTTCATCTATGGACTCGTTGCAGGAGGGAAGAGTTTGAGTCTGAAATATGAAGATCCTGATCTCTAAATATTTTAAGAAATGTTTTTAAGGTATGGGAAAATAATATATATATGCAATATGCACACTATCTGTCCATTTGGGGTTGTAAGATTATTTAATGTTTTTAAAAGAGGTCTCTAATGCTTATCAATACTGTGTTTATTTGTTCAAAAATTTATTAAAAACTGTAATATTGTGAAATATTATTACAATGTAAAATAACTACTTTCCTTTTGAATATATTTAAAAAATAATGGCAAAGCTGAATTTCCTTCAATATCAAATGCTCCTTTAGTGATAATTCTAATATTCAGTTTTTACTATTTTTACCAAGGTACTAAGTTACCATATGAAAGCTTTGAGCAGAGCATAGGCTAAAAATGATCATTATTTGCTTAAATTCTTACAAGTTAAACATTAACCTCTTGCTGTGTTTGCTGATGCTTTGAAAGCAAGTTTTTAAGTGTGTTGTAAAGAACACACTTGCCCTAATAAAGTAAAAACTGCCTATATGGTAAGACTCACAAGCACTCTAGGCTTTACCTTTGTCAGATAAATAACATGTGACATGTGATGCTATATAAAGTATAAATTATGCATGAACATAAAACATAAGCTTTTAAAACGCATATAGGTTATTATGTAGTTCACATATTAGTACTTCAGACATTGTCCTCATGTTTCACGCTTGCGGTACCTAATAAAACGGGCCTGTGATGTCAGATACAGGAGGAATTACCTTACCCTTGAGCTGTAATGGAAAAGTGAAATACACCACATAAAGCTCTGAGCTCAACACAATGGTGTATATTCATCACAGTAAAAGTCCCTGGATGCTTTTGCCCTTTTAAGATGGTTTGTTTCAGATTGAAGCTGCATACACAATAGGTCAACGAGTAAAAGAGAACATGATAAAGGAGAACTGATAACTTGACAGTGTATTTTCAATGATGGTGCCAGGTTTTTTTTTTTTTTTCTGTTTCATGATATATTTTTTTCACAACTATCCTCCCCAGTCTCTTGGGTAATGAGGGTTGAGTTAATAACAATAGAAGCTATTTCCACAAACCGCCTGTTCTGCCATCCCTGCAGAGGAGGCTAATATGATGGAAAAGCCTAGATCAAAAACTGACACAGGTAATCATAGATCATTATAGCTTCAGTGGCCTCTCGGTGCATCATGTACATCCCTCTCTGATCATCCACACCTCATCAAAGAGCAGCCCTATCTGGGCCCCTGCTGAGTTCAGCCCCATGGTGTCCAATTGTGATGTCTCTTCTGTTTGCTCTTATAACTTTAACATGTGCACCATGGTGCAGGAAAACTTTACAGTGCCAGTGCTGATGTCAGCGGTTGCTTTTATCTGAAGATGGAATATCTCTGAAAAGTGTGTTTACTTTTTTTAGACATTTGTTAATGATGTATTTGGGTCATTCCTACAGTTTGGGGGATTTTATGTCCCAATGAAACAATACTGCATATTGTACATAGTTAATCAATTTAATGTTACATGGTTTTCCATGCATAAATGTACCCCATCAACACAAATTTGTAATGATAGATAAGTATAATTTAAAAAAAAAAAAAATTAAAAGAATCGACAAATTGTCATGTCACCAATCTCAACTTTACTGTTTTCTCAACTTCATTTTGAAATAAAGGTTACATATATATTTATAAATGAGCAATTTTAAGTATTACATTGACTTTCATCATTCTCTTTGACATAAAATAGTTAATTGTGTTTTAATGTGTAAACCCAATAAATTAATTAATGTCTCTCAAACTGCAGTCTACCGTTTCATTGGGCAGCTTGTCCTTTTGCTTAAATTGTACTCACCCTCAGACTATCCAAGATGTAGATGAGTTTCTCTCTTCATCAGAACAGATTTAGAGAAATGTAGCATTCCATCACTTGCTAACCAATGGATCCTCTGCAGTGAATGGGTGCCGTCAGAATGAGAGTCCAAACATCTGATAAAAACATCACAATAATCCACTAGTAATCCACACCTCTCTAGTTTATCAATTAACATCTTGTGAAGTGAATAGTGACTTTAATCCATTGCTTCTGGCCAAACTAGTCAATAATCCATAATAATGCTTACTTCAGTGAAACAAATCTAAGATATAAAATCTGTTTTGATGAGGAAACAAACTTCTCTACATCTTGGATGCCCCGAGGGTGAGTAAATTTTCAGCAAAGTTTCATTTTTGGGTGAACTATTCCTTTAAGAATATTCCCAAAATCAAATGACTTGCTAAATGTAACATAATTTCCTTGGTGGGAAAGTATTAGTCATAAACTTTAAGACCTTTTTAATAGCTTAAAACAGTACATGTCCATCCTGTTCAGTTAATTTATACTAAACATGAAAATGTTTTATTATTTATGTATAAAAGTTCTTCATAATTGTTAAAGAGAAAGATTTGTATATATATATATATATATATATATATATATATAATTTTTTTATTTATTTTATTTTTTTCCCCCAACAAATCTGCTTAATCCAAAATCCACCAAACTTTTGGTAATGACCCATATGTTTTGTTGTGTTGTTAATACCATGGGATTCTTTTTAGTACCTTGGCGTATACCATAATACAGTGGTATGACCAAACACATCCCACACACAGAGTATGAAAGCAGATATACTTTTTAGGAATGTCTGTCTATTAATTAATTATAGTATTAAAACAATTCAAGTTTATGGCATTAAGGTGATTGATTTATATTTTTTCTTTCCAAATGTAGTGCCCTCATTTTCTGAATAATAAATATTTTCTTTCTCCCATAGCCTGCAGCTGTTCGCCACAGGTATTCTCATTAACATGTTTCACTCACAGGTAACATGTGATACTTGTTGAACTTCAATGATTATTAATATTCTACCATAGAACAACCAGTGTGTGGTGGTGGCTCATGAAAAATAATATTCTCTTAGAAATACGTGTGTAAACTAAGTACAGAGGTAACATAACTGAATTCAACCAACTGACACTTACTTGATTTGTTAAAGGGGTAGTTCACCTAAAATAAAAATTTTGTCATGATTTACTCATTCTCGTGTCTTTATTCTCCAGAACACAAAAGATATTTTAAGAAACACTGGCATCCAAACAGCACAGGATTTCGGATAAAGGCGAGTATATATAATCAACATTTTGCACTTTCTTGGTTATATCTATTTATCTATCTATATAATTTATCTATTTATTTATTTATGTAGATTGCATAATGCTAAAAAAAAAAAAGCCTGTATGTAAATGTGTCAGTAAAATACAAATTAAAATTTAAAACAAAATAAAAATTTAAAATTATATATAAATAAGTAATAAGAGTATCCGAAGTCCAGTGTTGTTTGCATTTATTTATTTATTTTGTGTAGTTTACATAATGCAAATATATATATGTATATATATATATATATATATATATATATATATATATATATATATACACATATATATATGTATATATACAGTATATATTACTAATGTTACACATGCATGTGACCCTTGCCTTGACACATAAGAGGTTGTCATTGATCTTACCGTGCAGTTGCATCACATATGTCATTATTGAATTATCCTGAATCGATTTACAACTGCATGATATCTTTAGCAGCATCCCGTGTCAAAATGCATTGATGAAATGAGTGATATAATGCATCCGCGAGCCGTACGCGCTTGGAGTGAGGCAGGACCTGGGGGAGGAGACATGTGTATCACGCTTTCGCTCATGCTTCTGTGTTTCGCCAACCAATTCCAGCTCATCGTGCACATTGTTCCCGTGAACTGAACGAGCGCACTGACACTACGATCATCCAGCATCCCTCCAGCACACCTTCATCTTCTGTGGATCTGCTCGCGTTCGGAGAGAGCTGGACACAATAAACAACCCTAGCTTTGCGCGAGTCGTTATTTAATTCGTCTGACTTCATGAGACGTGCTTTTAACGCGAAACGCTTTAAAGACCTACAAGTCGTCGTTATATGATCTGTTTCTGCGCTTGGAGACAATGTTTTAAAGCAAACACTGGCGAGCGCGCTTCGCTTTAAATGAGCTCAGATTGGAGAGCCACTGGGAACCCAAGCAAGGAACTAAGTTGAACTACGAAAGTGAGTATTACGCTTTATTTTTATCGACTGTTTTACTTGTTTCGTGATTGTTTTGTTGATATGTGAAGATCATTACAATTCTTGACGCAATTTTGACAGATAATCGGTTGTCAGTGTAATTCCGGAGAGTTTCAACATCTGTAACCATATGTTTTTGTACTATGTGTGTCGTGTTTTTGTATAATATTCCCATATTGGTCTGCTTCAGATTAAAGTAGTCTAGAAACCTAGTAACCTGTCCCTTAACTGTGTAAGTTAATGTCAAGTATCCTATACCTCACTACAAAGGTGTGTTGTAACTGATAGAAAACATGGTCATTTGTAAGCTAAATTTATTTATTGTGGTAGGCTATACAAATTTACTTAATTATGATACCATTCCACCTCCCTCACTTCATTTGAACCATTTTAATTTATAAAGGTAAATGAAAAGGAAACATCTAGTCAGCAAATAAAGTTTGGAAGCAAATATAGAACAAATAGATGCTAACTGTGTGTGTGTGTGTGTGTGTGTGTGGCAGATGCATACACTATGTATACACTATCCCATTTTTTGTGGGTCTAATATAATTTGGAAAGTGTTACAACCCTTCTTGGTCTGGTCAGCTTTTAAAATGTCGATGAAAAACTAGATGTTGTATATAAAATTGAACGCAAGAACCTGCTGATTCAGATGAGACACTGATTAATATGGTCTTAAATCACAATATAAATCAGGCTAGAAATGTGACTTTCTTACACTGAAATAGTTTTTTGTCCTGTACATTTCTGTACACATTGTCACCTCAGGAGAGTAGTGATCATGTATAGTAGTGATTTCACCCCTGTAGCTCATTTTTGATTGGCTGAACTGGTAACTGACTAACCAGTCATTAGTGTATCCATTTATTTCAGTGGCACTTCCCTTCCACCACAGCTGCCGGAGGATCCCATCTTAGCTCATGAGTGCTCAGTTATGCTGCCTGTTTTCTTTTTTTACAGCATGAAAATTATATCATGACAATGATGACACTACAAGAAAATGTACAGTCCCAAACCCTTCACTAATGATCTTGAGCTATAACATTAAAGGCAGCAGACAGGGAAAATTAATCAATTTCACACTTTTTTTTAGAGCCGCCTAAAAGGATCAGGCACTTTGCCATCTAATATAATTACATTTTTGCATTTTTTTTTTTTTTTGATTTGTTTTTTTCAAAATTAAAAATAATGCAGAATACAGATATTTTTGAATAACCTTTAATGGAGAAATATGGTGTAGTTACAGAATCTTCCAGAAGGGGTTATAATGGAGCCAATGTTAACGAGCTAAACCTTGACCTTTGGTTTCTCACCCCAGTTTCCCATACTATTATCCATCCCATTATACATTATGTTTCAGTCATTTGTATATGATTTAAAGTGCTTATTTATTCGCTGTGGTTACAAGATCTCACTTACAAGATCTCACTGGATTTTTATTAATTGTGTTTTTCCATACCAGTATGCAAGACAGTTGTTTATCCATTTTTCTACATGTGGTTTACAGCTGTCTTTTGAAAAACGCCGAGGCTTTCGCTGTCCGAATTACATGCATGCCTAAATAATTGACATGCATGAATGATTAATTCAGACATAAACCTGAGCATGGTTTTCATGGGAGTACAGTATCTGGCTGTTTGTCGCTCGCGCTTCTAGAAGGCTATTGAATAAATCATCGTTCTAGAACTGACAGGGAGCAAGCCTCAGGCACTGTGAGCTCATCACGCCCTGTTATTCATGTTAATGTTTTTAAAAAGGCAAAGTCTCACCAGACCTACAGGCAAATTTAGTATTTTTTTTTTCTAGCCAGTACAGTGCCATATGTTTGGATGGTTCAGGGGACATTATTCCAAAGGTGAACAACATCCAGCCTCTGTTAGGTTTGTGAGGTGTATTAGGATGCTTAGATGGCATTCTGGTGCATGGGAATGCTTACATCTACATTTTCTAGTTCAAGTGAGCTTTATTGTCATTCCACCATATATGGAGACATATGAAGGAATGAAATGTTATGCCTCACAGGACCATGGTGCTACGTGCTTAAACATACACATAGCTAACCTACTGAAAGAATGAATCTGACATATGCATATATGTATATATGTGTGTGTGTGTGTGTATATACACACACACATATATGTATACATATGTATATACAGTGGGTACGGAAAGTATTCAGACCCCCTTAAATTTTTCACTCTTTGTTATATTGCAGCCATTTGCTAAAATCATTTAAGTTCATTTTTTTTCCTCATTAATGTACACACAGCACCCCATATTGACAGAAAAACACAGAATTGTTGACATTTTTGCAGATTTATTAAAAAAGAAAAACTGAAATATCACATGGTCCTAAGTATTGAGACCCTTTGCTCAGTATTTAGTAGAAGCACCCTTTTGATCTAATACAGCCATGAGTCTTTTTGGGAAAGATGCAACAAGTTTTTCACACCTGGATTTGGGGATCCTCTGCCATTCCTCCTTGCAGATCCTCTCCAGTTCTGTCAGGTTGGATGGTAAACGTTGGTGGACAGACATTTTTAGGTCTCTCCAGAGATGCTCAATTGGGTTTAAGTCAGGGCTCTGGCTGGGCCATTCAAGAACAGTCACGGAGTTGTTGTGAAGCCACTCCTTCGTTATTTTAGCTGTGTGCTTAGGATCATTGTCTTGTTGGAAGGTAAACCTTCGGCCCAGTCTGAGGTCCTGAGCACTCTGGAGAAGGTTTTCGTCCAGGATATCCCTGTACTTGGCCGCATTCATCTTTCCCTCGATTGCAACCAGTCGTCCTGTCCCTGCAGCTGAAAAACACCCCCACAGCATGATGCTGCCACCACCATGCTTCACTGTTGGGACTGTATTGGACAGGTGATGAGCAGTGCCTGGTTTTCTCCACACATACCGCTTAGAATTAAGGCCAAAAAGTTCTGTCTTGGTCTCATCAGACCAGAGAATCTTATTTCTCACCATCTTGGAGTCCTTCATGCGGGCTTTCATGTGTCTTGCACTGAGGAGAGGCTTCCGTCGGGCCACTCTGCCATAAAGCCCCGACTGGTGGAGGGCTGCAGTGATGGTTGACTTTCTACAACTTTCTCCCATCTCCCGACTGCATCTCTGGAGCTCAGCCACAGTGATCTTTGGGTTCTTCTTTACCTCTCTCACCAAGGCTCTTCTCCCCCGATAGCTCAGTTTGGCCGGACGGCCAGCTCTAGGAAGGGTTCTGGTCGTCCCAAACGTCTTCCATTTAAGGATTATGGAGGCCACTGTGGTCTTAGGAACCTTAAGTGCAGCAGAAATTTTTTTGTAACCTTGGCCAGATCTGTGCCTTGCCACAATTCTGTCTCTGAGCTCTTCAGGCAGTTCCTTTGACCTCATGATTCTCATTTGCTCTGACATGCACTGTGAGCTGTAAGGTCTTATATAGACAGGTGTGTGGCTTTCCTAATCAAGTCCAATCAGTATAATCAAACACAGCTGGACTCAAATGAAGGTGTAGAACCATCTCAAGGATGATCAGAAGAAATGGACAGCACCTGAGTTAAATATATGAGTGTCACAGCAAAGGGTCTGAATACTTAGGACCATGTGATATTTCAGTTTTTCTTTTTTTAATAAATCTGCAAAAATGTCAACAATTCTGTGTTTTTCTGTCAGTATGGGGTGCTGTGTGTACATTAATGAGAAAAAAAATGAACTTAAATGATTTTAGCAAATGGCTGCAATATAACAAAGATTGAAAAAGTTAAGGGGGTCTGAATACTTTCCGTACCCACTGTATATACATATATATATATATATATACATATGCATATAGAAATATAAAGTGGATTTAGAATACCAAAGCAAGTACAGTTATTCACTGCTTTGAAAAGGCTAGTTTAAGAGAGATTTCAGTCTCGGCTGTATTTTTTTTTTAAATACTGAGAAATACCATTTCAAAAAAGAGAAAGAGCATTATTTTAAGGAATAGTTCATTCAAAAATTTAAATTCTGTCATCATTTATTCACCCTTGTGTTATTCCAAACGTATGACTTGCTTTCTTCTGTGGAACATGAAAGGTTTTTGAAAAGTGCCTGTGTTTTTGTCCATATACTAAAAGTCAATAGGGTTCATTTGGGTTGTTTTGGATCCCATTGACTGTCATTGTATGGACAAAAACATTTCTTCTTTTGTGTTCCACTCCATACAGGTTTGGAGAAACATAAAAGTGAGTAAATTATGATAGAGTTTTTATTTTGAACTATGCCATTAATGTAAACCCTTCATGTGGTTTTTATACCACATATTAACATATATAACTTTTCACTTTCTCTCTGATCATAAATTAACTCTTGGAAATGATCCTGATCTCCTGACTTTGTACACTTAGTATTTTTTTCCAAAAGAAACAAAATTCTTCTCCACGTTTTCCTTTTTTAAGCACCGTGATGCTCAGCACTATGATTGTATACAGCACTTAGGAGACAATCACATACTGTAACAAGGACTTGCATCATTTTGTGAAACACAGCATAGATTGGATCCGCAATACAATGAGGTCCATAAATGCATATGAACTCAGCCAAAGTTGCAGTAGATTTCTGTCAGAAAACAGGGTTATGGATTTACTCAGGGAGAGCTGTGATACTTTGCCCCTTTCCCCACATATAACCATGAACATCTTTAACATCAGCAGTGTAGATTGGCTCAAGCACTGTAGCTTTCGTTGCCTCAGCATCCCAGCTCACGTTGATGTTTTTTGCCTGTGTCAAGGTTGACTCGGGGTGATGCGCGCTACCCATTTCCTCTGGTGCGTGTGGAGTCTCTCACTTATGGAGATCACAGCTTACAATCCATTATGATGTAGCCCAAACCCCCAGGCAGCTGTGAACTTAAGTGAAACATGGTTACACCAGTGTGAACTGTGGCTGGGAAGAACAGAGGGACTGTTGGATGTTTTATGAGGTGGAAGATTCAAAATTCAAGTTGTTATTTTCTCTAATCTATCTAATAGTGTTAGCTCTAGAATTCATGACACAAATTTGTTCATCCTTATTTAGTAATACATTCAAAATTGCACCCATGCATCTGCCATAAATTGGTTTATTGAACTTGTCAAAGAAATAATGAGCAATATATGTTTATATCCCATCATAGTCTTAGTTAATTACCATTTATATGGAGACAAGTGTCATTCTTTAAGGTAATGATTGCACCTCAGGCTAAAAGAGATCTATAGTGCTACATAAATGTAATGGATTACCTTCTGGCTCTATAGATTAATGAGGAAATGGTAAGGCCTGGTCCAGGTCCTCTTAAGTGCACTTTTGTTCATTTGAGATGAAATGGAGACAGAGGATGTAACCCAAGGCTGTAATTAAACTCAAAATGAAACAGGACACACAATTTTCCCAATGAGCAGCCCCTTTCCCAAGGGAAACCTAAGACTCAAACTTTTTCAAATGGGTCTTAGAAGAGTGTCAGATCTGTGAGGGAAAAATAGAGTTTAAATGAATAGTTCACCCAAAAATTAAATATTGTCATCATTTACTCACCTTCATGTCATTCCAAACCTGTATGATTAGAAGATATTTTGAAGAAAGTTGGTAACCAAACAGTTTTGGCTCCAATTGGTATTTGGTATGGACAAAAACTGGAAGTCAATGGGAACGGAAACTGTTTGGTTATCAACATTCTTCAGAATATCTTCTATTGTGTTCAGCAGAAGAAATAAAGTCATGCAGGTTTGGAATGACATGAGGGTGATTACATGATGACAGAATTTTTATTTTTGGTCAAACTATCCCTTTAAATACTTTGATTTCTTTTTCTTCTTGTTTACTGAAAGGTGCATGAGATGGTATCTATAAAACTATGATGTCCAAACCCTTACCTGCTCTACACGAGCACCATAATGGAGTGGCACCAGTGAACCAAAAGCCTTGGAAATGCAGTTCTATTTTTGGCCCATGTCAGATGGCTCTTTCCTTTCCACTCACCTGTGTGTTGTTTTGCACAGAGAATAGACAGCTGCCAGACACAAGCAAATGATTTTATCGCTTGAGATGAAGATGCCCTCCATTGCTGATAAAAGGGCTTTGTAAATACACAAGTGCATAATGAGAGGCCATCTAATTTTGACAGCCTACATGATGGAAATTTTCCCTCTTGCTTTTTCACCATTCATCTAAGTCTTGTCATACTGAGTGCATGTACAATCTGTTATTAATATTTTTGCTGTATGTAGATAGGATATACTTGTCAAATTAAATAAGGCATCTACTCTGATGCATGTTGTGCTACTCTGAAAATCTGTGCAAACTGCTATCGGCTTTTAAGGACACATCACAAGTAAGTTAAACCATTAGAATCTCCCTCCTGTGAGGTGCAGGGTTCAGCGGTGTGACATATCAAAGCTTATTAAATCCAATTTAATGACCAGACAAGCTTCCAGAGCGTCAGACCTTTTCTTATGTCAGCATTAGCAAAGGTTGAAGAGTCGCATCAGTGGATGCATGTACCATGTAGTGCAAATATTTAGTGAAAATATTTGAATACATACAGGACATCCATCATGCAATTAGACCACAGCTAAAAGGTGAACTCAATGTGAACTCTCCAGGCGTCATTGGCTATGATGATCCGGTCTATCTCTGAAACAGAGGGATTATGTAAAAATTGTTGAAAAGGTAATTATGCAAATCGTGGGAGCTGTGAGTTCGTGTTCTATGTCAGCGCTCTCCAGTTCCCCACTGCTGGATGGGTCTGCAATAGAAAAGCCTGTTTTTGTCCTTGAGGTAGTCAGGCTTTTCTCACCACTGATTATAGGCTAGATCATAAAGCAAATGAAGTAAGACATTGCACATTTAAACCATGGTGGATAAAGGTTGCGTGAAGGTCAGATCCTGTGACGAAGATCAGTCTAAGCCATCTCAATGGATTTTTCCTTGAGCGCCGTCTAATGCATTTCAGCATTGTAGTCCTTTTTATGTCTTCTCCATCTGTCACAGTGCTGCCTGGAGTCTAGCATTCAGCTAATAGAAGGCTGACTGAAATAATAGTCATGTTCGACGCCAAAGTTATATGCCATTTCTCTGATAGTCTTCTTTTAAAGGTAACCTCGTATAAAGAGATGTGTGTTTTTCTTTGTCTTTTTGTTAAATGGAGACTTTTTACCATGATTATAATTTTCATATTTTATTCTATTTTTCTGAATGCATTTTATGTATGTATTTTATTGTTTTAATGTTGACACAAACCCAGACATCCCAATCATATACTATGAAAATCCGTCATGAATATGAATAGGCTATAAATAATAATGAAACATGTATAATTAATAATTATATATTATTAAAAAGATAATCAAAAGGAAGAATTATTCCAGTGATGGCAAAGCTGAATTCCTTCAGCTGCTCAAGAAACATTTTTTATTATTATCAAAGTTGAAAACAGTTCTGCTGCTTAATATTTTTGTGAAAACTGTGATATATTTTTAATGTTTCTTTGATGAACTGAAAGTTCAAAAGAACAGTGTTTATTTGAAACAGAAATCATTTGTAGCATTATAAATGTCTTAACTATCACCTTTGATCTATTCTTCAAGGTCCTGGAAACTTTTTATCATTTTCATAATTATATACATTCATAATTATATATTGTTTAAAAATAATCAAAACAAATAATTAAGTATACCATTTCAATACTTATTATGTGAAAATTATTTCTATACATTTTTTCAAACATAATGTATGCTAGTTGCGGTGTCATTTTCACTACGACAATTTTTTGCCCTATTTTTTCCTCCAATAGTGTGTTAGTGTACAACATTATATTAGATGTGAGATTAGATTTGAGACAAAATTAAGGTAAATTTCATAATATTTAGAATATTTTTATTATTTTACTTTTATTATGTGTTATTTCCAATTTGTCAAATTATGCAAAACTTGCAAAAAGATTATTCATTATCTTTTGAATATATAACATTCTAGCTGTGAGTTTGCCAGTTCCAACACAGAATGTTATTAAACACAATATATACCGGTAATTTGAGATATGGAATTGTTCTTGTTTCAGAAAAATAGAAAAGCACCATGACAGTGAGTTTTGCATATGTACAACTTACATTTCTTAAGAAAATGTAAACATTTATTTATTTATTTTTTGTTGTTGTTGACCTTAAATAGAATTTTAGAGCTTAATAGAGATTTAGGAGATAATGAAACATGATTAAAAAGAGGCAAAGTGCTTTAATCCCTCGCGGCTTGTGGTGGTCGTGCCCTCTGCTCCGTCTCGGTGAGAGGCACTGAGGAGCAAGAGTGCTCTCCTGCTGCTCACTCCAGTTAGTGACATTTTACACTGACCCCTGGTGATATCCAGTGTTCTGGTTTGTGATGACGCAACAGTTCAGAGTGACAGTGGCACAGTTGTGGCCGAGCTACAGCGTGTTTAAATGTGAAATGTGTCTGGGTCAGAGACGACAGCGTCCTGGTTGATTCAGCCCCCTGGGATCCTGATTTGGTCAAACCAGGCAAAGTTTTTCATTTTCTGCACTGGTTTGAGGGGAAAATACTGCACTCTCAGTACATGAAAGCATGATGAAAATAGCCTAAATATTAAATCAGTGAATATGCAAGGCATTCCAGTTGTGAGAAAATCTGCAGAGATTTGTTTGGACCTGAGGATAAGCCACAGACATGAAAAGCATCGCTGCTGTGTCTGCAGTGTGGTCATCTCTAGTGTCTGCCCATAGCACTTATCCAATTATATGGCAAAGGCTAATGACCAAAGTTACCATTCTCTCCTCTGCTAGTTCAGCTTTCTGAAGTTGTGACTGTTTAACCCTTTAAGCCCTGAAGGCATTTTTAGAGTTTTTTTTTTTCTCAGTGACATACAAAAAAGTAAAGACTCGTAACTCCAAAACTATAGCAAAGAGCGTCAAAAGGTTGGTATCGTTTAAAAGAAAACTTTTTACATTTTTAAATAAAAAAATTAAATTTGGACATTCTCATGCTGAGAAACTGCTGATAAAAGACAAAAAATAAAAGTTTGCTCAAGGGAAATTTTACATATCTTTCTTATTTGACATGCAATAACTCAGGAAGGAAATAAAGTAGGAGGACAATTCACAAATTTTTGGTGATGTTCCTCTATATGTGAGCTGTATCTGGATCTGAATTTTGTGGTGATCTGATAAAGAGGGCGTCGCCAGGCCATTTTTAGGGGGGCTATAGCCCTCCTAAAATGACTACTTCAGCCCCCCTAAATTTTGCAATTAGCTCCACAAACTACTAATTCGTGATCGCCTCAGTCCCCTTTAAACTTCATAAGAAAACGGTGGCAGACTTCGATCGGCTCCTCCCCATCTTTCAGCGCGTTCTTCAATCCGCAGACCGTGGTTGCGCAAAGCGAGAAACAGAGGACAAGGTGTGTTTATCGATATTGTTATAATATCTGCATCTGCTCAGCTCTTTGTCATAAATACAGTTTATAAAATATCATGGGGGAGCAATCGGTTCCCAATCTACAGTAGCCTAAATTTTTGCTGCGTTCACCTACAGCTGTTTCCTCCAGTGAATATGAAGCACATACGAACGTATACTTTATAAAATGATCAAGTTGCCATTTTCATTTGAAAATTTAACATTCAGTGTAATACATATTCCAGTGTATGTGGCAATTAAAGAGGTTTGCATACTTGAGCTAAGGAAAGAGGGTTGTACTAGAAGTGCAAACAGTAAGATTTTGTGTTTGTACAGTAAACAGGTGTGTGTGATATATACATATATATTTCAGTTTTTCTTTTTTAATAAATCTGCAAAAATGTCAACAATTCTGTGTTTTTTTCTGTCAATATGGGGTGCTGTGTGTACATTAATGAGGAAAAAAAATGAACTTAAATGATTTTAGCAAATGGCTGCAATATAACAAAGAGTGAAAAATTTAAGGGGGTCTGAATACTTTCCGTACCCACTGTGTATATATATATATATATATATATATAATATTATTTATATATATATATATATATATATATATATATATATATATATATATATATATAATATTATATATTGGCTGTCAGTCGATTAAAATATTTAATCATGATTAATTGCATGATTGTCATGAGTTAACTCGCGATTAATCGCAATTTAATCGCACATTTTTATCTGTTCTAAATGTACTTTAATACTTTTCATGTTTTAAATACTGTAATCAACATGGGCAATGACAAATATGGATGCTTTATGCCATATATGTTTATTATTAGTGAAACCATAGTTAACAGAGCCTGAAAACTAGACATGTTTCAAAGATCATAGATGTGTTTCAAAGAACTTGTTTATGTCTATTAGACACATGAAAAAAGAAATACCAGGTTTCCATTACTTCTCTTTCTTTGCACTGAGCAATTTACTTACACAAACCTGTTTACATTTCCGCATGACAGGGCATCTCACTTCTTCTGAACATGAAAAATGTACATTTATTATTACATTTGTTTCCCTCTCTGTGCCCACATACTGTATTCTGATGCAGCTAAATTCTCAATAAAACTATTTTCATTGATATATTTTACTGTTTCTGTTGTCAGACAACGGAATGAATATGAAATAGTGACTGAAACGCGACCCATTAGGACTAAATAACCAGCTCTCCCTTCCAAGATCTTAATCTGCACAAAAATCCTGATTTATAATCCAGCCATCGTCTGATAAAATCAAACAGGCTATACATAAGATAAAGACAATAGCTGTGCTGTGATTTCGGCTATACTTGCATGTTAAATTAGAGAAGCAACATAATATCTGTTTTAACTGAAAGCGCTTTTCCTCTCATCCGCACGCTGAACAGAGCAGACACGGAGAGAGAGAGAGAGGTGTGTGCGCAGCGGGAAAGAGAGACCTCGCGAGTACCGGCGAGTCTCAGAAACTAAATAAGGTTTGGGCAAACCCTATAAAGATTGGTCGCTAGGCGCTTTTTGAAAAAAAAAAAAAATAAATAAATAAATAAAGTTGCTAAAGTGGTCTGAAAAGTCGCTAAATTGGCAACACTGTCTGCATCTCCATCCATTTCCATTTCTCCAACTATAGTAGTACGGGTTAGGCCACGGGTCAAACAGAAAATGCGCGCTGCGTTAATCGTGCTTTAATAAAATTAGTGCCGTTAAAATGAATTTGCGTTAACATGGCCCCTGGAACCAAGGTAGCCTTTTTTGTTTAGCCTTTGTCGCCCCCCTAATGGGCATTTTTAAAATCGTTCTTTCACTCATGATCAATGCATGGGATTATGTCGATCTTGGACTCATTTCAATCAGGAGCATCCACTTTAAGTAATGATGTGCCATTTTCTACAATCTATGCATGTTTTATGAAGTTATAAGCAAAAATGCCACGTGATAGCTACATTTTAGTTTTAGTTAGCATCTGTGTGCCTGTGGGGTTTTATGTGTCGTAATTGCGTGAGCAATATCTTGTGATCAACTTATTGGATTATGTTGATGTTGGACTCATTTTAATCGTGATGTAAATAATCTGCTGTAAATAATGATGTCCAATGTTCCACAATCGGAGCATGTTTCATGAAGTTACAAGCCAAAACGTGACGTAAATGCTACATTGTTTATTATTTACATATGGGTCTTGCGGGGCTTCACGTACAAAAACTTGCTCAAATTTAGTCAAAGCCCAAAACAATTTTACTCGTTGTAATCTACTCTGTGAGAGCTTTCAAATGACATATGACACATGACTATCTGAGCTTTATGATGTTTTTGACATATTACAGTAAATAGTACAAAAATAATATTTCAAGAATTATGTTATGTGGGTGCTTAGGTTTTAAAGGGTTAATGGCATCTCATCCGATTTGAACTCCGTGTTCTGGTATACGGAGTTCAGGTAAAGCCTGTTCGTGCAATCCTGCCAATCACAACACTAAGCCAGAGTCCTAAGAGTCCTAAACAGGTAGGACACCAGGGTTTGTGCACCATTTGAGGATGTTTTTAAGTTCCAGTTTAGTTCCTGAGTATAATTAAATTCAAATTGATGTAGAAGACTTTAAAATGAACTGAAAAAAAAAATCATTTAACTAATTTAATTAGTTTGTCAAAATATACACTACTATTCAAACATTTGGGTTTAGTATGTATGTATGTATTTTGAAAGAAATTAATAATTTTATTAAGTAAGCATGCATTAAAATGATCAAAAGTAACAGACAGTAAAGACATCGTTACAAAACATAAAATAAAATATAAATATATAAATAAATAACTAAAATAAGAATAATAAGAAGGGTTTCTTGAGCACCAAATCAGCATATTAGAATAATTTCTGAAAGATCTTGTGACACTGAAGACAGGAGTAATGATGCTGAAAATTCAGTTTTGCCATCACAAGAAATGTTACATTTAAACATGATTATTAACATAGAAAACTTATTTTAAATCGTAATAATATTTCACAATATTACTGTTTTTACTGTATTTTTGATCAAATAAATATAGCCATTGCTGACCATTAAGAGACTTCTAGTAGACTTCTGTAGTGTATTTATTTTTATTTAGTTTATATATATATATATATATATATATATATATATATATATATAATCATATTTAATACATTAGCTTGTTGAACATATTAATGTTTATCGTACAATGTTTATCATACAACAGTTAGTTACATTCAGGAATGAGACAAGTGACTCTTTTTTGTGTGAGTCATTGAATTATTCATTCAAAAACAGTTCATGAATTCAGAATCACATACTGATCTTATTTTTATTTTTTTAAACAATATCTTTGTATTCAGCAATTGATTTAGGAAAGCAGGAACTGTTTATTAAGAGTCATTATATCATCCATTAAAATGGTTCATTTATAAACATTGATTCATTCGAAAACACCGCTACAAAGTGTTGTTTGCAAGTAGCTAGCAAAATTCAAATTAAAGAACTTTTAATTTCTTTGCGCTTTATCGCACCTGGTTAGGACGCATTGAAGAAAGCATTCAGCTACCTACATAAAGTTTGTTTTAGCTTCTTTTTGGTCTTGCTAAATAGGAACAGTTTGTTTTCTTGGCTCCTAAAGATATTTGTTGCACACCCTTATTTCACAGCAAATCTGTCAAGCCAAAATAATGGCAAAACAAACAAGTCCAGATATCAGCACTGTATAAATAATTCATCAGTTCACACAGTAAATCATTTTATGTGGCTTTAGTTTATCTGCGTTTGAGTTGTTATCTGTCACTTTCTCAATCTGTCTTTCTCTCGCTCTATCATCTCTCACTTTCTCTCTCTCTGGACCATATCTGATCAGATCTCCTAGTGGGTGCCGTCTGCCCCCATCTGCCTCAGACTGCCTCGCTCCATCTTCCCCATGGAGCTTGCCATCATTAATATTGCTTTCACGTGTGTTATGAAAAAAACCCACTGGTACTCACCCGCACCTGATGTCGGTGCTGTTGGGTGATGCTTGGGCAGAGAGGGAGAGACACAATGTCTTTAGAGACTGTGAGCTAATGGATAACATGTTGAAACAGATGTGGAATTCAATGTTCAGTGAACATGATCAATAATGTGGAAATAAAGCATTTTATGTATGTGAGAGGAGATAAGGCTGAATCGTTTGCAGGGTTTTGTAGCGTTTTCTTTCAGTTTTGGCTAATAAAATCATTGGTTGTGGTGATCATTATTTTTGAATGCAAAATACTCATAGTAAAACCCCTGCTGAAAAGACAGCTTGTTTAGTCCTGGACTGGGCTGATGGACCAGCATAGTTGTGTTAACCAACAAATAATGAAGCATGGCTTGTAATTTAAAATGATAATCCTGTCATCATTTACTCACCCTCAAGTTGTTTCAAATATGCACTGTAAAAACTAAAGGTTCCTGGAGGCACCTTTTGGGGTTCTTCACTTTGCCAAACCGGCGGAACCCTCTGTGGAACTTCTAGGCACCCTTTCAAAAGGGGTGGTTCTCTAAGGAACTTTAACGGTTCCTGGAAGAACCCTTTTATTAAGAACGGTCAGGAACCACCTTGGTGCTTCGAAGCACCATTTCCCAATTCCAGTTCTTTAATTTTTGTCCCTCCTCCCTCCTCCCTCCACTCACTAATTTATTGTTCCTGCTATTGACATTTTTTTTTATCATTTTAATGAACAAACTGAAAAACTAAAACAAATACATATCCAACATTGTTTATTGATAAACAACATCCATAGAAGTTTCAAATAAATCATCACCTTAAATAGTCAATACTGCACATCACAATCCAATTCATGGAAACACCAGTGTTAATATTGTTATAAATAAAAAATAAAACATTTACACCTTGACAAAACCATAAATAAATAAATGTGACTCAAATATCTTACACCTTTAAAACATTTCATGTACTTCAAAAATAGTACAATTCAAATTAGCAAATTTATTCACAAATTTAATTCAAATGTACATTACAGTCAATGATAACATATTCTTTCTTGTTCTAAATGGAGGTCACAGATTGGGAAAATTCACACAGGACATTTTAAGAAATTGATAAGCCTCAAGACAGCTATAGGTAACTTAATGATCTCCTCCTAAATACCCAACAGATACAGCAGAAAAATAGCGCACTTTACTGTACGTTTAACAGCTTTTCTGTATAATGTTGAATAGAACAAAGGCACTTATAGTAAGGTGAACTCATGTTGGCAGGTTCGTCAGCAAGTAGCTCCTCACCATCAGGAAAATCTGCAGTGCTGCTCTCACCAAATGGGTCTCCATTACCACAGTTGGTGTAAGATTCTGTGTAGTTCATTGAAAAATATATAAAATATATATATATTGACACTTATTCATTTAGCACATGATTTTATTCAAAATATCTTAAAAATCAGGAACATCACAGGCAATTTTTTCTTATATTAGTGCACTGATTAATGGTTGTGGACTAGTTAAATGCACAATATCTATTACAATAACACTCCCTGTGTGTGTGTGTGTGTGTGTGTGTGTGTGTGTGTACATACACACATACATACAGGCACATCTCAAAAAATTAGAATATCGTGAAAAAGTTCATTTTTTTGTAACATTTCAAAAAAGTGCAACTTTCATATATTCTAGATTCATTACATGTAACGTGAAACATTTCAAAAGTTTTTTTTGTTTTAATTTTGATGATTAGAGCTTACAGCTCATGAAAGTAAAACATCCAGTATCTCAAAATATTAGAATATTTACATTTGAGTTTCATTAAATGACCATCCCTACAGTATAAATTCCAGGTATCTCTTGTTCTTTGAAACCACAATAATGGGGAAGACCGCTGACTTGGCAATGGTCCAGAAGACAATCATTGACACCCTCCACAAAGAGGGTAAGTCACAGAGGGTCATTACTGAAAGGGGTAAAAGTTGACTGGAAGGAAGAAATTGGGTAGGAAAAGGCGCACAAGCAACAGGGGCAAGCTTGAGAATACTGTCAAGCAAAGCCAATTCAAACACTTGGGAAAGCTTCACAAGGAGTGGACTGAAGCTGGAGTCAGTACATCAAGAGTCACCACGCTCAGACGTCTTCAGGAAAAGGGCTACCAAGCCACTTCTGAAACAGAAACAACGTCAGAAGCATCTTACCTGGGCTAAGGAGAAAAAGAACTGGACTGTTGTTCAGTGGTCAAAAGTCCTCTTTTCATATAAAAGTCAATTTTGCATTTCATTTGGAAATCAAGGTCTGGAGGAAGACTGGAGAGGCACAGAATCCAAGCTGCTTGAAGTCCAGTGTGAAGTTTCCGAAGTCAGTGATGATTTGGGGTGTCGTGACGTCTGCTGGTGTTGGTCCATTGTGTTTTATCAAGTCCAAAGTCAATGCAGCCGTCTACCAGGAGATTTTGGAGCACTTAATGGTTCCATCTGCTGACAAGCTTTATGGAGATGCTGATTTCCTTTTCCAGCAGGACTTTAGCATCTGCCCACAGTGACAAAACCACTTCCAAGTGGTTTGCTGACCATGATATTACTGTGCTTGATTGGCCAGCCAACATGCCTGACCTGAACCCCATATGGAATCTATGGGATATTTTCAAGAGAAAGATGAGAAACAGTCGATTCAACAATACAGATGAGCTGAAGGCTCGATAGTGCCTCAGCAGTGCCACAGACTGATTGCTTCCATGCCACACCTCACTGATGCTGGAATTTGTGCTAAAGGAGCCCCGACCAATTATTGAGTGCATAAATGAACATACTTTAAAGAACTGGAACTTTTCTGTTTTGCAAATGTTTTTTTTTTTTTTTTTTATTGATCTTAGGAAATATTGTAATATTTTGAGACAATGGATTTTTGACTTTCATGAGCTGTAAGCTCTAATCATCAAAATTTAAACAAAAAACTTTTGAAATGTTTTACTTTACATGTAATGAATCTAGAATATATGAAAGTTTCACTTTTTGAAACAAGTTACAAAAAAAAAAAAAAAAACTTTTTCACGATATTCAAATTTTTTTGAGATGCATCTGTATGTGTGTGTGTGTGTGTGTGTGTGTGTGTGTGTGTGTGTGTGTGTGTACAAAACTCAAAATGCACAAACTCAGACTTACCTCATTTATCATATACAGTCCAGCACAGCAGAATCGTCATGTAACAGGTAGGGAAAGACTCGGATGTCTCAGAAGAAAATAAAAGGAAAAAGAAAAAAAAACTATAAGTAATTGAATGTTTTAGAGGGATTTCTGATGTTTCTCTGCAATTGTGGTGTATTCCATGGTGTAGCCACTGCCTGTATGGCCCTATATGTATGTATTCCCTATTGCTGAAAACCGTTTTCAGACATAATTTTTAGTTGGATATACTGTGACTGATTTGTAGATTTTGCATGTCCCTTTTTTTCTTTTTTTTTTTTTTGACAATTTTTAAGACCATTTAGTCTTTTCTAATAATGGCCAAGTTTTTTGTTTTCACATGCCAAGTGCCACAAAAGTCATTATGTTCCGTACCATTCCGAAAAAGTAAATAATAATAATAATCATCATCAGTCCTGTTTCATTTTTGTCACATGAATCTTTGGGTTCCTCCAGATGCTGGCTTTTACAAGTCAGATCTTCCAGGAACCACTTCAATATTAACAGATCTAACAATAACCCATTTTGAAAATTTGAGTTCCTCCAAGAACCTCCAGAGCACTTTAAGGTCTCAGTGTAATGAAAGGGTGACTCCAGAACCTCAGAACTGGAAACAAAGTGCTTCAAGGATCCCATAAGTTCCTGCAAGAACTGCAAAGACTGAAATGGTTCCTCCAGGAACCCTATTACAAGAAAAAGAGCTTTGAGGCACTTAAAATACATTTTGAAGTTCCTTGAGTACTCAAAAGGATATTTGAGGCACCTTTAGTTTTTACAGTGTGTATGAGTTTATTTCTTCTGTTGAGCACAAAAGATGATGTTGACGTTAGCCATTGACTTCTTTATGGAAAAAAATAGTATGAAAATCAAAGGCTACCGTCAACTTTTTGGTTTACCAATATTCTTCAAAATATCTTCTTTTGTGTTCAACAGTAGAAAGAAACTCATACAGGTGTGGAACAAGTGAAGGGTGACTAAATGATGACAGAATTTTTATTTTTGAGTGTACTTTTCCTTTAAGAAGCCTGATGTGGTTCACCAGTATCCCATGCTGTGGTACAACATACAAATAACAATGTAAAAAGTGCACAGTAAAAGTAGATTTTTAAGTTTTAAACAAAACTTATTATTGGGGAATTTTTTAGAAGTAAATACTATTT
This sequence comes from Spinibarbus caldwelli, assembly GCA_039654775.1. NCBI lineage: Eukaryota > Metazoa > Chordata > Actinopteri > Cypriniformes > Cyprinidae > Spinibarbus > Spinibarbus caldwelli. Next base: position 31,642,192 of record CM077226.1, on the reverse strand, counting down.
CAGTCTTTCTACTTTAAAATTTTAACGTATAATGTTCAGTGAGTTACTTGTCATTCTTTGTAATTATTTGTACAATTTATTAGCAATTTCTGAATATTGTTTTCCAGAAAGTAATCTTTTTAGTGTGCTGGTCTTTTATGTAAATGTAAATAAAATCCAAATTATATCTTTATTTTATTATATAAATAGGTAATATCTAGCTTTTGAAGTAAAATGTGTAATTAACATTTTTAAATCAAGGGCTTTTGGTTTATTTGGCAGATTAAAATTATTGCAAACCAATAAAATCATGTTTATCAAGTTTTAATGCATTCATTCCAGTTTCTGTGACTTTATGCAAATATCAGAGCTGACTTGGGGAAAACAAACTTTTTTAGTGATGACACTTGCCTTTTAATTCATTATGTATTCAGTGCTGTAACAACTGCACTGATTTGTAAAACAGATTCAGAGACTAATTGTGTAAATGTGGTGTGCAGGTAAGCAAACACTGTAGAGCAACATAATTTAACACTGATTTTAATTAAGACCGCTTGCAGGCACATTTATCTCACTGTTTGTGGTAAATTAGTCTCTAAGCTTTGCTCTCCATTATGAGTTTCACCTACTAGCTTTCATGTGTTCTCTTCTAATAGTTGGAGAGCTCCAGCTACTGTGTTGGATCAGAGACGACATCTACGGCTTCCGGGCCATGAGTAGTTTTAAGGGCCAGGATGTGGAAAAACAAGGCATCAAGCTGCCAAAAAAATGGATTGATTCCAATGAAAAAGTAAGTTCAGTTTCACATTTACTCTTCTTTTATGCTTTTTTTTTTTTTTTTTTTACATGTATGAATTTTGGGGAAGCTACTTTGCAACTGTAACTTGTTAAGCAACTCTTAGTTTACAGTAGTTTAGCTACATTCAAGATAACCAGTAACAAAATAGCTAAATACATTGAAAAGTTTGGGGTCAGTAAGATTTTGAAAGAAGTTTCTTATGCTCACCAAGGCTGCATATATTTAATCAAAAATAAAGTGAAAACAGTAATATTGTGAAATATTATTACAGTTTAAATTAACTGTTTTCTATTTTAATCTATTTTTAAATGCAATTTATTCTTGTGATGCAAAGCTGGATTTTCAGAATCTTTGCTCCAGTCTTCAGTGTCACATGATCTTTCAGAAATCACTCTAAAATGCTGATTTGCTGCTCAAGAAATATTTCTTATTACTATCAATGTTGAAAACAGTTGTGCTGCTTAATATTTAGTGGAAACAATGATCGATTTTTTTTTTTCCAGGATTCTCTGATGAATAGAAAGTTCAAAAGAACAGCATTTAATTTAAATAGAAATCTTTTGTAACATTATAAAAGTCTTTAATGGCAAACTTGGAAATATAAATTTAGTGTTTAGTGAAAAGTGTTTGATTATTGCTTCAGCTGCTGAAAAGCTTTTTACTGAAAAGCTACTCTACTTCAAAAGAAACAATAGATGATATCAAAAACAGTAGTGTCACTACTTTTAGTTACTTTCCAGCACTGATATCGATTGTCCTTCTTTTAGTAAGTGTTGTTTACAATAGTGATGATGGATTGTGATGTTAACTGCTATTGTTTATTCTTTTCTTTTAGCCAAACTTGAAATGTTTCTTTTCTGACTTCTTTTTCCATTCTTGCCGGTAGATCCCCACAGACCGTACGATGGTTGTCGGGGGAGTTGTGGGAGGAGGAGACACTTCCGATCCTGCAGGAAGTCAGTTGAGAAAACGGCGTCAGCGCTATGTGGAAAAGGATGGCAAGTGCAACGTCCACCATGGAAACGTGCGCGAAACCTACCGTTACCTGACGGACATCTTCACCACACTTGTGGACTTAAAGTGGCGCTTCAATCTGCTGGTCTTCACTCTGGTCTACACCACCACCTGGGTGTTTTTTGGCTTCATTTGGTGGCTCATCGCCTACATCCGTGGAGACCTGGACCATACTGATGACAACGAGTGGACGCCGTGTGTCAATAACCTCAATGGCTTCGTCTCAGCCTTCCTTTTTTCCATCGAGACCGAGACCACCATTGGTTATGGGTACCGCGTCATAACGGACAAATGCCCCGAGGGCATCCTCTTGCTTCTGGTGCAGGCCATCTTAGGCTCCATCGTCAATGCCTTCATGGTGGGCTGCATGTTTGTGAAAATCTCACAACCAAAGAAACGCGCCGAAACGCTCATGTTTTCCAACACAGCTGTGATATCCATGCGGGACAGCAAGTTGTGTTTGATGTTCCGCGTTGGTGACTTGCGTAACTCACACATAGTGGAAGCCTCCATCAGGGCAAAGCTCATCCGCTCTAAGCAGACCAAGGAAGGAGAGTTCATCCCTCTAAACCAGACGGACATCAACGTGGGCTTTGACACGGGGGACGATCGGCTGTTCCTGGTGTCACCACTGATCATTTGCCATGAGATCAACAAGAACAGCCCCTTCTGGGACATCTCTCAGGAGCAACTGGCGCGAGAAGAGTTTGAAATAGTGGTCATTCTGGAAGGAATGGTGGAAGCTACAGGTGAGAGTAGATCATGCAGAATGAGAGAGCGAGGCGGAGAATGAGTGCTGGGAAATAGCATAATTACACTGTTATGTTGGCAAAAACATTTCTCCATTGACTGCCATTCAACAGATGACATATATTTTGGTAAAATAATAATAATTGATTATTAAAATATATCTTTAACCAATGCTCAGTTTAAAAATGTAAACATAAACTTCTCCCTTGACTGCCATTAAGGGATGTTATAGTTACCAAATGTATGTATTTATATCCATGTATTTTATGTATGTATATTTAGTTAAATAAAAGAGATGTTAACTGAAATAAAATACAATAAAAGACTTATTTCACCTACTTTCCAAGGCATAACATTTCTAGTTTTCATATAGTTTAACTCGATGTACTAAAATAATAAAAATTAAAACTGAAATAAAAATTAACAAAAACTATACAGACATATTTAAAAGCAACAAATAATAATGACAAAAACACACAACAAAATTATTAAAACTTTAACTAAAATTAACATGAAAGCAGGAAATAAAATCTAATTCAAAATATTGACAAAAACTGTAATAGGATCTCAGTGGTACTAAAATAGCACTGCTGCCATTCAAAAGTAGACATGTATTTTAGTTAGAAAACAAAACTGTTATTTGCTATCTATCTATCTATAAAAAGTTTTTGCCCTCTTCCTGTTGTTTTTTTTTTTTTTTTGCGCATATTTGTCACTTGAATGATTCAGATCATCAAACAAATTTTAATATTACACAAAGATAACCCGAGTAAATACAAAATGCTGTTTTGAAATAATGATTTCATTTATTAAGGGAAAAAAGCTAAATCTAATAACTGGTTGCACCACCCTTTTCAGCAACAACTGCAATCAAGCGTTTGCGATAACTGGCAATGAGTATTTCACGTCGCTGTGGAGGAATTTTGGCCTACTCTTCTTTGTAGAATTGTTTTAATTAAGCCACATTGGAGGGTTTTCGAGCATGAAAGGGCTGTTTGGTCATGCCACAGCATCTCAATCGGATTTAAGTCCAGACTTGACTTGGCCACTCCAAAACCTTAATTTTGTTTTTTTTGAGCCATTCAGAGGTGGACTTGCTGGTGTGTTTGGGATCATTGTCCTGCTGCATATCCCAAGTGCGCTTGAGCTTGAGGTCACAAACTGACGGCCGGACATTCTCCTTCAGGATTTTCTGATAGAGTGCAGAATTCATGGTTCCATCAATTATGGCAAGTCATCCAGTTCCTGAAGCTGCAAAGCAGCCCCAGACCATCACACTACCACCATCATGTTTGACTGTTGGTATGATACTGTATGTGGGTCGACTGTGTTGTAGGGCTGTGCCAATTATCGAACGATATGATCATGCGCATCTAGTCAGTAAAGCCGGTTTCGTGATTAGCGCTAAATCTCCATCACCTGTTTTCAAATAGAGCGCCATTTAATACACAGAGCTGTAGTTCGCTGACAAGCTACGCAATATCGCATTCATTATCGCAGGCAATTCATCTGCGTATGATGAGAAGGCAGATGAATCTTTTAATGAATCTGTTGATCCAGTTCACAAAATTGAATGATTTGTTAAAAATTGGGAGTGATTGAGTTTAACTCTCCGACTCACTGATCTGGTTGCAAAGGTTAAATGCTGTCACATAAACTCAGATGACTTGGAAATATAGCACACAAGTCACTTTTATGATACTATTAGTGTTTTTGGTTCCTTCAAACAGCTTGATAGGCCTAGTCCACATTTATTTTCACTATACTGAAAGGGGTTACCAGAATCTTCTTTAAAAATTCACATTTTGTATTCCATGGTAGAAAAAAAGGTCATAGAGTTTGGAACAACATGACTGTGAGTAAATGTTTTCTGAAGTGATGCTGGATGCACAGGCCAAGTTACTGCCATTGAGATGAATGGGAATGGGAATGGATGGCTCTCTCCAGGTATATCAGAGCTCTTTGGATGAGTCAGGGGTATTTAAATGGGTGTTGGCTGCAAGTCAAACATGAAAAGTGACCAGATTTACCACAATTCCCCTGGTAACTGAATGCTGACAGCAGGGTGTGATGTGGTTTTATCATGGGATTCACTAATTATATTGACAGTGAATTCATGTGACAGCAGTTGCAATTACACTATGCTAATTAGCTTTTGCATTGTGCTCTGTGTCAGTATAGACAGATATTGCTGCCTGCATGGAGCAGAAGGATGGAGGACTCTTGAGATGTCTCTCAGTAAGACAAGCTCATGGTCTGTCAATAGGACCGCCTCAGGGAAATTAGCGAGCAGAAGACAATTGAAAGAACTATAATGCAATTCACTCTCACGCACACATAAATACACACACGCACTCACAAACACACTCTCTCCTACATTTAAAATAATGAATCATTGCTCAGGAGTGGGATGCAGTGAGTAGCTTGATTCAGTCCACAATCATCACTTGTTCAGTGTAGTTATACATTTTTGTCCCACATCTGACATTCAAGAGCATCCCACTTTCAGGCGATGTAGGTTTAACCAATCTATTATTAGACAAAAAGCAGGATAACAGTAAAAGAATCAGTATCAGAAAATGATACCGAACTTTTCAGGTCAGGATTTTACCTCAAGGCCTAACGAAATTGGAAAATTATAAAGAATAATTATTGATTTCCTAAATAAAGTCCTTTTTGGGCCTTTCAAGTGATAAGTAATGGAGGTTTAGGATTGGTAGCTCATGGCCAATCAGGGTAATACCATCAGGGAGGCAAGAGTAATGAACAGAGAGTCCAAGTCTAATAACAAATATAATTGTTCTCATAGCAAGTGTACAACCCAAACTCCGGAAATGTTGGGACGTTTTTTAAATTTGAATAAAATGAAAACTAAAAGACTTTCAAATCACATGAGCCAATATTTTATTCACAATAGAACATAGATAACTGTCACGTTGCCTACTGTGCTGGAGCGAGGAGACGAGGAGATTCCAATAACAACAAAACTTTAATGAACAGAACATCAGGAAAGCACACGTAGTGCAGGGGTTAGACGAACAATACCGGACCTTGGAGACAAGCAAACACAGGGCTTAAGAACACTAGCAAATTAAGATAATTAATGAAACACAGCTGGGGACTAATAAACTAATGATGGAGACAGGAACAGGAAAAAACAAATATGGGCATAAACACAGGGACACCAGGAGCATGTGGAAACACAAGACACATAAACACAAGTCTGACATTACTCCTCCCTCCCGGAAGGGGCGTCCACGCGCCTCCTAACATCCAACAGGGAGGGGGGTGGGCGCTCTGGAGGCCCATCAGGACAGACACGGGACGGCAGGCCTCCAAAGCGGTACCCGTTCCGGGACCCATAGCGGATTAGGCAGTTCGGGGTGCCATGGTGGTGCAGGGAGCTCAGGAGGCCAAGGCGGAGCAGGGAGCTCGGGAGGCCATGGCAGAGCAGGGAGCTCAGGAGGCCATGGCGGATCAGGAGACTCGGGAGGCCATGGCGGATCAGGAGACTCGGGAGGCCATGGCGGAGCAGGAAACTCAGAGGCCATGGTGGATCAGGAGACTCGGGAGGCCATGGCAGATCAGGAGACTCAGAAGGCCATGGTGGAGCAGGGAGCTCGGGAGGCTATGGCGGAGCAAGGGACTCAGGAGGCCATGGCGGAGCAGGGGACTCAGGAGGCCATGGCGGATCAGGAGACTCGGGAGGCCATGGCGGATCAGGAGACTCGGGAGGCCATGGCGGATCAGGATCTGCCTCCAAGGCCGCGGCCCAGCCCCAGCCTCTACGAACGGATCCATACTACCCCCCCCCCAAAAAAAAATACTTGGGAAAATTTCCGGGGCTGAACTCGGGGACTGGAGCCCCTTCTGGGCTTAACTGGGGATCTGGAGCCCTTCCTGGGCTCAACGGGGGATCAGGAGCCCTCCCTGGGCTCAACGGGCGATCAGGAGCCCTCCCTGGGCTTAACGGGGAATCAGGAGCCCTCCCTGGACTTAACTGGGGATCAGGAGCCCTCATTGGGCTTAACTCGGTGCTTGAGTGAGCCGCGGCCGGCGGGCTTGACTTCGTAACGGCCAGCGAACTGGACTGATGAGCTGCCAGCGGGCTTGAGTGAGCCGCGGCTGGCGGGCTTGTCAGCAGAGCGGTTCTCATGCCATGGGGAGAAAACAAGGAAAACAAAAAACTTTTCAAAAAAACGGAAACAAAAACCGGGGAAAAGGGCGCCGCTTAATTTTAAATTTTTTTTTTGGGTCCGGTATTCTGTCACGTTGCCTACTGTGCTGGAGCGAGGAGACGAGGAGACGTAGGAGATTCCAATAATAACAAAACTTTAATGAACAGAACATCAGGAAAGCACACATAGTGCAGGGGTTAGACGAACAATACTGGACCTTGGAGACAAGCAAACACAGGGCTTAAGAACACTAGCAAATCAAGATAATTAATGAAACACAGCAGGGGACTAATAAACTAATGATGTAGACAGGAACAGGAAAAACCAAATATGGGCATAAACACAGGGACACCGGGAGCATGTGGAAACACAAGACACATGAACACAAGTCTGACAATAACATAACAAATGTTTAAACTGAGAAATTTTACACTTTCATGCACAAAAGGAGCTCATTTCAGATTTGATGCCTGCTACAAAGTAGTTTGAGTCTCAACCTGAGCAACAACTCACTCTTAAAGAGAAAGTTTACTGAATAATTAGAATTCTGTCATTATTTATTGGACACCATATGGGACACCATACTTGGCCACACGCCACTTCACTCACTTATTTACTCATCCTCAAGTTGTTCCAAAACTGTACAAGTTTCTTTCTTTTGCTGAACATAAAAGAAGATACTTTAAAGAATATTGGTAACCAAACAGTTAATGGTAGCCACTGACTTCCATAGTATTTTGGCCATACTATGGAAGTCAATTGCTACCATCAATGTCAAAATATATTCTTTTGTGCTAAGCAGAAGAAAGAAACTCATACAGGTTTCAAACAACTAGAGTGTGAGTAAACTGTCAGAATTTTCATTTCTCTGTGAACTATCCCTTTGACTGAAAATTTTATCATCATATACTCAACCTTATGTTGTTTCAAACCTGTTTTACTTTATTCTGTGTAACACAAAAGAAGATATTAAGAAATTTTTTTTTTTTTTTTTTTTTTTACTTTTCTTGTCCATATAATGAACATAAGTTGGGTGCAAAGCAACATTGGACGCTCTTGACTTTCATTATATGGATAAAACGAGATGCTTTTCTAAATAGCTTATTTTGTATTCCAATTAAGGAAGAATGTCATACCGGCTTGGAACATATTGTCAATTACCACAGACAAGAAAAAAAGGTCACACTTTATTTTAAGGTCCAATTCTCCCTACTAACAAACCATTAACTACGAATTTTGCCTAAAAAACACCTAATTAGCTGCTTATTAATAGTTAGTAAGGTAGTTATTAAGTTTAGATACTGGGTAGGATTAGGGTTATAGAATATGGTTATGCAGAATATGTGCTTTATAGGTACTAATAATAAATAATAAGCCAGTATGTTAATAATAGGCATGCTAATAAGCAACTAGTTAACAGTGAGAATTGGTCCATATACCAAAGTGTTACTGAAAAAAAATAATGTTTTTAAAATTGAAGTCAATGGGACAAAGCATAGAGTGCTGAAGGGATGACATATTTTTATAGACCACAACTCGGACACAAGTTAGCATTTTAGCACTTCCGTTTCCATTGTACCAAAATCTGTGGGTTTTTTTTTTAAATGGGTTTTTGGTTAAATGCCAGAAATGCCAGATATTTTCACATTTTACTCTACAACATAAAACTGTGAATTTTACAGCTTTTACATGTCTTTAAAAAAATGTAGTTTCTAACAAGTGGCTAAACGGGACTACAGAGGTTGTCGGGGACATTAGACAACATCATGCTAAACAGAAAAAAAAAAATCATCTGCTCACTAGTCCACTTTCACATTATCATTGTGTTTATAAACTTCCTCTTGCAAACTATTCTAATTCAGACTTTCAGGAAAAACGTTTTTAAAATAAAGACTGAAAGAGTTGATGGAAGTTACTGGTGAAGGCGTTGAAGTCATGTGACTGTGGTGTAGTTTTTTTTTTTATAGTGTATGTTTAGGTTTTTACTTCTGCCAAATGTATTTAGGCTTCAAAATTTATAAAAGTTGTGTTAATTTGTGAAGATTATCATGAAAAATATCTATAAGAATCAAGAACTTTTGTTGGTCACAGAGCTTATTTTATTCAATAGTCTAAAAGCTAATGGAAAAATCCTATTGGGTTTTTGTCAAGGAACCAGGGTGATTCTAACTTCTGGTTTGGCCTACAAAAATATGTCATCATTATTACACTGGGACAAAAAGGCTAAAATACACTCTGTTTCCTAAGTAAAACCAAAAACTTAAACATTATATCTATTAAGTGTGATAAAAGTGCTTATTAATCTTGTCTGTGCAAAGTTCCTGTCATGACCAAACAGAAGAAACGACTTACGTAACCAGAGGTTCATCCACCTAGAACAATAGTGTCGCCACTAAAAAGATGATTCAGACAGCTTTACAGCTTTAATAACCTATCTGTATGGAAGAATTAATGTAAGTGCTTTAACAAAAAATTCAAGCTGCACATTTCGGCTTTTAAACCCTCTGGAATTAATTGCACCATAGACTTCCATTATTTTAAACATGTTTTTTTATAAACTCGCGGAAGACATGATTGTCTGTGGTAGTGAATATCATAGCACAGATGCTTTTGAGAGAGCTTAACGTGTTAAACCTGAAACAGACCCTTAAATAAAGCCGTTTAAACTGCCCACAGGGTACTGCACTTAGCAGAACCTGTTTGTTGCGGCCCTCAGAGGCTTTGAGATGTTTTAAAACCTCTTTCCTTTAATAAATGAAGGCTTCAGTACCAGTGAGGCTTTGGTTGTTCTTCTGCTTGGGTTCTAGAATACTCTAATTTTTTTGATTTTCCCTGGGTGGCTAACAAAGCATTTTGTTCACAGTGAAATGGTTTTAAATGATCAGTTTAAAATGTCCAAATGGATGTGTTAAAGTCAATTGCAGAGCATTATCAGTGAAAGAGAAGCTTCTCTTGCAGTAGCTTTCATTGATTATATAGTTCGATGCATACCCTGTGTGGTTACTGAACTACTGTACACTGGGAATCTCAAGAATTTTGATGTGTTTGATGAATGATATCTGCTGAGTTTCCTAGATGTAATTTATATTTATTATGACAGCCTCTATATATCACTCTGTGTGTGTTTACTTGTGTGTGTGTTTGAAAGTGGTCGTAAAAGAGATGCTTGTTGAAAGTGTGTTTTGTTGCTCTGTTTGTCACTGCACGTCTCTGAAGTAATTGATGCGGTTATTCGAGGTTCACTTAAGCAGATGATGAGAAAGCTTGTATTCTATTTTTAGGCGCTGTGCCCATAAATATTCAGAGGTGCATGTGCATGCATGTCTGCGTGTTTCATAGGAAACATGATATTCTTAATGAATTAAGCTTAAGTACATTCCTGTTGGCATATTGAAAGGATCATTACTAACTTTCAAAGGTCAAAAGCACAATTAAACAGTGACCTTTACATATCTGAAAAAGACATAATGGAACAGTTAGTTCTTCAGAAAATGTTATATAAGTGGTTTTAATATGTAGCCAATACAATCTATCTATCTATACAGTTTTATCTCTTTTATGTAATATATTATTATATATTATTATAATAATTATTACATAATTAACATAAGTAACATCAAACATTGTATACATGTCATTGCATTAGATAACAGATGATGAAAAAATCTATATCTAATAAGATCTAATATATACCTATATATCTCTAGTATTTCCTATATTATATTGAATGTGACCCTGGACCACAAAACCAGTCATAAGGGTAAATTTTTTGAAAGTGAGATTTATACATCATCTGAAAGCTGAATAAATAAGCTCATTGATGTATGGTTTGTTAGGATAGGACAGTATTTGGCTGAGATACAACTATTTGAAAATCTGGAATCTGAGGATGCAAAAAAATCAAAATATTGAGAAAATCGCCTTTAAATTTGTCCAAATGAAGTTCTTAGCAATGCATATTACTAATCAAAAATTAGTAAGTTTTGACATATTTACGGTAGGAAATTTACAAAATATCTTCATGGAACATGATCTTTAATTAATATCATAATGATTTTTGGCATAAATGAAAACTCAATAATTTTGACCCATACAATGTATTGTTGGCTATTGCCACAAATATCTGTGCTACTTATGACTGGTTTTGGGGTCCAGGTTCACAAATGTTAAAGAAATATGTCACAAGCACATTTTTCAAGCAATACATTTTACTAAAAAAGGTTTGTTAGGTTGTAAACAATAGATTTGGTGTTTAAAATGAAAGGGAGAAATGAAGAAAAAGCAGTTGCTGTTTGAAATTAATCTTTTTTTTTATCTAATGCAAAGCTATTTATACATTATACATACATTTATAAGTAGGCCTATGCCTTAAGTGTCTCAATTCATTTTGGGACCACTATATATTCAAGTATCGCTCTAAATAATGAAAATTCCAATTTTTGCTCTTTGTCCTACTTTGGATTGAATTCATCAAGAGTCTCGCTTCTTCATGTCTCTAATTTTTCGTGTCATGCATAAACTATTCATGATTGTCCACACCATAGTCATTTGGAATCAGCCTCCTCTCTTTTCACTGCTATTTTTGTTGACTTTTCTGTGCTCACAACCGTTTTCCTCTGTCTTTTCCCGCAGGAATGACATGTCAAGCCCGCAGCTCATACCTGAACTCAGAGGTGCTTTGGGGAGAACGTTTCACTCCTGTGCTTTCGCTGGAGGAGGGATTTTACGAGGTGGATTATGACACATTCCACCACACCTACCCTACACCAACCCCTTCCTGCTCTGCTCAGGAGCTTGCAGAACTGGCAAAGAAAGGGGAAGCTATCCCTTTGCCCCCTATTTCTCCTCCAGCAACCCTGGGAGAGCCCCCAAGCCCAGAGGAGATGCCTAAGGAGGAGAACAAGGCAGAACAAGAAGAAGCAGAAGAGACTGTTAGCAACGGTGATGTGAACAGAATGGAGTGTGTGCAAGAATGAGTTCATGCATTGCAATCTCCAGTCTTTTGCTACCCCTGTGTGGCAGACAGAAATATACGGAGATACAAAAACTCACTTCAGCCGCATAAACTGAGGAATTGTTACAAATCTATAGGCCTATAGGTCTACATTTTGTCATTGACCCCACGCTGGTACTGTTATTAACTGCTTTCAAGAATAGAACAAAGTGCATATGGTAAAGTTTTTCAACTTTAGATGCAAAAATGCTTAAAACCTCTTTCAGCTTGAATTTTATTTAAATAAGATGTATATATTCGCAGCTTTGTACTGTGATTGCTTAACCCGCTACTGAGCTTGCATTATTGCTTTTGAGGTTTATAAGTATTTCTGAATCCAGTTTATAGAGATTAAGATTTGTTTCAGATGGTGCTTATAGTTACACTAGCATTTTATGAAAGTTGTTTCTGCCACAGGATAACAAAAAAGGGGGAATTACGACTTTATCTCACAACTGTTGCAATTCTGAGAAAAAAGTCTGAATTGTGAGGTATAATGTCTGAATTGTGAGATTCTGAGGAAAAAAAGTAATTAACAATATTTGCAAATAACTTTATTTTTATTCCGTGAAAAAAAAAAAAAAATTGTATGGAAGCTTGTTTTTGCCATGGGATAAAAAAAAATTAAAAAGATAATTGTGACTTTTATCTCATAATTGTAACTTTTTTTCTCACAATACTGAATATAAACTGCGAATTGCAAGATATAAATTCATAATTCTGAGGAAAAAAAGAATTGAGGTGCTAACTGGAAATGGCAAGAAAAAAGTAAGAATTAGATGTAATTAATGCGATAAAAAGTTGCAATTACGTTTTATATTTTATATTTCATGGTTGAAAAAAAAACTGAATTGCGAGATGTAAACTAAGAACTGCAAGACAAACTCTGAATTGCGAGGGGAAAAAAATATATATATATTTATTTATTTATATCAATTTATATCTCACAATTATGACTTATTTTTCCTCAGAATTCCAAGAAAAGAAGTCTGAATTGTGAGATAAAAGCCGCAAGTTCCTGTGTTTATTTATGTATTTAGCATTTTTTTTTATGATTTTTTTTTATTTATTTATTTAATTAATTATTTTTTTTTTTATCTCATGGCAGAAACGAGCTTCCCTAGCATTTTCTGGGCGAAACATCTGGTTAAAAAACAAACACACGTTTTTCATTTCATTAATGAAGGACATTGCATTCCCTATAAAGGGTGTGTTGAATATGCATAGAATACACTTAAAATTGCACATCATGTATGAAACTATACACACATGCTGTATAGAATATAATTTCTCTAACAAGTAGATTTTCTGTGTTAGCCATCAGCGACCTCTGAGGTTAGCGGATCTCACAAACGACCAGACGGAATGATTGAGTTTTGCCAAAGGGTTAATGATGGGAAATAATTATTTAATTTCTTCGAATGACAGATATGTAACACAAACACTAAAAGTTGGATATTAACACCCAACAAACAGAACGCACAGTGTAATTGTTGCTTGTTCATTTTATCTGAAATGTGTGAAATGCAGCCTACTGTTGCTATAGGCTATTTGGTTAATTTAGTCATTTTCCATATCTTCTGTCTATCATTAATATTTCTGCTTGAGAAACACCCTCACTGTTGTTTATAGCTCTTCTTTAGTTTTTTGTTTGTTTTGTTAGTTTTTTTTTTTAACACCAGATTTAATAAAATATTTCTGTTTTATTTTACAATAAGTGAATAATAAAGTGAGTAAAATAAAAGATGATCCTTCTCAGACACTATGCGCTGTACTGAGTTTCTATGAGAATATGAAATAAGAATTATAATGTGAAACAGCATCTACAACCCCTTTGGAAAAAAAAAAAAAGATTTAAACCAGTTTGTGTCTTAATCCAGCTCTGTCTACAATGTATTCTGTCAACTGTTAAACCTATTATCATATGCAATGGTATAAGCAATTAAAGCAAGTCCTGTTGGGGTCATTGTTATAATGTTATAATCACATCCCCTATGACTTCAGGAAAAAAGAGTGAGATTAACTGCTCTCCATGGCCTCTAAACAACTAGAACTGAATTTTTAAGGAATAGTGAATAATGCAAAGTACATTCACCTATAGTTCCTCCCTCAAAGAATTTCACAGTGACCTTGATGCAGAAACTCAGGAAACGAGAATTTTTCTTGAAAAATTAGCTAATAAGCAACTGCACACATAGCCATAATATTGAAACAAATGTTTTTGTTGCCAATTTAATTGCAGAAATCAGCATGAAGTTATAGTCACCACTATTGCCTTTATTGTATTTCTTTCCTATCGTCCCTCTTCCTATGTCCCTCTATCTGATTCCTTGTTAATTAGGCCTAAGTCCTTTGAGTTTTGGTGTAAAGTTATGTAAACAGAATTATTTAGCAATGCTTTAAATTGATCAAAAGTGATAATTAAGACATTTATAATGTTACAAAAAGTTCTATTTCAGATAAATGCTTCTTCTGAATTTTCTATTCATCAAAGAAACCTGAAAAAGTTCTACTCAGCTGTTTTCATAATAATAAAAAATGTTTTTTGAGCAGCATATCAGAATATTAGAATGATTTCTGAAGGATCATTTGACTGCAGTAATGATGCTAAAAATTCAGCTTTGAAATAACAGGAATAAATTACATTTTAAAATATATTCAAATAGAAAACAGTTAAATAAATAGTAAAAATATTTCAAAATTGTACTGTTTTTGCTGTATGGATCAAATAAACGCAGTCTTGGTGAGCAGAAGAGACATCTTACTGTTAAAAATCTTACTGTTCAAAAACTTTTGACTGGTAGTGTATGTGGAGTCTTGCCTATACGCTGTAATAAAGTTGTATTACTTGAAACACTGCCAATCACTTGAATGACGAAGTTGCATTATTTCATTGTAGTTTGCGAAGTCTCCCGCTGGATGGCGGAATAAAGGTGCAAGAGCCACGTGTTTTGGAGGTGCATTGTGGGAAAAGACGTTCGAAGCACATGTGGCCACCTGATCAGTGCTGAAGGGGTCTGAGGCGAAAGCAGCGGGGCTGTGTTAGCGGCTATTATTTGTGTAATTAAAACGGTATTAGCCATACATAAGAAAGTAAAATGAAACCAGGTAAGTTATTAATAGTTTTTTATGCATGTAAGGTTGTTTTCATTGTCGGGCGATAAAATATTAATGTTTAGAAGCGTTAGTTTTGCTCGCTTGTGAGCATGCCGGCCAAGTTAGCCACGCGCTTAAACTTTTAGTGCACGAAACGCGCTTTCTCTGAAATGTAATGACATTGTTTGTTATTTTATTAATATCTTTAAACATATTAGTGTGGCCTTATAAAAACGTTGTTTTAATTTAAGCTACAATATTTCTTGCTGTGCTTAACATTGCGCGTTTGAGAAACCGAGCCATGCCGCGCACGCGGAGCGGAAGCTCCACATGCCTCTTCACTAGATGAGCTAATGTTTATAAAATCAGACTAATTTACTAAGTTGTATTTATTTATTTATTTATTTATTAATAAAAAATGAGATTTTATAAATTTCATACATTTGATTTTGTCTCGACATCGTGCACAGGATTGTTTTCATAGTCGAGCTTCCATGCATTGTTCAGGACCACGTGGGTTTAAGAAATTACCTCCTGACAGACCATCTTCATGTGGAAAACCTAGTAAAAACGAATAGTTTTGGTTTAGTCGACAATCTGTAACAAAGACATATTACACAGAAACAAACTAAAGTTACCAGTGAATGGATTTTAACTTTGTATACAGTTAGTTGTGGAGTCTAGTGGTTGAGGACATTTAAACACCAGGGGTCTGCTGCTACCCCTGGTTCTAATAATATGGTCTCTAATGGCATTATTTTGAGAACAATCATATCTAAAGGTTTTTCTAATAGAAGGTGTTAGTTGAAGCTAACTACAGTTTGAAGCCGTTTAATGGTGTGATGTCTGATTACAATATAGTTGTTTTGCCATAAATAAAGTTTTACTGTGATCCATTGAGTGAATTAATATATTTGACTCCTTTTGACAGGATTCAGCCCAAGAGAAGGTGGACGAGGAGGCTTTGGAGGAAGAGGAGGATTTGGAGGAGGAGGAGGATTTGGAGGAGGAGATCGGGGTGGAAGAGGAGGATTTGGAGGAGATCGGGGTGAAAGAGGAGGATTTGGAGGAAGAGGAGGATTTGGAGGAGGAGATCGGGGTGAAAGAGGAGGATTTGGAGGAAGAGGAGGATTTGGAGGAAGAGGAGGATTTGGAGGAGGAGGAGGATTTGGAGGAAGAGGAGGAGGATTTGGAGGAGGTAGAGGTGGTGGCGGTAAGCAAGTTTGTTTCTTTGTTTTTCTTTTCATTTCATTTCCTTTATGTATGTAATTCTGGTGTTTTATGTTACTGCTTGTAACATTTGGCTCATACATGGAAGTGTTAGTGATAGTTGGTGTGTATATATTTATGTATACACACACACACACAAATATATGTGACCCTGGACCACAAAACCAGTCATATGGGTAAAAAATTTTTTTAAATTGATAATTATACGTCATCTGAAAGCTGAATAAATAAGCTTTCCATTGGTGTATGGATAGGACTGTGTTTGGCTGAGATACAACTATTTGAAAATCTGGAATCTGAGGGTGCAAAAAAATCTAAATATTGAGAAAATTGCCTTTAAAGTTGTCCAAATGAAGTTCTTAGCAATGCATATTACTAATCAAAAATTAAGGTTTAATATATTTACGGTAGCAAATTTACAAAATATCTTCATGGAACATGATAAATTCTTAAATATCCTAATGATTTTTGGCATAAATGAAAAATCGATAATTTTGACCCATACAATGTATTGTTGGCTATTGCTATAAATATACCTGTGCTACTTTTGACTGTTTTTGTGGTGCAGGGTCACATATACACATACATACACACTGCCATTGAAAAGTTTGGGATCAGTACAATTTGTAAGGTTTTCTAAAGAAGTCCCATCTGCACATCAAGACTGCATTTTTGATCAAAAATACAGAAAAAAAACAGTAATATTGTGAAATATTATTGGGATTTAAAATACTTGTTTTTTTATTTAATTTACTTTTGAAATAAAATGTGTTCCTGTTATGCAAAGCTGATTTTTCTTCATTACTCCAGTCTTCAGTGTCACATGATCCTTCAGAAATCTTTCGAATATGCTGATTATTTATAATATTTTCAGTGTTGGAAACAGTTGTGATGCTTTTTTTTTTTTTTCTTTTTTTTTTTTTTGGAACCTGTGATACTTTTTTTCAGGATTCTTTGAATAAAAAGTTAAAAGAACAGCATTTATTTAAAATGGAAATCTTTTGTAACGGTATACAATACTGTTCAACACTTTGGGGTCAGTAATTTTTTCCTTTCTTTTTTTTTTTTTAAAGAAATAATAAAATACTTTTATCAAGCAAGGATTTGTTAAATTGATACAGAGTAATAGTAAAGACTTATATTGTTAGAAAAGATTTCTATTTTGAACAAATGCTGTTCTTTTTAACTTTTATTCATCAAAAAAAAAAAAAAAAAATCCTGGAAAAAGTATCACAGGTTCCAAAAATTATATGTAGCATCACAACTGTTTCCAACATTGATAATAAATCAGCATATTAGAAGGATTTCTGAAGGATCATGTGACACTGAAGTCTGGAGTAATGATGCTTAAAATTCAGATTTGCATCAAAGGAATAAATTATATTTTAAAGTACATTAAAATAGAAAAAACGTATTTTAAATTATATACATTTTTAGGTATGTTTTTTATTAATGCTAAATATTTGAATATCGTGTATAGTCAATATTTCAGTGCTTTAAATAAACTTTTTGTTTTCTAGTTTAGTATGCAAGAAAATTTGACATTGTATTTCCATTAATTTTCATTTCTGTATCTAGGATTCAGGTCCCCTGGAGGTGACGGTGGCTTCCGTGGACGAGGTTTCGGACGTGGCGGTCCTAGAGGCAGGGGAGGAAGAGGAGGGTTCAGAGGGGGCAGACGGGTGACTGTAGAGCCCCATAGACATGAAGGTGGGTCATCAATGTCACATTTTTGAGTTTCTGTTGTTTCTGAGAATGTGTTAAATAACCATGTTCTGTTTAAAAACTCAGGAGTTTTTATCTGCCGTGGTAGAGAGGACGCCCTGGTCACAAAGAACATGGTGGTTGGAGAATCTGTGTATGGAGAAAAGAGAATAAGTGTTGAGGTGAGCATTGAAGCATGTCTTTAATGTTCACTAGAGTACTTCTAGAAAGCATTGCATTCATTATGTGTTCATTTTTTTTTTTCTAATGCAAGGAAGGAGAAATTAAAATTGAGTACAGAGCATGGAATCCTTTCCGGTCGAAGCTGGCCGCAGCCATTTTAGGAGGTGTTGACCAGATCCACATCAAGCCAGGAGTGAAGGTCATGTACTTAGGAGCCGCATCAGGAACTACTGTATCTCATGTTTCTGACATTGTTGGACCGGTATGTGTATATCTTTCTATAATTGTTAAAGTCCATGTCTGCACTGAAACATTAAAGTGTGTATTTTCTGCATAATACTGTGTATTGTAATAATATAGTTGTGTAAACTTAAAGCTGGGGTGGCATTTTACATAAATTTATCTCAAACAATAGAAGCAATTTACAATTATTCCTATAAATAAATAAATATATATATATGCTACTATAGCATTTCATAATATTTTGATTTCTTATATTTTCAGTTCATTTTAATTTAGTTGAAGTTTTGGTCATGTTTTGTGCTTTCTTTTTTTTTTTGTTTTTTTTTTCTTTTTTTTTTTTTTTACTTTTTTTCCCAGTTATTTGGCTTTGATTTTTATTTTATTTTTAATTTCAGTTTTTAATGTTTTATTTCAGCTTTTTCAGTTACTGAATTATTTTGCATTATTTAGTTTAGTTAACAATGCTGTTAAAAAAGTATTAAAATTAATTTAAGTGTAATTTCTGGAAGCACTGATTGACATTTTCAGTTTTTTATTCATTTTCTCCTCGTAGGAGGGATTGGTGTACGCTGTCGAGTTCTCCCACAGATCAGGCAGAGACTTGCTGAATGTGGCCAAAAAGAGAACCAACATTATTCCCATCATTGAAGATGCACGACACCCGCACAAATACCGCATGCTTGTTGGTAAGTTCCTGTGATGTGAACATACGAAAGGTAACGAATGCAGATTGCAAGGCAGTTTGGTAAAGCATTACACTGCTTTCTTTCAGGTATGGTGGATGTCATCTTTGCCGACGTTGCTCAGCCTGACCAAACAAGAATCGTTGCCCTCAATGCACACAATTTCTTGAAGAATGGAGGACATTTTGTTATTTCCATCAAGGTAAAATAAATGTAATGCTGCTGTGTTTACACGTTTTTTTTCTGCAAGTATTCATCAGTTGTTAACTTTGTCGTCTTTTCTTCCTCAGGCTAACTGCATTGATTCAACAGCCGCTCCAGAGGCAGTGTTTGCATCAGAGGTTAAGAAGATGAGCTCTGAGAACATGAAACCTCAGGAGCAGCTGACACTGGAGCCGTATGAGAGAGATCACGCAGTTGTTGTGGGAGTCTACAGGTGAATCTTGATGCATAAACTTACAAGAACTATGCAGGAACTTTCATACTTCTAGAAAGCATGTTTTGCACAATCATGTGGCTGCTGGTTTGTGCAGCTTCCTATTTATGCCTGAATGGTAATTAGGTCGCTTCACCCTCTGGTCTGAAATGTTTCTTTTATAGTTGAGTTGTGCTTAAAGTTTCTTTATTTTTTTGCAGACCGTCACCCAAGCAGAAGAAGTGAGGTTTATCACAATTCACGTCCTCCTTTCTCCTGAAATAACTGCTTCTGCCACTAGATGGACTCACAGTTTGACAAAAGACTGATAAAAGTGAACCATTTTCTTGTCCACCGGGTTGGGAGTGTATCCCTTTATACCTGATTGGCACAGGCAACATATTTTTTATGGAAAGTAACTCTGCTACTGTTTTTGCCTTTCTATGATCATCCTCTGTCATGTAATAATATACTGTACTGAGAGATGAATTTTGTGTTTTGCTTGTAAGAATTATTGGAAGCTAGATGTGTTGTTAACTAAATCAACAGTTTTCCAAAGCATACATTTGTTATTGTTTCTTTTGAATATTTTTAGTAAAAAATTTTAATCAAATTTTTCATTCTTTCTGTATTTTGTTTGTACCTCTAAAAGAACGTTAATTCAAAACTTCTTGTGAAGCTGTTTCAGAAGTATTAGTATAAACCCATATCACCAACTCTTAAAAAAAGGCTTTTTATACTAATACTTGTTAAGCCAGTCTAAGCTTGTTTGCTGTGTTTTTTTTCTGGTTTTCTCAGCCTGATCATCTGACAAGTACCCAGAACCCCCTTCTGAAACAATCAGTAAACTAGTTTGAGTTAAATTCCTTTTTTCTTGCAAGGCACTGTGTGAGGCATGTGTTTGTTAGGGAAATTGTTAGTAATCTGAATGAAATCTGATGCTTCATTTTCCAGAAGTTCTGTGATCACAAGCAGGTAATTTAAAACTTGAACATTTTTGTAAATAAATATTGAAAATCAATACGTTTGTTCAGTTCATTGCTTAAAAATTAAGTTTGGAATATATATATATATATATATATATATATATATATATATATATATATATATATATATATATATATATATATTAGGAAGTTAATCATTATCTCAAACAGAATATTTTAATTCTCATGCACATTAATATGCCTGTTGATGGCCAAATCCAAAATCAAGCTATATCTACACCTCCGTCTATCAAAGGCCTTAAATAATTGTTTACACTCAGATAATGCTGCATTTAGAATTTACAAACACCTGTGAAAATGAAATATCAAAATCACCAAATTATTCCTCACGTCTTGCAATGTGAAGAAAGACATTAATTATCTGTAACATTCTTTTTAAAAGATACATGTTTATTATGTGTAGAAATCGTGGCCGCAGAATGGAAACAACATAACAGATTTCAGAAAAACAACAGGACTAAGATTTCAGAAAAACAACAGGACTAAGATTTCAGAAAAACAACAGAACTAAGATTTCAGAAAAACAACAGAACTCAGATTTCAGAAAAACAACAGAACTCAGATTTCAGAAAAACAACAGAACTAAGATTTCAGAAAAACAACAGAACTCAGATTTCAGAAAAACAACAGGACTAAGATTTCAGAAAAACAACAGAACTAAGATTTCAGAAAAACAACAGAACTCAGATTTCAGAAAAACAACAGGACTCAGATTTCAGAAAAACAACAGAACTCAGATTTCAGAAAAACAACAGAACTCAGATTTCAGAAAAACAACAGGACTCAGATTTCAGAAAACCAACAGAACTGAGATTTCAGAAAAACAACAGAATTTAAATTTCAGAAAAACAACAGAACTCAGATTCCACAAAAACAACAGAACTCAGATTTCAGAAAAACAACAGAATTTAGATTTCAGAAAAACAGTAGAACTCAGATTTCAGAAAAACAACAGGACTCAGATTTCAGAAAAACAACAGAACTTAGATTTCAGAAAAACAACAGAACTTAGATTTCAGAAAAACAACAGAACTCAGATTTCAGAAAAACAACAGTACTGAGATTTCAGAAAAACAACAGGACTCAGATTTCAGAAAACCAACAGAACTGAGATTTCAGAAAAACAACAGAATTTAGATTTCAGAAAAACAACAGGACTAAGATTTCAGAAAAACAACAGGACTAAGATTTCAGAAAAACAACAGGACTCAGATTTCAGAAAAACAGCAGAACTCAGATTTCAGAAAAACAACAGGACTCAGATTTCAGAAAAACAACAGGACTCAGATTTCAGAAAAACAACAGGACTCAGATTTCAGAAAAACAACAGAACTTAGATTTCAGAAAAACAACAGGACTAAGATTTCAGAAAAACAACAGGACTAAGATTTCAGAAAAACAGCAGAACTCAGATTTCAGAAAAACAACAGGACTCAGATTTCAGAAAAACAACAGAACTTAGATTTCAGAAAAACAACAGAACTTAGATTTCAGAAAAACAACAGGACTCAGATTTCAGAAAAACAACAGAACTCAGATTTCAGAAAAACAACAGAACTGAGATTTCAGAAAAACAACAGGACTCAGATTTCAGAAAAACAACAGAACTGAGATTTCAGAAAAACAACAGAACTGAGATTTCAGAAAAACAACAGGACTCAGATTTCAGAAAAACAACAGAACTAAGATTTCAGAAAAACAACAGAACTCAGATTTCAGAAAAACAACAGAACTAAGATTTCAGAAAAACAACAGAACTCAGATTTCAGAAAAACAACAGGACTCAGATTTCAGAAAACCAACAGAACTGAGATTTCAGAAAAACAACAGAACTCAGATTTCAGAAAAACAACAGGACTCAGATTTCAGAAAACCAACAGAACTGAGATTTCAGAAAAACAACAGAATTTAAATTTCAGAAAAACAACAGAACTCAGATTCCAGAAAAACAACAGAACTCAGATTTCAGAAAAACAACAGAATTTAGATTTCAGAAAAACAGTAGAACTCAGATTTCAGAAAAACAACAGGACTCAGATTTCAGAAAAACAACAGAACTTAGATTTCAGAAAAACAACAGAACTCAGATTTCAGAAAAACAACAGAACTCAGATTTCAGAAAAACAACAGAACTTAGATTTCAGAAAAACAACAGGACTCAGATTTCAGAAAAACAACAGAACTCAGATTTCAGAAAAACAACAGTACTGAGATTTCAGAAAAACAACAGGACTCAGATTTCAGAAAACCAACAGAACTGAGATTTCAGAAAAACAACAGAATTTAGATTTCAGAAAAACAACAGGACTAAGATTTCAGAAAAACAACAGGACTAAGATTTCAGAAAAACAACAGGACTCAGATTTCAGAAAAACAGCAGAACTCAGATTTCAGAAAAACAACAGGACTCAGATTTCAGAAAAACAACAGGACTCAGATTTCAGAAAAACAACAGAACTTAGATTTCAGAAAAACAACAGGACTAAGATTTCAGAAAAACAACAGGACTAAGATTTCAGAAAAACAGCAGAACTCAGATTTCAGAAAAACAACAGGACTCAGATTTCAGAAAAACAACAGAACTTAGATTTCAGAAAAACAACAGAACTTAGATTTCAGAAAAACAACAGAACTTAGATTTCAGAAAAACAACAGGACTCAGATTTCAGAAAAACAACAGAACTCAGATTTCAGAAAAACAACAGAACTGAGATTTCAGAAAAACAACAGGACTCAGATTTCAGAAAACCAACAGAACTGAGATTTCAGAAAAACAACAGAATTTAGATTTCAGAAAAACAACAGAACTCAGATTCCAGAAAAACAACAGAACTAAGATTTCAGAAAAACAACAGGACTCAGATTTCAGAAAAACAACAGAACTAAGATTTCAGAAAAACAACAGAATTTAGATTTTAGAAAAACAGCAGAACTCAGATTTCAGAAAAACAACAGGACTCAGATTTCAGAAAAACAACAGGACTCAGATTTCAGAAAAACAACAGGACTAAGATTTCAGAAAAACAACAGAACTCAGATTCCAGAAAAACAACAGAACTAAGATTTCAGAAAAACAACAGAATTTAGATTTTAGAAAAACAGCAGAACTCAGATTTCAGAAAAACAACAGGACTCAGATTTCAGAAAAACAACAGGACTCAGATTTCAGAAAAACAACAGGACTAAGATTTCAGAAAAACAACAGAACTCAGATTTCAGAAAAACAACAGAATTTAGATTTCAGAAAAACAACAGAACTCAGATTTCAGAAAAACAACAGGACTCAGATTTCAGAAAAACAACAGGACTAAGATTTCAGAAAAACAACAGGACTAAGATTTCAGAAAAACAACAGAATTTAGATTTCAGAAAAACAACAGAACTTAGATTTCAGAAAAACAACAGGACTCAGATTTCAGAAAAACAACAGAACTAAGATTTCAGAAAAACAACAGAACTCAGATTTCAGAAAAACAACAGAACTCAGATTTCAGAAAAACAACAGAACTCAGATTTCAGAAAAACAACAGGACTCAGATTTCAGAAAAACAACAGGACTAAGATTTCAGAAAAACAACAGGACTCAGATTTCAGAAAAACAACAGAACTGAGATTTCAGAAAAACAACAGAATTTAGATTTCAGAAAAACAACAGAACTCAGATTCCAGAAAAACAACAGAACTAAGATTTCAGAAAAACAACAGAATTTAGATTTTAGAAAAACAGCAGAACTCAGATTTCAGAAAAACAACAGGACTCAGATTTCAGAAAAACAACAGGACTCAGATTTCAGAAAAACAACAGTACTGAGATTTCAGAAAAACAACAGAACTCAGATTCCAGAAAAACAACAGAACTAAGATTTCAGAAAAACAACAGAATTTAGATTTTAGAAAAACAACAGAACTCAGATTTCAGAAAAACAACAGAACTCAGATTTCAGAAAAACAACAGGACTAAGATTTCAGAAAAACAACAGGACTAAGATTTCAGAAAAACAACAGAACTCAGATTTCAGAAAAACAACAGAATTTAGATTTCAGAAAAACAACAGAACTCAGATTTCAGAAAAACAACAGGACTCAGATTTCAGAAAAACAACAGGACTAAGATTTCAGAAAAACAACAGGACTAAGATTTCAGAAAAACAACAGAATTTAGATTTCAGAAAAACAACAGAACTCAGATTTCAGAAAAACAACAGGACTCAGATTTCAGAAAAACAACAGGACTAAGATTTCAGAAAAACAACAGAACTTAGATTTCAGAAAAAGAACAGGACTAAGATTTCAGAAAAACAACAGGACTAAGATTTCAGAAAAACAGCAGAACTAAGATTTCAGAAAAACAACAGAACTCAGATTTCAGAAAAACAGCAGAACTAAGATTTCAGAAAAACAACAGAACTCAGATTTCAGAAAAACAACAGGACTCAGATTTCAGAAAAACAGCAGAACTCAGATTTCAGAAAAACAGCAGAACTAAGATTTCAGAAAAACAACAGAACTCAGATTTCAGAAAAACAACAGAACTCAGATTTCAGAAAAACAGCAGAACTCAGATTTCAGAAAAACAGCAGAACTAAGATTTCAGAAAAACAACAGAACTCAGATTCCAGAAAAACAACAGGAACCTACGCTTCTAGGAACCAAGTATGAAGATCTTGCGAGAGAGGGACAAATATGCGGTTGCACAATGGAGAGCAGCATGGACAGCACAAGAAATGTCAGAAGAGCTAAAGAGGAGAAAAAACTGCTTCGAAGGCAGATTAAAGTCAGTCACACATTATTGAAACACGAGGGCATAAGCACAGTGTCACATCCCACAAAGGTACTTACGAAGCTTCTTTTGATGAACTGTCAGTAGAATATGGATCGACCAAATTACATAGTTGAGTTTGAATAGTGCTGCTGTTAGTTATCATGTTTGTGTGTCTGAATACTAAATACGTTTATTACAGTATATAAGATACTACTCAATCTCTTTTGTAAATGAATGCAATAAAATTGATGGTAAACAGTTATGAAAGATATAAATGATTTGTGTTTTCCACAGTCCCACCATCAGTAATTGTGAGTTAATAATGGATAAAAGTTGCATGTTCCTTGAAGTTTGTCAAATGGTGAAACATGCAGTTCATTGCTTTGCATAAACAGCTCATTGACTCAGTAATGTGTATATTGATGATTGTCTGTTATATAGCATCTGGTGGTGTCTAATGGAGGTTTGGGGAATGCAGTGAGCAGAGAGTCGCTGCTGGAGGTTCTTAAAGAGGGAGGTGCTGTTGAGTCTCTCCTCACCCCTCCAGCAAAACCATATGCGTTTGTAACATATTCTTCAGCTGAAGCAGGCCAGATTGCATATACACTCCTCAATGGACGAGTGCTGCAGTGTCACGATCAAAGTGTGACGCTTTATTTCAGCTTTGTCGAGAAAGGTGTGTCACGTGAGTCATCATTATAATCATTTTCAGTGAGCTCTAAACAGTGTGTTTCTAATGTATCTCATCTTTGATTGACTGTCAGTGGACAGTGACAGGAGTGTGTCCTGTGCTTTGCCTCCTGGTCTGTCTGTGTTGGAGGATTTTGTGTCTCCAGAGGAGGAGCTGCAGCTGCTGCAGGCTGTTGATTGGACGCCACATACTGATGCTGTCACAGGTAAGAGATACTTGGCAGCCTCAGTTAGAATTATTGTAAATCGGCAAATTTACAAAAAAAAAAGTATGTAAAAAAAATTGTCACATTGTTTAATCCGCTTTGTCACATATTCATATATAGCAGACTTATATGAATTTGCTAAAGGCAAACCTTATTTAATAGTAATAATAATAATAATGTTTATTTTTGTATTAAAGTGCAGAAAGCGTTAAAACACAGAAGAGTGAAGCATTATGGGTATGAGTTTCGGTATGATAATAATAATGTTGACAAAGACAAACCCTTACCAGGTGGTAAGTATGAAAATTCCACATTTTTACATCACTTGTCTATGTCAATGTGTGAGTGTTTTTGAAATCTTTTTAAAGAAGTCTCTAATACCCACTTATTACTTAATAAAAACACAGTAAAAACAGTAATACTGTAAAATATAACATGTAAAACAACATCTATTTTAATGTTTTAAAATGTAATTTATTCATGTAATGTCTGAATTTCTAGTCTGATTTTTTTTTATCATCAATGTTGAAAACAGTTGTGCTGCTTAATATTTTAGTGGAAATTTTTTTTTTTCATTATTTGATTTAAAATAGCAATTTTTAAGATTTTAAGTGTCTTTCTGTTCCTTTTTGATCAGTATAATGCATCGTTGCTGAATAAAAGTATTAATTTTCATTAAATATTTGAATGGTAGTGTATATATTTACACATAATCTAAGAATTATATGTCTAATTAATTCTAAAATTGAATAGACACCTGTCATTTCAGGCCTGCCGGCAGAATGTTATGCTTTACTACAAAGATGTTTGGCTGATGGCCACATAAGTGTCCTTCCAGACCAGCTCACTGTAAACCAATACCAAAGTGGACAAGGTAGTACATCATGTATTTGTGCAGCTGAGGGGAGATTTATATCTGCTTATAGGACTAAATGTTAATATCTGGTACAGGGATTCCCCCTCATGTGGACACTCACTCTGCTTTTGAGGATACCATCCTTTCCTTGAGTCTCGGAGCAAAGGTATGAATAAATGAAGCACTAAAATGTCAGTAATTATGGATTGTAAGAATATGTTTATTTTTGGGGATATGTTTGTAAGGATATGTTTCTGTTTACATTTTTCATACATCAGTATAACTAGTGGGTCAGGGTGTTCTGTTTCACCAGACCTGTTTGTAGCCTTATTGATTGGTTATGGTGCTGCAACATTATTGATTATCTGATTTTCCTTGGTCAAAACAAAGATGGAGATGGAAAATGAACCTCATGATTTTCTTATATGGATAAATATAAACATCTTGCTATTTTCCTGTAGACAGTAATGGACTTTAAACATCCTGACGGACGTTCTGTCGCTGTGGTGCTGCCAGAGCGGAGTCTGCTAGTGATGAAAGGAGAGAGCCGTTATCTGTGGACTCACGGGTGAGAAACTGGATTCTTTTTTTGTACATATACATTAAATACAATATATGTCCAAATATATGCAGACAACCAAACACTAAACACCTATACGTTTGTTGGATTTTTGCTTGATTTTGTGTTTCATCATTATAAATATTGTTTATTGAATATTATCATTCAATATGTACAAAAAGTATATTATATTATAAATCCTTTGTTTTAGGGAAAGATGAACATGTTTTGTGTATGTTTCATGTCAGCATAACACCTCGGAAATTTGATGTGGTACCAGTGTTGGAGGTTGAAGGGTCAGGGGTCATGACCTCTGACATAAGTAATCTGACCCTGAGCCGGCGTGGTACCAGGACATCGCTGACGTTCCGCAAAATCAGACATACACCCTGCAACTGTGGTGAGCATGTGAAGTATTTGCTTAGGCAAGCAAATATTTTTAGTTTCTAAGTGCCACTTAAAAGTTTTTTTTTTAATTAGTACTTTTATTCAACAAGGATGCATTAAATGTGACAGTAGAAAAATCTGCTACAAAAGATTTCTATTTTAAATAATTGCTGTTATTTTTAAAGGGATAGTTCACGAAAAAATTAAAATTCTGTCATTAATTACTCACCCTCATGACGTTCCAAACCCACCTTCGTTCATCTTCCGAACACAAATTAAGATATTTTTGATGAAATCCAAGAGCTCTCAGACCCTTCATAGACAGCAACACAACTACCAGGTTCAAGGCCCAGAAAGGTATTAAGGACATCATTAAAATAGTTCATGTGACATCAGTGATTTAACCGTAATTTTATGAAGCTACAAGAATACTTTTTGTGTGCAAAGAAAACAAAAAATAACTTTATTTAACAAATCTTCTCTTTTGTGTCACTCTCTGCTGCGCATTCAGAAGAGTACCACAATGCATGTGTGATTGCAAGCAGAGGAATGCACACGCACGCGTTGTGGTACTCTCATGAGTGGCGGTGGAAACTGACCTGAAAGAGAAGAAATCGTTGAATAAAATCATTATTATTGTTTTCTTTGCACACAAAAAAGCATTCTTGTAGCTTGATAAAATTACGGTTGAACCACTGATGCCACATGGACTATTTTAATGATGTCCTTAATACCTTTCTGGGCCTTGAACCTGGTAGTTGTGTTGCTGTCTATGGAGGGTCTGAGAGCTCTCGGATTTCATCAAAAATATCTTAATTTGTGTTCGGAAGATGAATGGTGGTCTTACAGGTTGGGAACGACATGAGGGTGAGTAATTAATGACAGAATTTCCATTTTTGGGTGAACTATCCCTTTAAGGATCCTGACAAAAATATATCAAAGCAGCACAACTGTTTTTAACAGTGATATTTAATAAGAATTGTTTCATGAGCAACAAATAAGCATACTGGAATGATTTCCCGGATCATGTGACATTGAAAACTGACGGGATGGCTGCTGTAAATTCTGCTTTACCATCACAGCTCACAGTTATTTTAAGTTGTAATTATATTTCACAGTATTACTGTTTTTACTTTATATCTGATCAAATATATAGAGCCTTGGTAAAAGCATAAGAGACTTTTTTAAAAACATTTTTAAAAAATCATACCAACCCCAAACTTTGAATAGTAGTGTACAAACATATAAATCACATATATAAAGGTCACTCTGCATTTGTGTATTTTTGTAGATATAAAAATGATGAACATTCATGACAAGGATCATTTTATTTCCTGTTGTAGCTTATCCGTCTGTATGTGATAGCCAGCGGCCGCCTTCTCCACCTGCTGTGCCTGTTGCTGAAGGCGATGCGTGTCGTTTGGAGGAGCAGTATGTTCATCAGGTCTATGAAGAGATTTCCTCCCACTTCAGCAGCACACGACACTCACCGTGGCCCCACGTGCGAGATTTCCTACTGTCGCTGCCACCTGGAAGTATTCTGGCAGACATCGGATGCGGCAATGGCAAATACCTGGGGATCAACCCTGAAGTTATATCAGTAAGTGACATACCACAGCAGAGTTTACCCGGAAGTAAGATGGACTTGGTCAGACATGTCATGGTTATTAGTTACAATTATGATAATTTCTATTACTTTAAATCTTTCACTAATGGAAAACTCAGATGTAACCGTTATTGTCTGCCTGTTTGTAGGTGGGCTGCGACCGCAGTGCTAATCTAGTGCAGATCTGCGTTGAGCGGAGTTATGAGGCATTCGTGTCAGATGCTCTGTCTGTCCCCCTGCGCAGTGACAGCTGTGATGCCTGCATCTCTATTGCAGTCATACATCATTTCTCCACACAGGTGAGCATACTATCTAATTTAAAAAAAACTTATTTTAATATTATTTTTGACCCTGGACCACAAAACCAGTCTTAAGTAGCATGGGTATATTTGTAGCAATAGCCAAAAATACATTGTTTGGGTCAAAATGATCAATTTTTCTTTTATGCCAAAAATCATTAGGATATTAAGTAAAGATCATGTTCCATGAAGATATTTTGTAAATTTCCTACCATAAATATATCAAAACTTAATATTTGTGCTAAGGACTTAATTTGGACAGCTTTAAATGTGATTCTCAATATTTTGATTTTTTTTTGCACCCTCAGATTCCAGATTTTCAAATAGCTGGATCTCAGGCAAATATTGTCCTAACAAACCATACATCAATGGAAAGCTTATTTATTCTGCTTTCAGATGATGTATAAATCTCAATTTTGAAAAATTGACCCTTATGACTGGTTTTATGGTCCAGGGTCACATTTGAACTTCCTCTGAAGTCCACTTGCACTGTAATAATTTTATTTGTCCAAGAACTGTCATAATTTAGTTTTCACAACCATTTTCCACCAACTTTGTGACATGAAACATGCCTTCTTTTGATGCTGTGAGAGAAATAACCCCTTTATTTGTACACTGAGCAGCAGTGCTTTGGTCCACTAACATAAAGTTTGGCTTTCTGGTCCAAAGGATATAGCTCAAAAGTGTTTATTTTTTTATTTTTTTAAATCAATTCATACTTTTTTCAGCAAGGATTCAGCATTAAATTGAACAAATGTGACAGTAAAGACATCTGTTACAAAAGATTTCAGTTTCAAATAAATTGTTCTTTTGAACTTTTTTGGAAAAAAACAATGTATTATGGTTTCCCCAAAAATATTAATCTTCACAATTGTTTTCAACATTGATTATAAGAAATGTTTCTTGAGCAGCAAATCAGAAAATGATTTCTGAAAGATCATTTAACACTGAAGATTGGAATAATGGCTGCTAAAAATTCAGCTTTGCCATCACAAAAATAAATTTTACATTTTAAAATGTATTCAAATAGAAGAGCTATTTTAAATTGTAATATTTTTATCAAATAAATGCAGTAAGACTTCTTTCAAAAACACAAAAAAAATCCCCAAAATTTTAAACAGTAATGTGTGTTCAACAAACTTTACAACTTTTACATTTAATCAGCAAATCTGTACATGATGCTGAACAAAGTGCGTGTGTTCTTAGGAGAGAAGACAGGCCGCTGTCAGAGAGCTGGTCCGGTTATTAAAGGTGGGAGGAAGAGCTCTGATCTACGTTTGGGCTATGGAGCAGGAATACAACAACCAGAAATCAAAATATCTGAAAGAAAGAACAACTGGAGCTAGCATGGAGAGCAGCGATGAGAATACAACAGAAGAAAATAAGTCCAACCAACAGGAGGAGCATGATAGTCAAATTAGTTCAGACATGAAATGCACAGAGGAGCAGAATGAGACGCAAGCCAGAATCCACATCCATACTAACCGCACAGCTTTCCTTTCCCAAGATCTCCTGGTGCCGTGGCACTTAAGAGGTAATGCGGATAAGAACAAGGGAGCAGCGAGTGGAGGCACAAACGGCCCCTTGGAGAACACGAGTCAGGGGCCTGTATTTCACCGCTATTATCATGTCTTCCAGCAGGGAGAGCTGGAGGAGATGTGTTGTGGTGTGACAGGTGTTAAAGTGCTTAGGAGCTACCATGATCAGGGTAACTGGTGTGTGGAACTGGAGAAGACACATGGTAACTCCTCATTGAATAATATTTCACAGGAAAAATAAATTCTAGTTTACTGAATAAATGCAATTTTAAAATCAAATTTTCATGCATGCAGTGACAGTTAAGAAGACCGTCACTGAATATGTTGATACGTTTTTGTAAAGCAGTACAAAATGTTGCTTTGTATTCTTTCTGGTACAAAACCTACCTCAATTCATTTCTCTTCTGCAATGAAAAACTGTGTTAATGTTAACGTCAACCTGACTTCTGATTTATGCCTGGATGATTTTATCACTTAACAACATCTACAGTAAAGCAATGTAAGCACCATAAATAAGTATGTCAATGCATTAATATGGTACTTTGTGCATGTTATTAGTGCCCAGGCTCAAAATGTAACCTTGCGATTTTCTGCAAAATGCATACAGGGGTTCCCAGCTCTGTCTCGCTACAGTACTGTTGCATTTATTTATTTATTTATTTTTACAAATACAGTGAAATTATTTCAATTTAAAATAACCATTTTCTATTTTAATATATTTTAAAGTGTAAGTTATTTCTGATGGCAAAGCTGAATTTTCAGCATCATTACTCCAGTCTTCAGTGTCACGATCCCTTAGAAATCATTCTAATATAGTGATTTGGCCCTCAAGAAACGTTTCTTATTATTATTATTATCAACGATGAAAACAGATTTTCTGCTTAATATTTTTTTGTGTTTGAAACTGCAATCTTTTTTTCAGGATTCTTTAATGAATAGAATGTTAAAAAGAACATTATAAATGCCTTTAAATGTCACTTTTTATCAATTGAACGCATCCTTGCATAATATAAGTATTCATTTCTTAAATAATAACACATTTACTGACCGTTTGAACAGTGCTGTATACTTGACCTGAAGAGAGTTTTTGGTTTTAACGCTGTTGAAGTTTTGTGGTCCACTAGATGGCGTCGGATCGGAATGTAATGCAGAGGTAAAGGTATGAACTTTCACCTTGAATTTGATGACGAACTTCCTGCATGTTTAAATTTTAGTAACCTAGGTTGACCTGGCGGCCCATTTCAGTTATATCCAATTTACAAATATACTTTTGCGTTTTGTCATAAGCTACAGTAGGTCTCACACATGAAGAAAGAGTAGAGAGAGGGGACATAATGGTTAATTCATTATTTAGACTTTATTTCAGGCTTATCGTCCCCACAAAAATCCTCCAGACGTGTGAATGTTAAGCCTACAATGCGCCTAAAAGGTTATGAACAAAGACACCTATAAATATGTTTGGTGTGAATGTCTCGCGGGGGGAGTTGGTCACATTTGTGACCTTGTCTTTTGGCACATGACACATTAAATGGTGCCCTCGGCCTGCAACAATGATGAATTCATGTAATGGTGATGAAAGAGGACGTATATAAAGACCTCGGTTAACTTAATCAGTTTCACATCCTCTCCTCGATAAAGCTTTGATAAAGAAGGACCCCACTATTATTCTGATGAGACGCGCTTTCACGATGCGACTCTATGATGAGTCAACTGTAGTGTAATTAGTGACTTGAATTAGACCGCTATAAATTAACTAACCAAATGAACGAAGTGTATCGTAAAAAGACAATGCAAGAAATAAATTATACAATATATTTGCGGTGGTATAATATGCTTTAGTACGTTTGTTTTATCGGTTATGATCCCGTGAAGCCTGTAACCGAACTTTGCAGCAAGCTGTGCTTTATGAAGCCCAAGATATTGAGACATTAGTATCATTCAAAGCATTTTTACAAAAAAATAATGTTCAAGTTAATGAGACGCATGGGCACTATGCAGCAGAAAAATAATAGCTTAAACTGGTTTGTTGGTGTTAGCTGGTTTAAACTGGTCTCCTCTTACCAAGCAGTTAAAAAAGCCCCAAACATCTCTAAAACCATTGAGACCAGCAAACCGTCTTTAAGTTTTTGAGCGGGGCAAATGTAACCTACGAAAACCTTCCCAAGTACTTCATATCACACCACTGCCTTTGCCCCACACCGGTTGTGCTGAAATATAAACTTTGAGCTAAATTAAGATAAAAGTTTTCTTAGTCATAATAACCATTTATGGTCGCGGATTAGCTGCTTCACATCTCCACAGCCTCGGCATTGTTCGTTTGCCTGGGCTTCAAGCTACCTATCACTTTCTAATAGCTCGAAACGGGCCAAAAAGGCACTCCAGCGCGCGTTTTCTAAATTGTGGTTCCCGTAAAATCATCGTTTTCCTCCCCTGCACAGGTAAATACCGAGGCAAATCGCGCTAACAGCCGCTGGGTGCAGCCCGTTGTCGGGTTTGTTTAGGCGGCCATTTTGTGAACACTGCACACACACCGAGGCGAGCGCGCTTTGTAGCGGGGACGCGCTTTACCGTGCAGACCCTCTCTAAGCGACGAGCAGCCGCGGAGCCGAGCCGAGATTAACGGCAGTGAGGGGGGGTCCCTGGCGAATGCACATCGCTAATTGTAGCGGTGCGACGAAGAAACCCCGGTTTTTAGTTCATCCATTTTTCTTTCTTTTCCCTTTTTTTCATTTAATCACTCTTCTTCTCACCCCTCGCTGCTGCAACACCACCGCGAGCGACGCGCTGCTACACTGCCGCTGCTGGGCGATGTGATCGCGGTTAGCCTGAGCGCTAGCCGCCGAGACCCACACCACCGCCGCCGCCACCAGCGATTTCTTTCCCACGTCGAGGCGGACTAACGCGGAGCACCGAGAGGCGGTTGTCACGGCTGCATGTGCCGCTGCTCACCGGATTGGCGGTTGGCCGCTCGCGCCGGGGGTTTGAAGACGCTGCTCTCGCGCTCATTTGTGCTTTTGGGGGACTGTGAAAAGAAAGACAAATGTGCTGAAGAGGGATTGTAGAGCGACGACAAGACGATAGGCTGCGCGGTTCGTCTTTTTTTGGGGAGACGGTCGCAGAAACCCGTCCGAGGGGGTGGCGGTTGGGGGGAGGGGGTCGTTTCGCCGGTTTTTCGGTCCGCCCCGGTACCTGTGTGGCGGAGGTTCGGACGGTAGAGGGGGAATACTGGTAATGGCTGCTTCGGGAAGCTGGACACGAAGCTGAGGTAAGACTACAGTTGGTTTCTTAACACGCAAAAACACTGCTAGCGTCTGTTTTACGCGGATGCTCTCAGTCTGTTCCCTCCTCATTCCTCACAAGACACCGTGTTCCCGAAGATGCCTGATGCACAGGCCGGGGCTTTGGGGAGGGAGTGGGGACATATTCGGCTTGTTACTTCATGTAAACTGGGTCAGATGCAAAAGACCACGAGCAGGTATTTAAACGTTATCCTCCTGTGCCATCCAGAGAGCAGCGGCTCAACTCATGGCAGCCAGGCTGCTCGCTTGTCAGTGGATGTGATTTGCAATCATTAAAACCGTGCAATATATGTTCCCCGATCTGTTTTCGAGCATCAAACCGCTCATTCTGTGCGATACGTACAAAATAAGCATTAGTCAAATCCATTGCATGACTCTCGTTTGCAGCCATGCACCCATGAACATGTTCGGATGCGAGACCTTCAATGCATCTTTCGATTATCGCTTTTCATTACTCAGATTGATGAGTCAGGTTTGCCCATCACGTTTGTTTTAGACACCCTGTCGTCATGTAGTGGTTGTTTAAAAAGAGATTAAAAAAAATCCCAGAGCATCAGCTCGGCCACAATTACATTAATGCAAAACTGCGGTGTTGCATGGGATGCAAATCTTGTGCACAGAATGCCTGAAAGCTATCGAAATTTGACAGATATCTGGTTGGTTTTTAACGTACTGGTTAACGTATTTACCGTTTAACAAAACATATGACCGTGCTAGGTCATATTTGGTGAATAAAAGCGCGACTTTATATCAATGATCTCAATATATAGGGTGACGTTACAATTTTCCTCATAATGTTCATACGTGCTCAAGCGTGTTGCTTGGAGGGAAATATATAGCCGATTCTTATTACAATCCACTTCTGTAATACAGTTGGATGTGGCACATTTACCCAAGTCTCTATTTAGCCCAGTGTGTGTGGATAAATCTGGCTATGCCTACACCCCTCATCTCCATAGCGTTTTCTGCAAGGCTTCTGCTGTGGTGCTGAAGTAGCAATGCCGGTTCAAAATGGACACACTTCTGCTCTTCTTTTGCATGTTGCCATCTCGATCAGCCTTTATACTGCATCATTAGATGTTGTCACCTTTACGAATGGTTTAAACGTGCATATTATTGTCCCTGTGTTAGTTAGGATTCATGCTTTTGTTATTTTTCAGAACAAAAAGGGGTGGAATCATTTAGGCTGCTTTGAGATGGGGGAAAAAGAGATGCATGATAGGACATTGTCTCTTTTGAGACATCTTTTTTGATGCACAGTACTTTAAGTTGCAATGCAGGAGCCACCTGTCCCTTAAAATAGTGACTCTTTTATCTCCCTTTCCTGAATCATTTAAACTTTTACATGCTTTTTTGTGCTCTTGAGAATGAATTAATCAACCCTGTCTAGTTTCTTTTTGTTTTTTGGCTACATTATTTATTTTTAATGTGTGACAAGCTCTGTTTTTGGATTTCTTTTGGTGTCCGTGGCAGAGTGACACGGGGCTCTGAATAGACTAACTAACTTCATTGTACGAAATCTTGCAATGACTGTAAACGTACTGTGGGGTTATTTTAAAGGGGGCTATTTTTTATTTATTTATTTTTTTTTATCAAAAAGCATTTGTATTAAACTCATTCCATTTAAAGATATAGCCAGTGATTTTACTTGTAATATTAGGTATTTTGCAAGGTCTTGCATGGCTCGTTCTCTTAACTTTTAAACTTTAGAACTACATCAAGCCTCAAACTCAAATTTTACCATGTTGCCTCAAATGGACACAATTCTGTAATTTGTATAACATTAACAACTTTCAGATGTGTATTTTGCGAGAACATCCTAGACAAGATTGTAGTTGCCATTAATTTCTTGTAGCTGACATAAATCAAACTGGGATGGACACAAACTTGTTAGTCTTTTTGAAGACCACCTGAGGCAGTATTCCCCATTCATCTCGCAACATAGGCCTACTACTAAATTTGATACCTCTGGAAGGAGAAGACACACATGCTCTTACAAATACACAGTTTATATAGACTTGTTTGAGCGTATTACCTGCATTTAGGCCCTTCTTGCTCTTCTTTCTGTAAACTCATGATGGAAGCTAGAATAGAAAAGTGCTGTTTTTTCCCCATAGCCCACCTCCCTATCAGTATTTCAGTCCGTCTGTCCCTGTGTGACTTTGCCCTTACTCTATCAGGACAAATCCCTTCACTCATCAGATGGCATATAGCCTAACACATCGATTTGGATGTGGCTCCTAACAAGCTTTTCCTCTAAAGCATGGCTTGCGTGTGGGGTCAACATGTGGCTCTGTGGATGAAAACAGTTTATACTGAAGTACGTTCTCCATTGAGATTGTCGAGGCTGTTTTGTAAGTGTTTTGTAAGTTCTTCACATCTTGAATTTTTAGAGTACAGACTTGCTCCTGTTGCCCGTCACCATCTAAACTGCGAACTGAGGAAAGGGTTTGGTGACCTGGGTCAAGTTTTTTCATTGTCTTGAATCGAAGACCAGAAGTAGGTTCATTTGAGGAGATCCACAGAAACAAAATTCATTTACATATCAAACTGAGGCATTACAGGGAAATTGCATCGGGAAATGGAGCAGCGTTAACAGCCTCCATCTTAAACGTTAATTGCTTTGTCTTGTAAGGGATCGTAGTTAAAGCCATTTCCCACCGTTTTGGCAAACTCATTCAACCTCTAAGTGTTGTCAGTTTGGTGACCTGTTCATTTGGTAGTAAAGGTCACTTTGAGGTATATTCATTATTGACTTTAGAAAAATAAAAATCACATAGACATGAGCCAGTCGTACATAGGCTGCAAAACCAGTGTGTGTACAAATTTAATTGGACATTTTTGGGAATTACATAAACTCTTTTTAACGTGATTCATGAGTTGTCAGCATAAGTTGAATGGATCTCTCAGGGTGTCATTTGCTAACCACATGAGGGATGGATTGATTTTTTCATGTTTTTAGATTTAACCCTACAGTTCATAGTCACATTGCAGGATCATAAGTTAATTCAGGTCTTTGTGACTTTGCGTTTTAGCAAAAAAATAAAGTTTGCCACCCATAAAAAAAAAGGGCACACTAGCAGACTTCCGGTCAAGAGCATCTTAGTTGGCTTTCTCCCAGCTTCCTTCCATAAGCTGTTGCCGCCTGTGCCTTCCTAATGTAGTTTTCTTCCAGCTTCCCATTGGCTCATAAATTGGTAATGAAAAGCACACAGTGGCTTTGTAGATGCTGAACTGGCTTGGTGGATACCTAGGGTACGAGAGAGGCTAGTAGCTGTAATTTAGCCAGGTGTTGGTGACTTGATGGAGGTAGGGAGAAATGGAGAGTTAGATCATAAAAGCACAGATGGTGCTCTTACGGAAATCACATAGGACATCTCTTGTATCCAGACCAACTTATAATCTCTTTTGCAACAGTATGGATGATACTTTTTCTCAGTCTGGCATGGTGCAGGTTGTGATGAGGACATTTTTTCCTGTAGGGAGAGTTTCAGTGTTTATGTCCTTTACTGTCTGTCTGCTCTTTCTTGACCACTGCATGCCCATATCAAAGAGTACCCTGCCTTGCTGAGGTGCACCCCTTAGCAGCAGTAATGTGTGTGTGTGTGTGTGTGTGTGTGAGTGAGTCATTCTGGTCTAGTCCCCACCTCTACACGATGCAGTCTTGGTCAGTGTTTGAGCCCAGAAACCCTGTAAGTTTCAGCAATGCACTTCATTGACCAGATGATGTGTTTTCCATTTAGACATTCAAGGTACTGTGAAGTTAAGCTAATTATTTGTAGAACATAATTAATGGTGCTTGCTAAAGCACAACCCCCTAACAGTAAGTATTACAGTATTGTATGTGCCATGGACATAAATTATTACACCTCACATTATTTGACTTAATGAGATGTATACTACTATATTTCTAAGTGATTTAACTTTAGATTTTTACACTAACACTGATGTTCTCAAGCTTATCTAGAAACCAGAATGCAGTAGGCCTTATCCACACATATTCCCTATGTGACTCAAATCCATTTTTTGTAACTTTAACAGGACAAAAAATTAACACGAAACTGGACTTATTCACCTTTGTAAATACGTAGTGAATCTACACTATTTAGTTTTGTCAGTAAGGCCAGGCCTGCTAGCAGTTTGAACAGAAGAATTCAGTTCTGGCCGTATATAGGATGCAGAACTGTCGTAAAAATATATACATCCAACTAATCTATTTTTTTTTTTTTTTTTGTAGTCTGAATAGAACAAATTTGGGGGGTTTGGGCTGAAAGCCCTTTTTTGAATAGTGAATGGGACAAAAAAAATCATATGAAACCTGATTTTCTGATTCACCTTCATAAATGGTCTGTCTACACAATTTCCTGCTGTTAGTAAGACAACTAAGAAAAACAACTGCAGTCTGAACAAAAAAATATCAGATATGGCCATGTATGGCATGCAATTTCAATTGTCATTTAAAGAAAATCATGTTTAAGATAAATAAAATCAGATTTCCCCTGCATTGTATGAACAAAGCCATAGAGACTTGTGGGGACTCTTTTGACTCAGGGCCTGCAAGTATGCACCTAGCAGTGCAATAGCAACAACTCAGAACACCTTAGCAACTGCATGGCAACATGCTAAAAATGGTTTATAATGCCTTAGCAACTCCCTGGCAAGTTTTGCACACACATTTTGCATTCACACCCCTTCAGATGATCTGAGTAGACATCCACAAAAGTTTTCCGACAACATACGTGGGTCCCTTCATATATTATATTGTTCAGAAGAGAACCATCCAAGCACAGTTGTTGTGGAAGCTAACCTGTAAAAGCTAGACCTTTTTGCTGTAATCTAAGCCTTCAGTTTGCTTTGTGTGGAGAACTAAAGTTATTGTGATGCATGTGTGTTTTAGCATCCTCTGTGCATGTGTGCGATAAGAGAGAGCTGCTCATCTTCGTGGTGATCTTTTTTCCCTCTCAGCATCCCTGCCTTGCTGACCTGCTTAACGCAGCTCTGAGATGGAGAGGGAGTGAGGGTGAATGAGTTTAAACGTATGGAGGATTGAGTCTGGAAGACGAGAAAGCTAAAAGTGAGGTAGAATAAACTGGGAGAGAAGAGATCTTGATGAATCAAGATAAATGGATCTCCTATTCAGTCGAAAGACTAAAAGGAAAGGTATAGAGATGGATGTGTGTATGTGTGTCAGAGAGAGACCGAGAAAGTCATTGGTGGAGCCGGATGGGATAAAGATGTTATGAGCTGCTCCCAAAATAGACTTTTCTTCATCATTTTAGTAATCTTTATCCATCCCGTGCAAATCCCTGCACCATGAGAGAATAGTCATTTAAAGTCAAGTGCGTGACATGACCACAACTTTGAATTTATTTGTTTTTTTCCCAAGGTGAAAGGGGCATCGTTTTATTGTTGTTGTAAATATTAAAACTGAATGTAAACAAACTACAATAACTGTTGGGATGTACTACAATTTCTAGTCTGCTATTGTGAGTTGAATTATATACTATATGATTCTATGTCTATATATTTTATAGATGGAGAGTTGGAACCCGGATGTATGATTCGAACCAGCATCTTCTGCATGAGCACCATTGCTTAAGATATAGCATTTGTTATATGCTAGGCCTCATCTCCAGCTTCTGTACATTCCAACCTGTTCATGCCTGTCAAGTTAGTAACAGGTCAAAATAAATCTTAAATATTCATTACCACCTTTGCTGTCATCTAGTTTAGAAAGGAGACAACATACTAGCCTAAACTCACAGTGTTGATAGACTGATGTACAATCCACTAGTCAGGTTATTTGGATTGTATTCAAAATGTTCAAAATGATCAGCCAATAACTGTGCCCGATTGGCCAATTAATGTAGCCTAGTATCCGCCTCAAAATCAAACATTGTATTCAAAAGTTTTTATTGAATTTTGAAAAGATGTTGTAAAATAAATAACTGATTTTATACACATCTTATGTGCCGTCATTAAATTGCATTATAATTTATCAGCCTCTGGCCATTACATATAAGTTGACCACTAATTCATAGGTCATACATAAGTAACATACATAAGTACACTACCATTTTGTTTTTTTGTTTTTTTTACTATAAATTTATTTATTTTTTAAGAAATTAATATATTATACAGCAATGATGCATTACATTGATTAAAAAAAAAAAAAAAAGTAACCGTAAAGACTTTTATATTGTTACACAAGATTTCTATTTCAAATATAACTGTTTTCATCACTGATAAAAATAAGACATGTTTCTTGGGCACCAAATGAGCATATTAGAATGATTTCTTAAGGATCATATGACCCTGAAGACTGGAATAATGGCTGAAATGCCATCACAGTAATAAACTGTAATATTCTTTCAGAATATTGTGGTTTACATTATTTTTTGATGTAATAAATGCAGCCTTACTGAACAAGTCTTAGTGTATGTTGAAGAATCTTGCTGTTTATTTTGAGTATGTGTGAGAGACGCATGCAGTTCTACACCTGCATTTCCCCAGTTCAACTTCCTCACTTTATTTATCATGTATCTCTAGGCAGATAGCCAATTTGGATAGGAGATGAACTTGGTAATTTGAGCTAGGGCTATATGTAGCTATAGTTTAGTAATAATAGTTATTTTTGTGATGACGTCCATGTTTTATACTGCCACACCCCGGTGCTGTGATTGAATTCACCGTGGTATCAGGTTTACTAGTACTGCATTTACTGCAGACTAGAAGTTAGAAGTTGAGCTTTCTTGACCAGCTCTATGATGGTCCAACAACGGTCACTGTAGGGCATCAAAAAAAAAAAATGCTTGTTTTTACATTTAGATACTTTGTTTTATACTTGTGTGTGACATGGTTTACCTCACTATCTGTGAACTAATGAGAGAAAATTGCATTTATTATGCCCAGAGTTTTGTGAATAAGTTGTAAATCTCACTTGCTCTTCCTCTGTCGTATACACAGGCTTTAGGAATGGCATGGCAGCACTCAATAGGCTTGTATGTCGTGGAATATGGTATGTATTTA
This sequence comes from Spinibarbus caldwelli, assembly GCA_039654775.1. Classification (NCBI taxonomy): domain Eukaryota; kingdom Metazoa; phylum Chordata; class Actinopteri; order Cypriniformes; family Cyprinidae; genus Spinibarbus; species Spinibarbus caldwelli. The sequence goes on along the minus strand of CM077226.1, from coordinate 31,600,687 downwards.
CATGGCCCATGTCTCTATGGATACGGTGACGTGGGGGTAGTGCGGGGCAGAACAGTATAGGATCCTCATCAGGGACATTGCTGGGTCACTCTCTCTTCAAAGGGAGATGAAAGTGGGTCAGGACTGGGGGAAGAGATGAGAGGAGAAAAGAGAAGGAAGTATATCAGGAGCAACTGAAAACATGCCACACAGTTTTATTTTAGTCTGTTGCACCAGTGTTGATTAGTCAAACTTGTTTAGCGCTTATTCTGTAATTGTGTCAAGATGTAGCATCAGTTGGTATCACGTGATGGGGTGACAGTAGTCCTGGGCAACACAGTTGAACCACAATTTAAAGGGATGGTTCAACGAAAATGGAAATTTTGTCATTTACTCACCTTTATGTCCTTCTAAACTCATTTGACTTCCTTTCTTTTGTGGAACACAAAAGCAGATACTTTAAAAAGTCAATGGGGTCCAAAAAACATTGGACACTATCATCATGGTGAGTAAAGGCCTGTTTACACCTAGATAGATAATTAAATTACCGTCCACATCAACACATGATATAATGTTCTGTTTATAATAAGCACACACTGCAGATATGTCACCTGCCACTTTAAATGCTTGAGCTCTTTAAAGCAGAATGGATTCTGATTGGCAGTCTATGAGAGATGAGTTTTTAATCATTCATTAACATGGAAAAAAATGTGTTGAAAATGACATTATCATTCCTTTGTGTCGTTATTGTTATCGTCGTGGTATGGGCTCTGCTATTCATTTTGTTTTAGAACTATTTTTAAAATGATAACTTTATCGTCATTATAGTTAACATCCTTCGTGTGAGTGGGCCTTAAATCAAGACAGAATTTTTATTTTTGGGTGAACTAGCACTTGAATACCCTTACAGCCTTGTAAATGGAGAAACTTTTAAGATATGTTGTGGTCAGTGATATTTTGGAGTTTATGTGCTGTAATAGTTTTTTTTTTTTTTTTTTTTTTTCCATTCAGTTTTTATTATAGTTGAAGTTTTGTAATATGCTTTTGTTATTTTTTATTATTTTAAAAAATATTTCTATTTAGCTTTATTTATTTTTTTTTTTCAGTTTTAGTAATTTAAGTACTTCAACTTGAACTTATTTTATTTCTGTTAGTTGCCAAGACAACAGTACTAATTTTCATTTAAAAGGATAGTTCACCTAAAAGTGAAAATTCTGTCATTAATTACTCGCCCTCATGCCGCTCCAAACATGTAAGACCTTCGTTCATCTTCAGAACACAATTTAAGATATTTTTGATGAAATCTGAGAGCTTTCTGACCCTTCATAGACAGCAATGCAATGGAAACATTCAAAGCCCAGAAAGGTAGTAAGGACAACCGTAAAATAGTCCATGTGACATCAGTAGGAACATTTACATGTACACTTTTTTGTCATTCCGGTTAAAATCATTCCGATTGAAAGATTTGGTGGACTGTTTACATGAGACGTAATCTAATCCAATATGGTGTTTACATGTGCCTGTGCTTTCAGTTTTGGGACACACTAAGTATAAGTAGCCTAACAACAAATACAAATCACCAGAGGAAAAAAACGGCCGTATTTGCGTTAATATTTTTAATAGCTGCTTGCACTTGCTTAGAATAACGGACTAATATTTGAATCCCTTGCGTTCATTTGAGTGCTCAGTCATATGGCGGGAACACGATCATAGAAATCATACGGCCATCTTCTGTACCACACACAGAACCAATATAGCTTGATCTCACCCAGTTGATCAACGCATATCATCATACCGCCCTAATTTCTTAATGTTAAAGCATTAAAGGATAAAATAACAGTACGACCCTCTGTAATGCCGCTCTGAAATGAATTGTATTCTGATACTAAAAAGTTTTACTGTAGCCTAATTAAATGGAACAAATACACGATTTCTTACCAAGAGTTGCTAAACAATAAATCAGAGTGTTGCTTTATGAACAAAGAGTGATTGCAACGAGCTTTATCACACATAACATTTCCAAACGTGTTTTCGTACAATATTCATGGCGTGAGCACTTATAAATTCAAGCAGATCGGAAATTATGAATCTGTAATAAACATAAATACAAATGACAAAGGCAAATTTTGGTCAAGTTGTTTATTTTCATTGATCTATACTTTCACTATCATCATTATGTTGTTTCTAAGCTGAAAAGCAGAAAAGCGGGCTTCGTTTCAGATCAGTTCATAACACAGCAAGCGTTCTCTATTCTAATGTGTTTTTAACTGTATAAGTGAAATTTTAACTTTATACCTCCACTATTACCCAGTTTCTACTGTAGTGTCGGTGTCCCCAAATCACAGAATACTGCGTTGCCGACATCACGCTCGCGTTCTGACGACCGACCTCTTGACGTGATGACGTAGACGCAAAGTAATCGGTTTAACGCGTTTACATGGCAGAATTTTAATTTTGTTCGGTTTATAGAAAGGTGTATCCCACCCCTCTCAAACCGATTACAATTTCATTCGGTTTGGGCATTTTTATTCCTATTGAGGTGTTTATATGGAGCATTTTCATTCAGATTGGACTTTTAAACCGATTATAATGCTCCATGTAAACACACCTAATGACTTTATTCAACAATTTCTTCTCTTACATGTCAATCTCCGCTGTGCATTCAAGAGAGTATCATGACACATACAGTGGGGAAAAAATGTATTTGATCCCCTGCTGATTTTGTACATTTGCCCACTGACAAAGAAATGATCAGTCTATAATTTTAATGGTAGGTTTATTTGAACAGTGAGAGACAGAATAACAACAACAAAAATCCAGAAAAACGCATTTCAAAAAAATTATAAATTGATTTGCATTTTAAAAAGTGAAATAAGTATTTGATCCCCTATCAATCAGCAAGATTTCTGGCTCCCAGGTGTCTTTTATACAGGTAAGGAGCTGAGATTAGGAGCACTCTCTTAAAGGGAGTGCTCCTAATCTCAGTTTGTTACCTGTATAAAAGACACCTGTCCACAGAAGCAATCAATCAATCAGATTCCAAACTCTCCACATGACAAAGACCAAAGAGCTGTCCAAGGATGTCAGGGACAAGATTGTAGACCTACACAAGGCTGGAATGGGCTACAAGACCATCGGCAAGCAGCTTGGTGAGAAGGTGACGACAGTTGGTGCGATTATTGGCAAATGGAAGAAACACAAAATAACTATCAGTCTCGCTCGGTCTGGGGCTCCATGCAAGATCTCACCTCGTGGAGTTTCAATGATCATGAGAACGGTGAGGAATCAGCCCAGAACTACACGGGAGGATCTCAAGGCAGCTGAGACCATAGTCACCAAGAAAACAATTGGTAACACACTACGCAATGAAGGACTGAAATCCTGCAGTGCCCACAGGGTCCCCCTGTTCAAGAAAGCACATGTACAGGCCCATCTGAAGTTTGCCAGTGATTCAGAGGAGAACTGGGTGAAAGTGTTGTGGTCAGATGAGACCATGACCCCAAGAACACCATCCCCACAGTCAAACATGGAGGTGGAAATATTATGCTTTGGGGGTGTTTTTCTGCTAAGGGGACAGGACAACTGCACCGCATCAAAGGGACGATGGACGTGGCCATGTACCGTCAGGGCCAGGGCATTGAAGCCAACCAGGACATTGAAAATGGGTCGTGGATGGATATTCCAGCATGACAATGACCCAAAACACAGGGCCAAGGCAACAAAAGAGTGGCTCAAGAAGAAGCACATTAAGGTCCTGGAGTGGCCTAACCAGTCTTCAGACATTAATCCCATAGAAAATCTGTGGAGGGAGCTGAAGATTCGAGTTGCCAAACGTCAGCCTCGAAACCTTAATGACTTGGAGAGGATCTGCAAAGAGGAGTGGGACAAAATCCCTGCTGAGATGTATGCAAACTAGGGCTGGGCGATATATTAAAAAAATTTGTTATCTCGATATTTTAAAATTTTTTACAATATTTGATGTATATCTCCATATGTTTGCATTTGCTTTTAAATAATAATAATAAAAAAACATGATTTTCTTTTGCTCCCATTAAAAAAAATAATAAAAAAAAACACAACAAAAACAATTTAGACAGAACAGCTATTGTTACAAAGTAAATACAAAATGTTTAGTGCAAATTTAAGCATTTAAAAAAAAAATCTAGACCAAGTGATCACTTACTGCTTTTTATTAAATGAACATGTATATGTAACTGAAGTAATGCAAAACAAGTACAGAACATGCATTCTGTGAACTTTTTAGTGCATGCAATTGACAATTTACACTGTGCAACTGGAGGAAATAATTAAACTTGGATAAGGAAATTTTTTATTTTTATTTATTTATTTTATTTTTTTACGTGTTTTTAACTAAGAACACAAATCTGTCAACTGTCTCTGGTTTAAGAGAAGCTCTGTGGCATGTTCCCATAGGCACTAAAACCCCTCTCAGATGGAAAGCTAGTTGTTGGAACACATAGGTATTTCTTAGCTAATTTTGCAAATTTGGGGAAATGTGCCTTATGGATGATCCACCACCATGAGCACAAATCAATAGAACGTGAACTCATTTTTTTTTGTTGTTGTTCTGTCTCTCACTGTTCAAATAAACCTACCATTAAAATTATAGACTGATCATTTCTTTGTCAGTGGGCAAACGTACAAAATCAGCAGGGGATCAAATAATTTTTTTCCCCACAGTATGTTGAAAACGAGCCGCAGCGCATCCGGGTTTTACATCAGAACGCCGGCTCCAGCGTCAGCAGTGCCACACACATGCACCGTGGTACTCTCGTTAACACGTGGCAGAGACAGACATGGAAGAGAAGAAATTGTTTAAATAAATTAGTTTTGTTTTCTTTGTGCACAGAAAGTATTTTAGCAGCTTCATAACATGGTTGAACCACTGATGTCGCATGGACTATTTTAATGATGTCCTTACTACCTTTCTGGGCCTTGAACATTTCAGTTACGTTGCTGTCTATGAAGGGTCAGAAAGCTCTCAGATTTCATCAAAAATATCTTAATTTGAGTTCCGAAGATGAGCAAAGGTCTTACGGGTAAACTTGTGCCATATTCGGTAATGCGATATATCACGATAATGAATATGCACGGTATTGTTATCGTGGGCACTTCAAAATACCGAAAATAGTTATTTATTAAAAATTATTCAGAAATGAATGCATTTTAAGAATACTTTTCCCATTAATTGGTTAAATGCACAACATCACCGCATGCTGCTGATGTAAACAAGCACGGATGAGAAGCGCATGGCGGAACAGGTGAGAGACGCTTTGGATGAAAGCGCACATTCTCTCTCTGACAGCAGAGGGCGCTGAACAGCAGATGCAGCGTTATTACCCGGGAAACCCAGTAAACAAAGCAGCTGCACTACTTTCTAAAACGTATTTAAATAATTTAAATAGCCATTCAGATTTTTGTATTTGCAGTGGTGTTCAGCACAGCGCCAAATACTTTAATATTTAGACTATTTATTTATTTTCAAACTTTTTTACATTTTAATCTGGACTACAACATGCCCTAGAGATATTGTTTGAAAGTGTTTTGATTCTTTATTGTTCGGTCATACTTTACATTAGGGCTTCATTGGTTAACATTAGTTAATTAATTAGTTAACTTAAACTTCCAATGAAACATTCTTCTAAACGTTCATTAATCTTAGTTAATTCAAATATTTAATAGCACGTTGTTAAAATCAAAATAATTATAAACTGTGTGTTATAAACTGTTTTTTTTTTAAATGAACCCAAGCTAACATGAACTAAGAGTTGTAATATTTTTAACAAAGATGAATAACTTCTGTAGCAAATGTAGCTTTTGCTCATTGATAATGTTAATGCATTAACTAAGGTTAACTAATGAGGTCTTACTGTAAAGTGATACCTATTGGTCTTTTAATTCTTTTGCACTTTAATCTGTGTAAAATGTTTAACTTTATAATTTTTTTTTTGTGTATTGCTTTATTATATTTAAATGTTCAGATATTTTTGTTATAAGAAAAAAGTTATTAAACCTATAATACTGTAATATGACACCACTTTTTTTGCAACTAAATTTCAATATCGTGATATAATACCGTATACCGTGATAAAAAAATTACCAATTAATCCCAAAATGAAAAATTTTTGTTTTTCTAACAAAAGTTTTTATCATCTAATTTTTAGGTTTTATTTTATTTCAGCTTTATTTCAGTTAACAAAACTTTTTAAACAGTTTTAGTGGTTAGTTAACAATAACAACACTGGTCTTGTCCAAAGACATCTCATGCATACAATCAGTCTAACGTTTGCCATCAGGTTGAACACCATCTTATGCAAATCTCCAGCTGTCTTTTGGGGCTGCTTTTGCCAATGATAAAAATTTTAAATGTTGCATGTAGGTGATTCAGCAATTCAGAAACTCTGTTAATTTTATATTTCAGAAAAGCTGTAGTTGGAACCCCAAGGCAATGGACGTAGAGTTGAGGTGATCGTAGTCTCACATGCTGGCCCACCTATAGACATCCAGCATCCATCCGGATTGCCCTAGATAACCCGTACTGCATACATGGGTTCCACAAATTGTCAAAATGAATACTAACAAGCTTGTCAGTCTGCTTCATCACTTGACTGCAAGAGGCTGGCTGGCTATGCACATGCATGCATCTCTAGATGTGTGCTTATGCCCATCCTTAAAGATCTGTATTTGCGTTTTGGTAGCCTATATTTGAAACATGCCTGTTTCAAAGCCCATGGTTAGTAAACTGCATGTGTCCATGTAAAAGGCCCTGTTGTCGCCATGGGAGTGCAAGACTGCTTCTTGCACTGACTGTGACAGCCAAAGTGCCTGTCTGTGTGCCTGCATGCCTGCACACACCCCTTGCCAGGCTCCATGACTCCTCTAAGCTGGCACAGCAAGAATTAAATAGCCAGAGCTTCTAGAGATTATGCCTGGCTTAACAGAAGCTTAATCACATCGTATGTGCAGTATAGGAGGAATGGGACAGACAGAGGGAAGAGGAAGAAGAAAAGGAGAGGTGGTAGAGGGGCATTAGGTGTTCGTGTGGACCGAGGTCTGAGGATTGCTGTTTTGACAGTTCAAATGTCAGGGGTATATTTGATCCAAAAAGGAGCGTGGTGGAAATCAGCTGTCAACCTTATGGTCCTTGTATGTTCAGTAGCACTACTTTTGAAAACCACCTGTACGATAACTTTAGAAATCTTTGAACTTGATGCTTTAAATATTCAGTAGGGATGCACCGAATATTCGGCCACCAAAAATTTTCAGGCGAAAATGGCCCAAAAGTGCATTTTCGGTTTTCGGCCGAAAGACTTTTATCACCGAAACAATACGGCCGAAATGTTGTGATGACACAAACAGAAACCGCGACCTGCACGTGCTTGTCTGAAGCAACATGTCTGCGGTGTGGACGTATTTCAGTATATCTGAGAAAGACCCACGGACAGCGATTTGCAAAACATGTAATGCCGAAATTTCAAGAGGGGGTGCATCTGCAAAGACTTTCTCCACGTCGGGTTTAATTTATCACCTGAAATCCAAACATTCCGATCGCTACGCTGAATATGAGAGGAACGCGGCACAGAAAAGGAAAACGCCTCCGAGCACGCCCACTCCGCCAGTAGGCCTGTACATTATTATTTAATGTACACATGAGTGGGGTCAAGTTAAACATTTTAGTTTGAATTTTATTTTATACTGTGCATTGTTGCAATGTGCTAAATAAATATTTGCATAATTTGTAATTGATTTATTCTTTGAAACTTTAATATTAATTCATGCAATTGCAATGCCTTGATTTTAGTAAAGTTAGTACACAGTCATAGCCATAAATGCAATGGTACTAATAATTGGCATAATTTCTTTCGGTGTTTCGGTTTTCGGCCTTGGTTTCCTCTTTTTCGGTTTTCGGTTTCGGCCAAGAATTTTCATTTCGGTGCATCCCTAATATTCAGCTACCACTGACTATTCAACTTTGTCTAAATTAATAATGCATATATTATGCTTAGATGGCTATTACCCAAAACAAGCTATATCCAGACATCAAACCCAAGTATAACTTAGCATTTGCAAACAAGTTTACTTGTACAATGTGAATGTATATCAGACATGAATACAAGTATGATTAAATGCTGCTTAAATGCTATTTGGCTATTGATCAGGAATATTTTACCCACCGATGCTGCTTATGTGACATTAGCAGAAAAGTAAAATAACTTCAGAGGTGGAGAATGTTATTACATTTTAATGAAAGATCACAGAAGACGAGCAAGATTGAGACTTTTAAAACAAAAGTTAAATGTTTTTTATATATATATATATATATATATATATATATATATATATATATATATATATATATATATATATATATATATATAATATATATAATTTGATAACATGAGGCCTTGTTACAGTTTAATATATTTTGTAAAGTGTATTCAAATGGTTGTTTTAATCAGAGGGTGATTCAGGTTGGAATGCTCTTTAGGACTGTTTGAAATTTGTTTATGCTAATATTCTTGTGTGGATGGTCAGTCATTGGACTAATTGCTAATTCATCTTTTATTAAAATTGCAAAAAAATCTTTACATCTTTAAAAATAGTATAAAATATATGTAAAATATGTAAAACATTTTAGCCTAAATGTTTTTTTAGATTATATATGAGGTAGGGAAAGAAAAATCACAAGGTATTTGGATTCCTTGAATGTGGGAATTTGGCTGTATTAAAGGAATAGTCCCCCCAAAATAAAAATTTTCTGATTATTTACTTGCCCTCAGGCCATCCAAGATATAGATGAGTCTTAATCAGAAAAGATTTGGAGAGGTTTAACATTGCATCACTTGCTCGCCAGTGGATCCTCTGCAGTGAATGGGTGCTGTCAAAATGAGAGTCCAAACATCTCATAAAAACATCACAATAATCCACAAGTGACTCCAGTCCATCAGTTAATATCTTCTGAAGTGAAAAGCCTTGTTTGTAATAACCCATAATATTGCTTTCTGGTGCAAAAGTTGTCTAGCGGGGGAATAATAAATCACCATTTACAAGCAAAACCAGTCCAAAACAGTTCTAAACAATTATATTGGTGAATTTGGATTGGGAGGACAACAGGAGATGGAATTTTTTACGTAACGCTGAAGGAAGCATTATTATGCATTATGGACTCATATTTTGGTCAAAAGTGAAATTTAACATTAAAATGCCTTATGATGAATTCGTTACTTACAAACACAGCTTTTCACTTCATAAGATTTTAACTGATGGAGTGGAGTTGTGTGGATTACTTGTGGATTATTGTGATGTTTTTATCAGCTGTTTGGACTCTCATTCTGATGGCACCCATTCACTGCAGAGGATCCATTGGTGAGTAAGTGATGTAATGCTACATTTCTCCAGATCTGTTCCAATACAGAAATAAACTAATCTACATCTTGGATGGCCTAAGGATGAGTACGTTTTAAGCAACTTTTCATTTTTGAGTGAACTATTCCTTTAAAATGAAATGATACCTGCAGCATGCATGGACTGTTCCTTATTTTACCATGCGCTGTCCTTCTGCTTAGCAGCTACATCTATGAAACAAGACAGACAAATAGCCAACATTGTCCTTTTAACTAGTGTGACTGAAAAAGTTTTGACTCAGTTGGGCAAGAAAACTTGGAAGAGTAAGAAGTCCCAGAAATCACCCTAGACTTTACAGTGATGTGAGGAATAATAGTTGAAGCTACGGAGTATAAGCCTTTTCATCAATTACATAACTGGCTAAATGAACAGTGATGTCTTTGTTATGGAGGGTGATGTTGACCCTGACATCTGTTATTGTTTAGCTGATCAAAGGATATAACATATATGGATGCCACCCTGAAACATGTCAGTTAGACACATCAATCACTTCTTTTGTAACTCTAGCGGTTCGGTTTGCTTTGCAAATTACGTTGAATAAATTTGTCAAAACTCCCAAAGATTTGGCTGCTGACATTTAAACAGAGGTAAAAGACAAAGCAGTTGAACTTTTATAGGTTTTTCGCCAGTGTTCACGTTGGACATCATTTCCTCTCAAATAGATTGTCTATAGCGCTCATGCCTTGTAATGGGGAGATATATTTGACATGTGTTTTACATTGATTTGTTTTAATGGTTTGTACTTTGGCAAGTGCACTGGCCTTAGTTTATTCCAGTCCTGTCATTAGATCATGTTCAACAACTCCTGTGTCTGTGAAAAGTGCAAAGCTGGTATTTTTTGATTTTGTAAACCTTGATATTACGTAGTCTTGAAAAAGGTGGCAGACAAAATACTACTAGTTTACATGGCTAGATTACTGCCATAACTTTTTATAAAGAGATTTTAAGTCTATTTGTAAATGATAGTTCGGTGTACATTTGTTTTCAGATGATCCAAAGTTTGTCTTGCATTCTCCATCTTAAACTTTGTATTATTTGATATTATTTATATACTATTATAGTATTTATTAATATTCAGATTTTTTTTTTTTCAGTTTTAATTTATTTTATTAATTCTGTTAGGTGCTTTTGTCATTTCTATATTATTATTTTAGTATTTCTATTTAGCTTTAATATATTTTTATTACAGTTTTAATTTTACTATTGTGTTGCAATAATATATAATACATCAAGACCGACTTTTTACTGCTCATTCTTTCTGTTCTTTCTTTAAAGACTTTTGGAAATCCAAGAGTTATGTATGTATCAAGGCTGCTATAGCTAGTTGTAAAAATCAGCTTTAATAATGCTGCATTGAAAACATGGAAGATTTATATTTATATATATATATATATATATATATATATATATATATATAAAATTGTATATATTTATTTATTTTTTAGGATCAAGGTAGCTGGTATATATAATAAAAATTTTATTTAATTTTTTTGAAACAAGGTAGCTGGTGAAAAAAAAAAAAATACCCGACCTGTCCTTGATTCACTAGATTCACCAAGTGCTGAAAGGCTTTTTCTCTCCCACTGACTGAGCTTCTTCTCCATTCCTGCAGTGATTTGGCTTGGCCACTAGAGGCAGTAGAGGAGGGACCACCAGTACCTTCTCAATTATCAGAGCTCTATGCATGCTTTTATTTTTTCTGTTAATCCCAGGTAAAGCATTAATATCACCAATTATATAGTGTTATACTTTTTTTTTAGTTTGTTTGTTTTAGTATAGTTTATGTAACTTGATTTTTGGTTTGTAATTTTAAATTTTATTTCTGTGTGTAAAATTATGTAATATTTATATCTTGCTGCTTATTGTTATGTCACCCCAAGGCTTCCAGTGGCACCTGTAGGAATGACCCATGAGCAACCGGATCTCTCTTATAAACTCTCCCTGACCTCTTAAGAGAGAAAATAAGCCCTAATCCCTCTATTGTTGCCCATGCCATTATATCTAGAAACCCTAATGCATACATTAATCAATGTAGGGGGAAAAAAAAAATCATCCCGGATAAATAATTGTAGATTAATTGCATCAAAAAGAGCTGACACTGGTGTGGCCTGGATGACAGCACCCTCGCTGTTTCTCTCATTGACTGTCTGTGTAAGTGTTAGATGTGTGGTTTTCAGGTGAAAGGTCGTGCTGCAGAAGGGAGGGCAGGGTGGGGGGAAGGCTCATCAGGGATTAACAGTAGGGATTCTGCTGCGTCTCGCTCCACGAAAGGGTCAGGAGTAAGTGCACTGACACGTGTGGACAGATACTGTCAAGCTTTGTCTCTTCCTGATCATGATGTCATGGGTGTTATTACAGAACATATTTAATTTAGCATGATGTGCCTGTAGAAATCACTTGATCATTATGTCTGTAAATCCATTGAAATAAACTTTTTTTCCCACAAAAAAAAAAAAAAAAAACCTGAAAAATGTGCACATCTAACAGGCAAAAAAACCTCAATGAGGGTGCTCAACCATTGTGAACAATAGGAAAAAAAGAAAGGATGGTACACCGCAGCTCCAAAAATGTGAAAATGTTTATTTCATGTTCTCACCACAGGTTATGTTTCGAGCCGTGTAGCTCTTCATCAGACAAACAGAATAAAAGAATAAACTTTTTTCCCCGTTATTCTTATGTTAGAATACTATACTGAAGTTGCAACAAACTTTTTTTTAACTTCAGTAATACATGATTTTTTTGTAGTAGTGACTGGTTGATATTTACATTTACGTTATCTCACTTATTAGTTACATTGAAAAATTGGAAAAAGTTAGTGAAATTGTCTCTCAGAAATTGCTAGTAAAGTCATTAAACAAAAACAGAGACAATTACAAAGACAAATGACACATTGAATTAAACTTTAAATTTTTAAGTAGAAAAATGAAAATGTTTTCATGTAAAACATATTCCAGTAATCTTTGTTTTATTTACAAATTCGAAAAATTGCTTTTTACAGCGTACTCAAATAAATGCATGAATGGAAAATGAGTTTAAATTATTTTATTTTATTTGTGAAAAGTGCAGAGTCAGTACATTACAGCTTTGTAGGAAATGGTTTTCTCGGATGACCAATCATTTATACAGTGATGCCGTGGTTGGAGGCAATTATTCAGAAATATTTGACTCTGAAATTCTGCGATTGGCCAATCAGAATCAATTATTTCTGAGAGCTGTGTAATATTATCCAAAATTGTGTCTTATACATGATGCTCTGTTTTTATTGATGTCTGTAAAATAAAAAGAAATTGAAGAGATTGTTTTTGTAGTTACAGAAGTATTTTAATTCCTAAAGCACTAGCTGTGACTTAATAGAGTGATTTAGAATTGCTGGTACCATGTCCTAAGTGTCGGACATCTTTAGCGTTTGTATCCATAACTGTTCAAGCATGGCACCTCATGCAACCTATTTATGGATGAAACTTCAAACTTCTGTAATGGTAAACTTGACCCTACCCCATCTTAGGTTTCTTGGCAGAACTTCCATGGCACTAGCAACATTGGGCCATTTTTGTCGCAGGTAACTTTAGTGTAATGAGGACAACTGTTCTGTTTGGAAACAAGTTTTTTACAGCTTCGTATTCTGTGCATGTGCTTTCGTACCCTGCTATAGAGTGGCATCACTAAACCACTTGTAGGATATCTAATTATTGAGGGCAACAGAGTGCTCCAGCTCACTTACAACTAAAAAATGAAAGTAAAAGCACTAAAACTTAGTTTGCTGTTAACATAAGGATCCTGAATTAAATGTTTATTTATTGTTAATGGTCACTTCTTTGCCATTTGAATGTCAGAGGGCACTTTGCGATCCTAGCTAGATGTTCTGTTCCCGACCTGTTTAAGTGTTCGTTCCATAATTGGCATGTTTTGTTATACAGCTCTTGGATATACAGAATCGACGCGGTCCAAAGAAAGCACACACTTTAGGTGGCTATTTTAAATATTTAGGGACTAGGAGGTCAGCTTTACTTAGTTGTAAATATCTCACTGTTGGTGGACAAGCCAGTTGCCAATGGGAAGTGTTTGCTGGGAGTGCTGTGATGTATATCTGGCCATTCTGCCTGTCAATAAGGAGGATGAAAATAAAGCACTGAAGAGTATATGATTTGTTTTGGTCAGCATGCTGTCCTCATCTTCTGGAAAGCCCATTTTTGTTGCCTTATTTAACTTGCATGTCTCCAAAAGAGACAAATGTAACTCTGTAATGCACACGTTAAAATGGAGAAAAAAAACCCATCTCTGGCGTGAGCAGAGCTGAAACACAACCCCGGCAACCTCCCCGCAGTGTAATTGTAATTCGCTGCTGTGTTACCCCGCCGTTCCTTTTGCGCTTGCTAGCTTCTTCAGTGAAGTTCGACTACCGTATCTTCCCACTGCATCATGTTTACCTAGCAACACGCATCACCCGCTGCCGGCCCTCCCATTGGTCATTTCAAAACGCACCCGGGACCAATGGCAGGGCTGTTACCATGGTACAATGTGTAGTTGCCGGGTGGAATTTTGCTGCAAGGCACGTGAGTCCCGGAATCTTCGCCTTGCGTTTTTAATCTTGGGTGTCTGGGAGCTTTGCAAAGGTGATTTATTGGAACCGAGTCACATTTCCTCTCAAGAACCAGCTCACTTATACACGTAGACGTTTATCTGTACATTTATGCTTTACAAACCAAAATAATAATGTGACATAAGGGGCTGCCGCAGCTGTCACAGGCGTGCGCACTGCTGTAGCGGGAGAGAGAAAAGAGGAAAGTTGATTTGACAGCAAACTATAATAAAATCTCAAAAATTATTCCATTTTTTTTTTTAAAGTATTGCACTTTTGTATGAATTTAGCAAGCTAATAACGTTAAGAAATAATATTAAAACATACTTTTGTTTCCACGGAAATGATACCTTTAATTTATTCTTTTTTCTTTTTTACGAAAATGTATATTGCAATTTAAGCGAAAATATTTATTTTAACATATGATAATATCTAAAAAGAGTATACACGTATATATCACTCATTAAAATAGTCATATCGATCATTTTCTCTTAGCAAGAGAAAGATAGGTGAACAGATGCATATAAACGGGCTTCTGTGGAGTCATGGAGGATGAATGACGGCATGGTTAACCTCGTTTTGCACCACCATCGACCCCCCTCCCTCCCTCCCTCCCTTATACTCTTTTAGGGGAGAACAGAGAGGAATTACCAGCCCGCACGCAATGGGGTTTTAAACATGATTCCTAACCACAGTATGGTCAAATTAATCAAACATTCAATATAGTATTTATATGTTTTAATCAATGTTTTTTTTTGTTTTTTTTTTTTTTAATATCCTCACAAATCCCAATTTAGTACAAATGCGGGCAAACGGTAAAGACTGTATTGCTTAAACTGTATGTGAGGCCATTTTTTTATATAAAAAGTTTTCTTTTTTTTTAATAACGATCCCGTTATTTGTATAAGGATTTTAAGACTATTCAGAAGTTATTCCAATTGTTATTAGAGCTTATATACAATGAGAAATGACATGGAGAAAAGTTTGAAGTAGCTTAAGCTACAATACTCTCGTTTTGTTTGCCATTTCTTATTTGTTAAATCTCAAGCCTTATTACGTTTTCATTTTAATAACTGGTATAATAACTAAGTTAACGAGTAATATGAATGATTAATGGTCACTTAAGGTTTGCCCTAATGCAACACTTCTCAGATAGATTCTGTCTGGAGTCTCTCTCTCTCTCTCTCTCTCTCTCTCTCATCTTTTCTCTGTTGTCTCTCTCTCTCATCAATCTACCTGAAGTCTTGTGTTATTTCCGCGGGCACGTCATCCTGTTTCCGCGGCGTATTTTGGAGACAAGGAGCTGGGGAAAGGGCAGTCTCTCGTCTCTTCTCCGCCCACATACCAAGCTGACCAATTCAAACAGCCACGGGGATCACTTCTGACCAATCGTGTGTAAGCTGCCGCGGCGTCGGATAGCAACAGACCCTACGCACGCGCACACACGGGGTGGAGAACGGAGCACCCATGAGCGCGCGCGAGCAGAAAGGGAGGGAGGGAGAATTGAGGAGCAGCTCTATGGAAAGGAACATCGGCGTGTGTGCGCGCTTTAGCACAGAAAAGTTTGATGAAACTTAAAGGGCACAGAAAAATAACTTCTTTATTAATACACAGTGTTGGCAAAGCTTTGTTACAAATATAGAAATAAATGTTTCAAATTATGTCAGTGACATCAGTCTATGATTTCTAGGTAGGATTTTTTTAAACTAGGGCCGACTTTGTCTTGTTTGTAAATGTTCTCAGGGCAAAACGTTGCAGCTCGTGAACGTTATTAAATTACTTTTAAGGAATTAGCTACTACTTTGTCAGGAATATAATGGGCGCAATAAGTTTTTTTTTTTTTTCAACTGTTAATGATGTTGTAAACAAACTCTTAGGATATACATGTATATATATATGAAGAGTTCAGATGCAAAAGCCTTTAAGTGCCGTTTGAAATTTTCTTCTAAAATTATCATTTTTAGCCGGCTCCTGTGTGTAGGTTCAGTAATTTCACATCAGTGGCAATTAATAGGTTCTTTTCTTTACCATTAAAGTAAAATAACTGAACATAAACGTAGAAGCCTGAGAAAAATACTAATTTTAGAGAAAAATTTCAGACGGCACTTGGCTTTTGCATCTGAACTCTTCATATAGATAGATAGATAGATAGATAGATAGATAAAGCTGCTGTTACTATACTATTTCTTTTGGTGAGCTTTTAGTATGTTTTGTGCTTACTAAAACCTATATATAGTTATATGTAGAAAGATTAGACATACTTTTAAGACCTTGACCCTCTTTTTCTTTGACCTTCATGTGAGGGCTCAACCTCCAATAACTTTGGTTCGAGCGTTACGTGTTACAAAAGTTAGGCTTACGTTACAGCTGTTTTTGTTTGATGTAGCCTACAATTGTTCGCGAAAATAAGAGCATTGTAATTGTGTTTAGTGGTTTGCCTCTAATGATTCCAGCGGTCTATATATATATATATATATATATATATATATATATATATATATATATATATATATAATATGTATGTGTATGTGTGTGTGTGTGTGTGTGTGCGCTGTGTGAATATCTATATCTGCGGAGTTACTATAAATGGAGAGAAGCGGCTTGGTGGCGCTACTAAACTGAAAAGGGGGATGCTAGGTCTTTTAAATGCTTGTGAATATGTGTTTTGTGGTGCAGCCTTGTTTGATCTGATGAAATCTGGGTAAATAAGCACATATTCATGCGTCACTCCTTTTGAAACGTGTTTCATGGTTCTCATGGCAGCCCTCCGCTTTTGGTGTTTAAACATTGAAGCGTGGGGAGCTGCGTCAACCGAGCTCCTCCACAGAGTGGCTCTTCTATATCCCCCCTACACTTGAATGTGGATGGAACAATCCTCATTGCAGGGTGTGGATCCAGTGCCGGCCAGAGAGGCTCGACAACAAGGAGTAATAACGGGCAAGCAGAGAGTATGACTTAAGACTGGCTGGAAAAGAACGACTTTTCGGAGGAAAAGCTTTGAAACGAAAGGAGCGTTACGGTTGAAGGTCGATATCCAAAAGCGGGAGTTACGACGGCAAATGAATCTGTGAAAGTGTAACGTTACGCGGAAGCCCAACTAAACTGCACGGAATTGCGATCGCGGGGACAGCTCAGGATGGAAGTAACGTCAGATTGTTTGCCAGCTGATGTTTTTCACGAAAACACTTGCTGACGCTTTGAGTTCTATTTTTATGGTCGACTGAAAGTTGAAAATTGTCAGTCGCGAACTAAACGGTCTCTTGTTCTTTGAGGCGACTTGACAGCGCACGCTTGGACACCAGCGCGACCATTATGATCCTAACTTTTGACTGAATTCTCACAGCTTGACCAGAGAACGGGACGCTTGGATTGTTTGGACTCATTTCTGGATATCTTTTTCGTTTTCTTTTTAAATGCCAAGCACATTCACGCAACCAAAACGTCTCTTTACAGAACTGAAGAGGTTGTGCGATTGGAAGCGCAGTCTATTCGTTTGACGTTCGCGCTCTATAATTGAGACTAAATTCTGTTCTCACTCTCGTTGTTTTGTGAAAAAGTATCATAGTGAAAGCGGCAAGTTTTTATTCCCCTCTTCAGTAGTTGTGCATTTTTTTGTGCCTGTAACTTGCACTTCAGCACTTTGACTCGTCGTAGTTGTTTGTGCATGCACTTGTTTGTTTTAATCACAAGCTATAGATTGTTGTCACCCGTGTCTTGAGCTCCTGGGTCCCTCGTCCCCCTCTTTTTTTGACTTGCGTGCGAATAAGGTCACCTGCAGACTTTGCCAGTTGCATTCAAGGGGAAAGGTAACTCGTTTTTTCCCACAAGGAAGTCACTGATACCTTTCTTACCTGGAGCTGCATTTTTTCGCTTATCAGGATTCAGATTATAACTGAGGAAAGCGGCAGCACAGCCATTGTTGCCGAGCGCACCTGCCTTCTTTGACTAATTTAAGCTACTGTAGGATACCTAGACAGAATATAAGAAACGCCTGCTATTTTTAGCGAGAGTGATGGGGTAAATGGTGTTGAAAATTGAGACCCCCACCCCCACCCCCACCCTTAAGGCTACCAACACTTCCAGGTTTAGCTCTGGTTTCCTTGTCAGCTGCTGAATTATCTGGATTGGAAAATTTAAGTGGGGGCTCCTGTCTCAACAAGGATCTCAGTCTTATCCCACTATTGTTAACCGTCTCTCCAAAAGTTATTGCTATTTTGTCCAATGGAATCCACTCAGTATTGTGGGACAATGAATCTAGATAGAGTACAAGTAAAACAAACTTTAGTAACCAAATAAGCTCATCCCTGTGTAAACAGAGAAATATATCTATATGTGTGTGTGTTGCAGAGTATATATATATATATATATATATAGCTCTATAAAGTATATAAGACATACATAGTTTGAATATGTATATTTTTATGCCAAAAGTGAGCATTGTTGCCTGAAACCCAATCCATTGCCTTAGAATATTATAGTAATAAAGGGAATAGCAAGGACAGAACTGAAACGGTGTTTGAAATAACTTAATGGTGCCTTTTTCGTTCATCAGTTTCTTCTGTCTGTCACTTCAGGATTTCGCAAGTAATTGAAAGATATTTTTGTGCTTAAATTTAAATCCTAATCTTTATAACTTGCCTCCACGGTTCAAACTTGAGTTAAGTTACCATTGGATGTACCCTACTGGATTATTTACTGAAGTTGTAGGCATGTGCGAAGGATTATTTTATACTTGATGTCAGCGACTTTTTCAGTACTTTTTGGGATCCCCAACAAACTTGATTAGAGTCATTCTTTGGATATCACGGGCCAACGCATAAGCATTTCAGATGGTGATCACTTCGTCTGTGGAGGAGAAGCCGCAGCCTTCTAACAGAATGGTCGCAAACTTGCCGACCGAATCCTGGATTGGCAGCCCAGATCAGAATCGCTTCTTACCCCAGTCACACCTGCTACGGAAGCCTGCAAGAAGTTAGTACAACCTCTCTTTGCATCTATAACAAATTTACCACAATTCGTCTGCTGCGCAAGAGAGTGAACATGCATGGATGTTGGGAAATCTGTGTCCGCTCATACATGATTTCATCCTATAGCAATAATGTTCTGTTGAAGTAAGTAAAAAGGAAAGGTGTTCATTCAAGTCAGGTCTATTGGGTAATGAAGTCACATCCAGTTATTTGTCAAACATTAGTTGCTGTTGAAGTTCATATTTACCTTTGGCCAATGGTAAACATTAGAAATCCTAGCTTAAATACAGTTTGTCCTTGACAGCATGAATCCAGTCAACAACACCAAAATTGCATGGAATGTTGAGGGAAAAGCAAGCGAATTGTGGTGATGACAGGGCTTTGGAATTTGAGGAAGTACATTAGCTTTTAGTTGGGTTTTGAGAATGTAAATACAGTTTGGTCAAAACATTGTCTGGTACAGTGGAAGTCATCAGTGCTTTCAATTGTCTGTGTTTTGTTAGTGAAAGTAGTTAAGCCTTGGCACGATGTACATCATTTTATATGATCAATAGGGTTGGGCGATGTCTACCAAATTGGCATCGAAGGATGTCTACAGTGAAACATCGTGATGGACGATGACATCGGGGGGTGGGATTAGGGGTGTGCCCAAAGCGTGAATCCGTATGCAGAAAGGCACGGAAAACAAATAATAAAACAAATTACAGCACATGAAAGTTACTTACCACATACACAGAGTAAGGAGAGATGACTGATAAGACAATGGTGAATGATTTGCAGATACTGAGCACCACTGACAAATATCTAATCTTGTAAAATGTGTGGTAAGTACTGCCGCTCCGTAGTATAGAGTCCGTGTGATCGCGAATCTCGAAAGTGAAAGTGAAATGAGAGTGCGCATTCGAAAGCGGTTTCAATGCCCTGCGTATTAGTAGCGACTCCCTGATGCCTGCAATTTATATACAGTATAATTACCCAACGATTTAATTGCGAGAGAATGTATTGAAATATTTTTTTTTTAATCCTCCCATTTTGTAGGCTATTTATTCCCTATAGGGGTTCCGTAGTACACTTAATTTCCTTTCCGAACACGGTATTGGGATGTGGCAGATTGTGGAAGAGGGGGTGGGGGGGGGGAGAGAGGAGGAATCACAATGTCGGCTCAACATCCTGATGTCTGTCAGCCATCGGCGATGGACGATGGCATCGTCTATCGGCCCAACCCTAATGATCAACTACTAAAAATCAATACAATGCTATGTTTATTTATGAATTTTGGGTTATCCAAGGTAGAAAATTAGCCCACCCAGGGACATTTCCCTTTTAGACCGGACATAAATTAGTCAAATCTTTCTCACACTTCAGATACCCCTACAGAACTGCACTCCTTTTCCCATCATTGTTTTAACATAACTTGTTCAAATCATGGGAATAGGCGCATTCTCGAACGGTTTCAGAGGCTGCTTGATCTTTGCGTCACTTCTGCGTGGTAATTTGTGCTGTGTGCTATGGGAGCTCTACGTGAGGTGTGAGCTCACAGTGATCGCTCTGTTGCTGGGAATCTTAGAGCTGCAGCAGAATGCTGTTCTGTAGACCAGCATATACTGTATTATGCACAACGTATGTCACAAAACAGCTTTTCTTGGTTTGTTAGTCATATTTTAAGACTTTATGATAAAGATAAGTGTGACTCTGACTTGTTATGACACAAGAAAAGGCTGTTGTCATGGCAGATTATTTTTTATTTCTGCTTTTATTCCACTGGTGGTGGTATCAGTTTGCGGTCCTGTAATTTTTCATTTCATTCTTTACATGGATTCAGTATTTCAGAACATTAATTATGTCAAAGACTATTGTTACATTTGATGATTTTGTAGAACAAGTGCTTAATTATTGTCTAGTAAACTATTTTGCTCACATGAAAGCAAACCAAATTGAAAACAAAAGACTGTAAGTGATAATTGGTTGATGAAACAAGATTGCAGTCGTACAGTGGTTCTGAATATTTTTGGAGGAAGGTGCAGTGATCATCAGCTCACTGTTTGGTTATATACCAATGTACAGTGGCAGTTGGTTTGTTAGACATAGGCTTGTTTAGCCCAACCTTCATTATTTGTCATCCCTCCCATTCTCTGTCAGTTCAGGATTGGAATTAAAGGACTCAATTATCCGTCAAGCATTAAGCTGCTTAATGCAGTTACGATATAATTGCTTAACTGGCCCATTTCAAGAAAGTTTCCAAACAAGTAATCTACAGACGCTGCAAAGTACTAACCCCACACCACACAAATCTGGATTTAGCTTCAAACTCCAATGTCCATTTCAACAAAGTTGATGTCATGAACCATCCATAAACTGGTCGTTTGACAGCTTTTGAGTCTTGTTATGATAGTGATAAACCGGTTTCCACTAAATGACTCTAAACAAGAGTCCAAAAATCCAAAGTTTGCAATGAAAATTTATACACTTGTTGTACTGTAGGCTTGATAGAGACGAAAGATGAAGAATCGTAGACTGTCAGGTGTTTTGCTGCCTCGACTTTAACCTCAACCTCCTTCCAGTTGGATGATTGTTTATATGTGTTATTGTTGATGCAATGGTTAAAAGGTTTTGGGATGAGCAGTAACAGAATCATTTGAATGTTTAGTGTGTTTTTGCATTTTCTGTTTTAAATTTTTATTTTTATCTGTGTATCCAGCTGACTTTTCTCCTGTTACTATTCCTGTCCCCCCACCCCAGTCTGGTGTGTCAAGCACTGTGTGTGTAACTGCCTTTCAGAAGCCTGAGTAACTCTTTTAAAGATAGATATAACTGCAAGTAACCCACTGGGTTCAGGGAAAGCTGCAGGAATAATTCTGTTCTGTGGATCCACCTATATGAGACAAAGAAAAGAGCTGATAGGGCATCTGAAGACATCAAATCAGCAGAGAATCACAGCCCCGAATCAAGGTGCATGGAGTTTGCATTGTGAAAGAGAGAACAACAGTCACAGCGTTCACACAAACAACGCGTCCACTCCTTGCCCTTTGCCCCTTTCCCTCATGCTGCCTTTCATGTTTATTTGCTCGCCGGTTTTCAGTCTAAAGGTGAAACGCATGATTTTGCCACATGAAATCCATTGAAATCCAGAATTATGTCTTTTGGGTAAATATAAAGTTTCATTTAACACAGAATATAGGATGTTGCTGATGATATAGCATATTGATATAGCAGTTTTTTTTCTGATGTTACAATATTCACACTCTTAAAATTAAAGGTTCCTTAAAGGGGTTTTTGCCTAAAAGGCGATGTCATAGAAAAACCATTTTGGGTTCCCCAAAGAATTTTTGTGAACAGTCCTTAAAAGAACTATTTTTCGTAGTTTGAATACAATTACAAATCTAAAGAATCTTTTTCCACTATAAAGAACCTTTTGTGGAATGGAAAGATTCCGTGCATCTCAAAGGTCCTTCATGGAACCAAAGATGCCAATAAATAAAAATTTTCTTTTTAAATTAAATGATAAATTGATTTCTTTTGGTTCTAACAGTATGTATTTGATGAAAACATTTAGATGTTTAGCTCTTGATTCAGATCAGTGAAGTTGCTTTTCCAGACATCCTCCGAGCATTTAAAGCCGTTTATTTAGTTTGCAATGCAAACTTACTTTTTTGTGGCTTAATTATAACCACAAATAATTCTCCCCAATGCTCATATTATTCTATTCTTAGTAAACTCACCTATTCTAGTGCACGAGCCATTGTGGAAAAATGTCTGCCTATAGTTTTCATCTTTGTGTGCTGATAAAATTTGTTGTTTCACATATTCAGAGGAAAAAGTGACAAATGCCCTTCATGCTCATTGGCTCTTCATCTCCCCACCTCCTGCTGGATTAGAGGTGGGCCTGAATCAGAACAAAAACATGTTATTGTTCACCAGATGCACACACAGTGTACCTGCACGTCCAGAGCGGCAATCCTACCCCATCCATCCACCATCTACCCCCCCCCCCCCACACACACACACCCACACACACACCCACACCAGCTCAGCTTCATCAAAGGCAACACATTAAACACTGAAGCAACTTTTCCTACTGATATTTCCCAATATCCCTGTTTCTCGATGCTCACATACACTTTTGTTCAGGTATTCACATTTCTCGTTCTGTCTGTATTTGTGTCTCCTGACTCACTCTCACATCATCCTTGCTGTGCTCTTTCCAAGAAAGAAAGTAAACAACGCGAATAGGCCTACACTCCTCGCTCTGTGTCAACCTCCACTGGAGCAAGTGGCTCTTTACTCAAGGGGCGCTTGATTAGTGCTGGTCACTTTAGATTAGCCAGTCTGGTGTTAACGTGAGCTCGCCGTCGCCTTGAGCTGTGAAGGTGCAGTCTCACCGAGAGATCAGCACGTAAGCTCCTTAGAGTCCTGCGGCTCGTGTTTAAAACTCAAGGATAAAGAGGGGTGGAGATTCAGCATTGTGCATGACAGCAGTCGGCTTGCATCTGTTTACGACAAGTAGACTTAAAACTTATTGGTGATAGCGAGAAATGGTAACTTTTTTTTAATTTTTTATTTTTTTTTAAGATTTATTTTTGGTGCTTTTGCCTTATTATGACAGGACAGTGTAGAGATGACAGGAAGCGAAGTGGGAGAGAGAGAGTGGGGTGGAATCGGGAAAGGTCCACAAGCCGGGATTCGAAGTCGGGACGCCCGTAGCGCAATGGCACTATATGTCGCCGTGCTGCCCATTTAGATGATAACCAGCCATTTTCAGATTACATTTAGATGATAACCATCTCTGATTGGTTAAAAATTTTGACTTCCGCAAAATCTACTGTCGGCCAAATGTTTTTAGTGAATTTAGAAGCAATTGAAAAACCCGTATCAGCATTGGTCGGATACCAACTTTCAGACAGTAATGTGCTTGTTTTAGTGTTGGCTGTTGCCGTGGACAGTCGTCGTACATCTATAGCTAATGATGTAGTTTGAGGTGGGGGATTTATTTATTTTATTTTTAATGCCCTGTGTGAGCTCTCAATTTACCAGTGTCACTGTATGAGGCGTCCACCCAGATGGCTTTTTATTAATAGTTTGGAGTCTGACTCAGCTATGGGGGCCTGACTGTTTAAAGTTCTCCGTGGTACTGTTTGGGGTTTGGCCACCAAGGAAAGGTTGGACGGAGTTATATCGCATAACACGGTGAGAGGTGCTGAACTTAGTGGAAAGGTTGAAAGTTTTGCAGAAGCCCCACTGAGGATGGCGTCCTCTAGCAAATGAGGGAGTTCTGAGAATCAGAAGTGGAGATGACCAGTCGGAGCTTCTGGGAGGTGGCGGCACAAGATAATTCAGTCCTTAAATAATCTTTCGACAAACTTGAATTTAGGAAGACTTAAATATGACCCCCAGTGCAATCGATGCATGCATGTTCCTTCCTTCCCATGTTTTTTCCTAGTTAAATGTAGTGGTGGGAAATGCTAAGTATCTTTAAATGACAGTTGTTTGCACATATGAACAAGATTGCAAACTATCCCATTGAATGTTGGGAGATATGGCCCAATCAGTAATGTCTGCCTAATTTTCTAAAGTTTCAGTCACATTTACCATTGTTTCGCGAATGTTTGTCAGCGAAATCCAGTCATTTCAATAGAAAACCACTCGGTTTTAAACCTCATTTGAGGGCGAAAGATATCGCAAATGGTCAAGCTGGATTGAAAGTGACTTTTATGCGAGTTCTGCAATAATGACAAAAGAAAAAAAAATTTGCCTGCAAAATTAATTCTTTCAGGTTCTGTGAGATAAGAGATCCCATACCTGCTCTCAACTACCCATAATATTGTTGGGCAGAGTTTCATAGCTTCTGAAACCTGAAGTCCTCTAATGTGGGGCATGACATCCATGTAACCCTGCCATCTGCGGGCACGCAAGCGCACGTTAGACAGGGGGCATGATGTGACGCACACATCCTCGCCTTATTCACCTCTATGTTCTGTATGTCTACAATGTCCTTTTTCTGACACGCGCCCAAGCAACACCAACTTGTTGCTTCATACTAAGGTCAAGTTTTCCCTCCTGCACTGGATACTTGATTTTATGATGCACAGGAATTACAGAGCCTCACTGTTTACGGTGATCATTTAACACGTTTTTCTTTTTTCAGATAAGTTGCGGATAATACCCCGAATTTCCTCCCTGTCCTCTTTTCCCTTCATGCCAATCATGGTGTGTCCAACTTTGGCTCAGTAGCACCAGCGTTCCCATTACCCTAACAGGGAATAAGATAGGGGGTCAGTACGGACATGGGAAGGGTGAGGTGTGAGTGATGGGGAGGGCTGTTCAGCTGTTCGCATGCACACACAACCATCCTCTTCCTGTGCCTTAGAGACAGGGAGTAGGCTGGTTTGTTGCTATGGCGACACTGTGATTGGCAGCTGGCAGCTGTGTTTGGTCAGCTGTGGGGATGTGGAATGAGTCGGTGAAGGGGGGGTCTTTGCATGGTTAATTGCAGTGGATGATTACTTCATACACCACCTGATATATTTAACTGCTGCGATGTGACACTTGCGTATGTGACAAACTGTACCCAGGCACCTGTGTGTCTATAGAGGAGAATGTGTCCTGTTATATTTTATTAATATTCGCTCCCTTCGGGGATGGCGTTTATGCAAGCGCTACGACCAGATCAGCGTAGATTGAGAGCGAGAAGGGGGGAAAAAGAAGAGGGGTAACAGGCAGGGAAAGGGAGGGCGAGAGCAGCATTGTGGGAAGGGTTGCTGATACAGCACAAGCTACCAGGTTTATTTATAGAGACCTCGCCGCCCAGCCCTTGGATACCAGCAGCCAATCGGGAAGGAGAGAGGGAGGGGGCCTCTGCCAATCAGAGCGGAGGAAGGGGGGTGTCACACTCAGGAAGTTCTCAATGTGTTCATTTCAGCATTTAAAGGCACAGTGTGACATTTTTCCTGGTGCTCAGCAGATCGCGCTCTTTTAGTCATCGTTTCCCTCTGAAAACGAGGAAATGAATTTAAATAAATAAGAGAGTTTTTGCAGGGTGTTATAAAAGTGATTTTTAAAAAGAGAAATCTTTGTGAGGGTTTTTGTTGCATAAGTTGCTTTGTTAGATGAATTAAAAATGTTTTGCAATACTGGGCTTTGATTGAGTTGTCTTGTCATTTGCAACAGGGTCTGAGCAAATAGAAAGCAGTTGGAGATGAGTCACATATGTATATCCAGGCAGGATTCCTGTCACTGAGTTGGTGCTGGGACTCCTCCTATGGGCATGTAACAGCAATGCTTGCCATCACTCCCTGGGATTGATGGTGGTCAGATGTGTCGTTTTGCACTTTGTTTAAGCTATGGCCATTGATCGGCCGGCTATTGCAAGTTGTAATGTGTCATTGATAAATTTCACCCCCATTACTCCTCACCTGTCAGCCCCTGAAAGCAGCAATAAAAGCATTCACTGTG
This sequence comes from Spinibarbus caldwelli, assembly GCA_039654775.1. Lineage (NCBI taxonomy): Eukaryota > Metazoa > Chordata > Actinopteri > Cypriniformes > Cyprinidae > Spinibarbus > Spinibarbus caldwelli. The sequence continues at coordinate 31,574,287 of CM077226.1, read as the reverse complement.
GAATATCTCATCCATTTCAAATCCCCCCGTTAGACGTTCACGTCCCTGCTTCCGCACTCAGCAATCTTACTTAATTACTGTACTCTCGGCACGTTCTCACCTCTTTCCCGGGATGTCCGTTACTTCCTTTGTGCATTATGAATGTTCAATGTGCTAGTGGATTATTTTATGCAAAAAAATCACATCCTGCAGTAAAAATTTCAGTCCATCAAATTTGGGACAGCATTAATTCTTTATAAGCCTGTAGTTTAGTGCTCCGTTAGTCCCTTGGTCTTTTGTACACCTAATAACTAGCTCCAAAAACTTCTCTGGCCTACATTGTGAAAGGTTTCATGTTAATATGTGAGGTTCATATACACAAGTTTTATGCTCTGGTCTCAGATTTCCTGGTTGGCAGCTCAATATTAATTTATAAGGGTGAGTCACACAAAACCGGGCTAGACAATGTTATAAAAATTAGAAACCGTATTTTGCAAATAGACAATTAAGCCTGTTTTTAAGATGTTACATTTTGGATTGTGATATTACTTTCATGAAAACTTTAAAATTATTTAATATAATACGATATAGATTATGTATTATTTTACTATTATTTTTATATATATATATATATATATATATATATATATATATATATATATATATATATATTATACAGTCATGGCCTAAAATATCGGCACCCTTGGTAAATATGATCAAAGAAGGCTGTGAAAATTAATCTACATTGTTAATCCTTTTGATCTTTTATTTAAAAAATTCACAAAAAGCTAACCTTTCATTGGATAATAAGAATTTAAAATGGGGGGAAATACCATTATGAAATAAATGTTTTTCTCTAATACACATTGGACACAATTATCGGTACCCCTAGAAATTCTTATGAGTAAAATATCTCTGAAGTATATTCCCATTCATATTCACAATTTTGAGCACTCCAGGGTGATTATGAACATGAAATTATCCAGCCATGGCTTCCTGTTTCACAGAAATGTAAATAGGAGGGAAAACAAAGCCCAAATTCCCTTAATCATCAATCACAATGAGAAAAACCAAAGAATATGTTTCTGATGTGCAGCAAAAGATAATTGAGTTTCACAAATTAGTGAAGTGGCTTTAAGAAAAGAGCTAGAGCAATGAAAATTCCCATTTCCACCATCAGGGCAATAATTAAGAATTTCCAATCAACATATGTTACGAAACTGCCTGGAAGAGGACGTGTGTCTATATCGTCCTAATGCACGGTGAGAAGGAGAAGTTTGAGTGGCTAAAGACTCTCCAAGGACCACAACTGGAGAATTGCAGAAAATAGTTGAGTCTCGGGGTCAGAAAACCTTAAAAAAAATTGTCAAACAGCACCTACATCACCACATGTTGTTTGGGAGGGTTTCAAGAAAAATTCTCCTAGCTCATCCAAAAACAAACTCCAGCATATTCAGTTATCAGACACGACTGGAACTTCAAATGGGACTGGCTTCTATGGTCAGATGAAACTAAACAATTAGCTTTTTAGTAGCAAATGAAATATACTGCTGTATTTTTGATGTGTGGGCCTATATTTCTACTGGAGGTCCTGGACATCTTGTTTAGACACATGGCATCATGGATTCTATCAAATACCAACAGATAAAAAAATCAACAAGTGACTGACTCTGTTAGAAATCTTATAATGGGCCATGTTTGGATCTTCCAACCGTACAATAATCCAAATAAAAAACCTCAAAAACAATGCAAAAATGGGTCACTGAGCACAAAACCAAGCTTCTGCTATGGCTATTCCAGTCCTCTGACCTGAACCCTGTAGAAAATGAGTGGGGTGAACTGAAGAGAAGAAGCACCAACATGGAGCTGGGAATCTAAAGGGTCTGGAGCGATTCTGGATGAAGGAATGGTCTCTGATCTCTTGTCAGGTGTTCTCTAACCTCATCAGGCATTATAGGAGAAAATTTAGAGCTGTTAAACTGGCAAATGGAGGTTTCAAAAAGTACTGAATAAAAGAATCCCGTTAATTGTGGCCAATGTGTATTAGAGAAAAACATTTATTTCATAATGATATTTTCCCCCATTTTAAATTCTTGGCCCATTATAAGATTTCTAACAGAGTCAGTCACTTATTGATTTTTTTTTTATCTGTTGGTATTTGATAGAATCCATGATGCCATGTTTCTAAACAAGATGTCCAGGACCTCCAGCAGAAATATAGGCCCTCAACATCAAAAATATAGCAGTATATTTCATTGTACACGTGGGGTCCCTGTGTTCACCAAACCCATCTTGAGTGTTTGCTGCTAAAAAGCTCATTTTTTTAGTTTCATGTGACCATAGAAGCCAGTCCCATTTGAAGTTCCAGTCGTGTCTGATAACAGAATATGCTGGAGTTTGTTTTTGGATGAGCTAGGAGAATTTTTCTTGAAACCCTCCCAAACGACATGTGGTGATGTAGGTGCTGTTTGACAAATTTTTTTTTAAGGTTTTCTTACCCCGAGACTCAACTATTTTCTGCAATTCTCCAGCTGTGGTCCTTGGAGAGTCTTTAGCCACTCAAACTTCTCCTTCTCACCGTGCATTAGGACGATATAGACACACGTCCTCTTCCAGGCAGTTTCGTAACATATATGTTGATTGTAAATTCTTAATTATTGCCCTGATGTTGGAAATGGGAATTTTCACTGCTCTAGCTCTTTTCTTAAAGCCACTTCACTAATTTGTGAAGCTCAATTATCTTTTGCTGCACATCAGAAACATATTCTTTGGTTTTTCTCATTGTGATTGATGATTAAGGGAATTTGGGCTTTGTTTTCCCTCCTATTTATATTTCTGTGAAACAGGAAGCCATGGCTGGATAATTTCATGTTCATAATCACCCTGGAGTGCTCAAAATTGTGAATATGAATGGGAATATAATTCAGAGATATTGACTCATAAGAATTTCTAGGGGTACCGATAATTGTGTCCAACGTGTATTAGAGAAAAACATTTATTTCATAATGGTATTTCCCCCCCATTTTAAATTCTTATTATCCAATGAAAGGTTAGATTTTTGTGATTTTTTTTTTTTTTTTTTTTTTTTTTTAATAAAAGATCAAAAGGATTAACAATGCAGATTAATTTTCCACAGCCTTCTTTGATCATATTTACCAAGGGTGCTGATATTTTTGGCCATGACTGTATCTATATACATACACACACAGTATTACACTAATAAAATAACAGTCACCACTGTAAGTGATGGGAATACAAAACTCAAAAGTAAAACGTCAGGCCACATTACAGGGGAAATTGTGGTTAATTATTATGAAAATAATGCTTAAAGTTGAAAAGGCATTATGAACCTACAAAAATATATAAAATAAGCAAAATACATTTTCTTATTTTCTGTGGATTTTGAGTTGAAATATGATGTTTTCACCATGATTCACCTGTAATTTGAGGTCAGCACTATAGCAGGCAGCCTAATGTGCAGGCTTTATTTGAAAGTAATAGCTGCAGCATATTCTTGGCCAACGAGTGGCAGCACAGGACCATGGATAGCTCTGCTTGCCTCCCAGTCACTCCCATCATCCACAGAGATTTTGATGTGCAATGTCATACGGCAGTTTTTCTTTGTTCCACCGGTTTGGCAGTGACATACAGTACAGTGATTTTCTGGCGTTTGCATATTGTCCGCCCGTAGCTGTCGGAAAAACACATGCTGCTCAGAAAGTTGAGAGAATTATTCAGATTTGGAAACCATTCTCAGGTCTTTGAAGGTGTGTAGCAGTGTATTCCCACCTCCAACGCATGCTTGTCATGCTGACCTGAGGAACGGTGCTGTAATTTCTCAGCCAAAATGAACTGGAGCTTCTTGAGAGGATAACCGATCATTCTTATCACTATTCTATCTGATTGTAGGAGATTTCAAAGATCTCTTAGCTGGAGGCTCTGAAAATGCCTTCAGTTTGACTTCCAATATGGTGTGTGTGTGTGTGCGCGAGGATGTGTGTTCATATTTCTACTTCCCCCTGCAGTGCAGTGTTTCTCCCCACACCCATGTCAGTATTTGCTTGGCGTGTGTGATGCACTTTAGCAATGTGTCTTCTGAAACCTCTCTCGTTTTTTTTCCCTTTTCTCTATGAAGGTGGAAGCAGCTCAGGATGCAAGCCCCCCTCCTCTACCCTCTGCCAGCCTGCCGCCTTGGGCTTCTCCCCCGCTGAGCCAACCATGTCGAGCCAGCACACCCACCCCTCCTTCGGTAACATCCACTCCATGGCCGACCAGCAGCAGGTACCAGAAACATGCTTCCTTGCAATTAAATTCTATGATATAACCCATATGCAAAGCATCATTGTTATTGTGTGGTTGGATATCAATAGTCATAGTTACAAAAAATGTTTTTGTGACTTGTCCCTCACCATATTTTATTTAAAAATTGAAGTCGAATAAACACAATTACATGGTGATTAATAAATTAATTGCATTTGCATACACTATTTAAAAACTTGCTGAGAAAGGCCTCAAATGAAGATGACGTTGTTTGACTACTAAATCATTGCATAGACATTACAACAAGTGAAGTCAGTACAGAAGTCACTATATGGTTTTATTTCAATAAAATTGTCTGTTACTGGCCTGCAGTCCAAAGTTACATTATGCATTTGAGTTTATCTATCTGCCTGAGGTAGAGTAATGGATTGTTTACCCAGGACAGGTTCTTATATTCTGCAATGTTTCGTTATTGGTCTATGTATACATCCATATTGACGTCATTAGCTATTGCATCACTATTGCATGTAGGTTGGAGAATCCCTGGTTACAGTTTTCATGTACAGTTCAATGGGAAGATGACTAATCTGCTGCTTTTTATTGCAATATTTTATTTATAATTAATCACACTAAATGAATGCATGAAACAAATAGCCCCATTTATTAGTTAACTTTGCATACTTGAATTTACATTCTAAAGATTTTATAAATTTTCTTATTTTCATTTAGTTTTTATTCATATATATATATATATATATATATATATATTATATATATATATATTATACATATATGTCCTTTAACCTTGTGGTTTTTCTTATGGTGGTTCCTCAGTTGCCCCTCCCTTTTCTTACAGTTGTCTCGGTGTCACTTTTTTTTTTTTCCCACAGGTGCTGTCAGATATGACCATCCTGCAGAGGAGGATTCCCCCGAGTTTTCGAGATCCCGCCAGCGCCCCGCTACGAAAACTCTCAGTCGATCTCATCAAGACATACAAGCACATCAATGAGGTGAGCCAGCACAGGCCTTTTCATATTTACACTCACAATAAGACCAGTCATACAAACTCTCCAGTGATTAGTGAAGTAGCAACAGAGGTGCAAATATTAAGTCTTTGCTTGCCTTCCAGGTGTATTACACGAAGAAGAAACGGCGAGCCCAGCAGGTTCCCCCTGAGGACTCTAGCACCAAAAAAGAGCGTAAGGTGTACAACGACGGCTACGACGACGACAACTATGACTACATTGTGAAGAACGGGGAGAAGTGGCTGGACCGCTACGAGATCGACTCACTTATTGGCAAGGGCTCCTTCGGACAGGTTAGCATAACTCTGAAGATGAGAAGAGAATTGGCTAAGGCTGCACGATTTGGTCAAACATCTATTTGCTGCTGCTTAGATATCAAGTCTAAAAGAATACAGGCACAAAATCAAACCGAAACAGTGGTACTCATGTTCAGTAGGGTGCATTAAAAACTGCAAACTAGCAAGTGATGTTTTATCTCTAAACTAACTTGACCCAGAAGTAAACTAAGTGTGACTCTAATTTGCATTGTATCTGGATTTGAGAGTAGATCTGGATAGTTTTAGCTGTGCCATCAGTTACTTTTTTGCATTCGCACAGTCAACTCAAGTATGATAATATTTTAATGCAATTTTGAGGTATCATTATTTTCATTATTTTAATATTCATTAGTGAAAATAGTAAAATTCATCTCTCAGGACTTTTTGGTGGAAAACTGATGACTGTTTCTGTATAACAATAGTTTTTAATATGCTCCTCCAAATCTGATAAATGTAAGCCCTGGTGATGTTTTGTTACATTAGATTTTAATAGAGTGTTAGAATAATGAAATTTAAGCTGCTTTGTGTTCTCGATTAATGCATTTTTATAAGCAAACCACTCTACAGACTCTAAAGATCTAATAAATGGCAGAATAAGGATTTTTTTTTACAGTGAATGTGAAGAATTTAAAGCTCTGTGTACAGAAACTCAGATGCATTTTTGAAATGTTAAGTTTTATACATGAAATATGTTGATACTCTCATTTACTGTTGTAAAACTATAACATTGTCCTATGTGTGTAGGTGGTGAAAGCCTATGACCACCATGAGCAGGAGTGGGTGGCCATCAAGATCATCAAGAACAAGAAAGCCTTCCTGAACCAGGCCCAGATTGAGCTGCGGCTTCTTGAGCTCATGAACAAACACGACACTGAGATGAAGTACTACATAGGTAAAAACCAGACACAAGAATACGACAGGCAGCTGTTACTCTAGTTTTAGTCTTCTGTAGTAAAACCCTGACCTAATGGCAAGAGTATTTCCTCCCACCACAAAGCAACAAGTAAACAAGACTAAAAGTAGTACATGAGGGAATTTCACAGATAGAAAGCAAAGTATAATGAATGATCTGGATCTCATGGATATCTAGTTGACTTGCTACGAGCTGCCTTTTGCCAACTGCTACCAATAATACATCTTCTTTATCTTACTCTTGTTTCCTCAGTCCACTTAAAGAGGCACTTCATGTTCCGTAACCACCTGTGCCTGGTGTTCGAGCTTCTCTCCTACAACCTGTACGACCTCCTGCGTAACACCAACTTCCGCGGCGTCTCGCTTAACCTGACGCGCAAGTTTGCTCAGCAGCTGTGCACGGCACTGCTCTTCCTGGCCACGCCCGAGCTCAGCATCATCCACTGCGACCTCAAGCCTGAGAACATCCTCCTTTGCAATCCCAAGCGCAGTGCCATCAAGATTGTGGACTTTGGCAGTTCCTGCCAGCTAGGACAGAGGGTGAGATGGCATCTCAGGCACATTGGCGTCGTTGTTTGTTAATGGCAGGCTGATATGAGGTCACGCTCAGTAGTAATTAGTGAACTTGCGTTTAAACGAACAAAATTGACATGCACTGGTGAACATTTAATGGTTAAATGCATCTGTAACAGAGAAGAAAACGCAGTGGTCTTAGTTGCTGGGATGTGCATTCAGAGCACATTCTAGAGGACTTTCCCACAGCTGAAATGGATTTTACTGCTTGAGATTCCTAGTGGCAGTGCTGCACCCTTCTTAACTTGTAGATTTTGCTGCCCCCTAGTGGAGAAAAGTGTAAATGTACTCAATAGTCACTATGAGAGCTCCCTCCACTTGGTAGAAACTTGTGCATGTCATTCATTACTGTCTTCTTTCTGTATTAGATTTACCAGTACATCCAGAGTCGGTTTTACCGCTCTCCTGAGGTGTTGCTGGGCATGCCGTATGACCTGGCTATAGACATGTGGTCTCTGGGCTGTATCCTGGTGGAGATGCACACGGGCGAACCGCTCTTCAGCGGCTCCAATGAGGTACGGCTCAGGGATTAGTCACACAGTGACTGTGCAAAGTCTTTTTTTTGACGTTCATCCACTTGTAAGAATTGCACTTTAACAGACATACAAACAGGATATAAGACATTTTATTATTCTCAGCCTTGTCTGTATTTATGCACTATTAAAATATATTTTAAAGACATTAGCAGATACAGTTGCTACTGTAAATATTCCAAATGAGAGATGCTCCAACTTATTCTGATTGGTCCATCATTTCGTTTTCTGTAATTGAACTAAAGCTGAAGTTAAATATGAAAAACCTAAAAAATTAAATAAGTTGAAGTTGAAGTACAAAAATCATTAAAAAACAAATTCAAGCTAAATAGTATTTAAAAACTTACTAAAATTAGAATTTTTTTCTTCCTTTTTTAACGCCATGACAGCTTCTGTGGCTGTTAATGGCGAGAGCCAGGTTTAGTTATTCGAAAATAATAAACTGAAATTAAAATGTAAAATGAAAATATGCAAATAAATGCTAATTCAAAATTTGAACACATAATACAAAAGTATATAAATAATAATAAATTAACACATGATCCTGTGTATACGCACTTTAATTAACTCCTTAAAGGGATAGTTCACCCAAAAATGAAAATTCTGTCATTAATTACTCAACCTCATGTTGTTCCAAACCTGTAAGACCTTCGTTCATCTTCGGAACACAGATTTAGATATTTTTGATGAAATCCGAGAGCTTAATTCTGACCCTTCATAGACAGCAATGCAACTGAAAAATTCAAGGCCCAGAAAGGTAGTAAGGACATCATTAAAATTGTCCATGTGACATCAGTGGTTCAACCTTAATGTTATGAAGCTACGAGAATACTTTTTGTGCGTAAAGAAACAAAATAATGACTTTATTCAACAATTTCTTCTCTTCTGCAATTTCATCAAAAATATCTAAATTTGTGTTCCGAAGATGAACGAAGGTCTTACAGGTTTGGAACAACTTGAGGGTGAGTAATTAATGACAGAATTTTCATTTTTGGGTGAACAATCCCTTTAATGCATTTCAAAATGTATTTATCTGTTATATCAAAATCAGAATGAGCTTTATTGCCAGGTATGTTTACACATACAAGGAATTTGTTTTCATGACAGAAACTTCCGCAGTGCAACAGAATGACAGTGACAGAACAAAAACACAGATAATAAAAGAATAAAAATAGTGAAAAACAATGTACAAAGTGACAATTGTTTGTACAGGTATATAACAATAGACAGTTTTGTATGTACAGGTATATTATGTGCAAATTTGAAATGTAGACTAAGTATGTGATGTATGATATCTAATGAATCAGATGCATACTTGCCAAAATGTCAGTTACAACAAAGTTCATATGGATCTTGTTCTAACGCTGTACTGTATCTTTCTCAGGTGGACCAGATGAATAAAATAGTGGAGGTGCTGGGGGTCCCGCCCAACCATATGCTGGATCAGGCCCCTAAAGCACGCAAGTACTTCGACAAGCTGTCCGACGGCCTGTGGACCGTCAAGAAGAACAAGGACATTAAGAAGGTACTTTATCCTTCGGCCTCCGTGAGTAAAACTCTGCTTCTACTTAACCTTCGCCCTCCTCCCAAAGACCCCCCTCCTTCACCGTCACCTGCTCTGCACCGCCGCTCACCTTATCCTCAGGGAGAGGGGAAGAGAGAAAACTGGGACTAAAATGGAGGAGGGTGGAGTGGGTGGAGATAAAGGTTGGGGATGGAATTGAAGCAAGGCTAATGTGTGCTAGTGAACCTCCTCCTCTCTCCGCTGACCCGCCTCTGCTTACAGAGGCACGAGGTCAATCAAAAGACAGCATCTGTTCTCCTCATCATTGCCATCATCACAATCATTTTCACAACCATCCTCATTCTGTCTCTTAAGATGCTAGGTAGAAACAGGCATGTTAGTTGTGCTTATAGAACAGTATACATCAAGATATGTAAAGGAAAAGGCCAAAAATATGTGGAAACCCATTTTTAAATATTATATACAACAGCATGCAATGACAGCATACAATCCTAGAAAACTGGACCACCTAGTGGTTTTGTAATTAAATCCACATTAAATACACATCCAGATTGCGTGTCCAGATACTTTTGGCCATACGCTACCGTTTAAAACTTTGGGGTCGGTATGAATTTTTTGTGGGGAAAAAAAGAAAAAATAATACTTTAATAATACCAATGCAATATTAATACACTAAAGTGAGAGTGGAAGTACAAAAGATTTTGATTACAAAAATGCGGTTTTATTGAGCTTTTTATTCATCAAAAAATCCTGACAAAATGTATAATTTTCCACAGAAATACTAAGCAACACAACTATTTTCAACATTGATAATAGACATATTTCTTGAGCACCAAATAAGTATAATAGAATAATTTCTGAAGGATCATGTGACACTGAAGACTGGAGTAATGGCTGCTGAAAATTATACTAAATTGCATTTTAAAATATATTCAATAAAATATATTAAAATAGAAAACAGTAATTTAAAATTGTAATACTATTTTGATAATATAAATGCAGCCTTGGTGCACATAAAATACATTTAAAAAAATCAATATCAATATAAAAACAAAAATATCTTGCTGACCCAAAACGATTGAACGATAGTGTAAATAAAAAAATTAAGGCTTTATAATGAGGTCCCATTTGTTAATAATAATTAAAGCAATTAGCTAATATAATTTAATAATGAACTTTTTTTTTCATTTATTAATCTTTGTTAATGTTAATAAAAAGTTAATTTGTGTTAGTTAATAGTGTATCAACTTGCATGTTAACAAATGGAGCCTAATTGTAAAGTGCTGCTAAAATAACAATGAAGATTTAAAATATAGATGTAACGTTGCATGAAAAGAATCGCTATATATTGATATGTATAGATATGTATAGAGCCCTACCTGTTAGCAGCTCTTAGTCTAGTCAGTGACACGCATTGGGTCACAGGTTAAGTGAGTGCAGCCAGTAGCTAGAATGACCCTGTTTCTAGTGAAGATAAGTGAAAGTAGCTTCAGGTTAAGACTGTAGAAACTGTGTGTGTGTATGTGGCTGCAGATTAAGATGCAATGGTGATAGCAGGTGGAGGGTAAAAGTCTGGATGAGGTCCTAATACACTTTGTTTTACAGGATTAATGTCTGGCACTTACTGCCAACTCATCCAGAGACTCACCTCAAATGCTCCAGCATGCATTTTGTGCTTCCTTGTGTACAATAGAGAAAAAGGTTAAAACATTTGAAAGCTTTGTACTCTTTTACAGTGGAGGTGCTGGAACATTTAAGTCCTTTTATAGTATTTATGGACCATGATACAGTGTAAAATGGCACAGATGAAGATCAGTGTCAAAGGGTCTGTACTGTGTATATGACATGGCTCAACAATAAGGTTTGTTTTTGTTTTTTTTCTGGTCACCAGATCTCTATACTTGACCTGACAACAATCTCATTGGCTTCAGCACAAACATTTTGTCTCACTAAAATTTTTATATGAATATTTCAGGAACAAAAAGAAAGAGAGTTTACTACAATAATACATTAGTTATTAAACATTCTATGCTGTTATTTTGCAGTAATATCTGGAAATTATGGAGATGTGTGATTGTGTGTAATTCTTTCAACTGAAGCTCTTTTGAAAAATCTCATTGTTGAACCTTGTATGACACCGAGAGCTCCTTTGCAACCATCGTTATTCCCACAAAACCACAAACATCTCTCACTTTCAGCCCCCCTTCACCTGCATTCAGTAATGATTTCTGAGGCTGATTAGTTTCCTATTAAAGTCAACATAAAATCAAAATTGCAATACACGAGTGTGCTCATTGTATTAATGCACAGAGAGGAAAAATGTTTATTTTCCTAATTTCAGGAATGTTTTAAGTATGTATGTACTACTACAACTTTCTTCTAGCAAACCTGGTAATAATCTAATGCTGGTTAATGTTAACGTGAACAAACTTGTATTCATATCATACTCCATTTCGGTATGTAACTTTCATTAAAAATGTGGAACCCACTTTTCATGTTCTAGTCACTTCCCAATGGATGAAAATCAAGCACTACTTTTTACAAATAAATGTTCTATAAAAGTTGTACTCAGAAGTGGGATGCAAATGCCATTTCATGTTGACTTTATAGTATTAAAGTTATAATATTAGTAGATTTATGCATTTATTAATCCTTAAATTGGTTGTTACTAATGTAATATGTTTCTAGACTGGTAGTTTATCACCCTTTGTCTTTAAATGTTTAAAAATTCTAAAATTTGAACTGTTATCTGCACTAAATGCTACACATTTGTGCCTCATTCTCTTCCCTTCCTCTGTGTTGATTTGTCCCCCCAGGAATATAAACCACCTGCCACGCGACGACTGCACGAGATCCTGGGGGTGGAGACGGGAGGTCCAGGGGGGAGGCGAGCTGGAGAACAGGGTCACGCGCCCTGCGACTACCTGAAGTTCAAGGACCTGATTTTGCGCATGCTGGACTATGATCCCAAGACGCGCATCACGCCCTTTTACGCGCTGCAGCACAACTTCTTCAAGAAGACGACAGATGAGGGCACCAACACCAGCAGCTCCACCTCCACCAGCCCTGCCATGGACCACAGCCACTCCACCTCCACCACTAGCTCCGTCTCCAGCTCTGGTAAGTGTGTGTAATGCAGCGGTCACACTAGAGTTTGAGCATGCAAAATTTCTACGAACGCTGCAATGTCACAATCTGTGGCATCTATTAAAAAAACATATAATAGGGGTATAACAATAAATTGTGTCACCATATATTGCAATACAAAAATGCAACAATATCTATTGTGGATAGCGATATGTATTGCATATGGTTCAGCCAAAATCATATGTAGAAATATTTTGTTTTGCATCAGATATGGTAATGGGACATCAACCAATGTAATCTCAGAAGGTCGCACATTTGATCTTCTATGTTTAGTAATTATTATTAATAAATTAAAAGTTAAATACATAATTTGCAATTTTGTAAAGGTGGGACAAAGTATGTGTAAATATTTAGTTAGAATCATGAATTTTCTGTGCACGGGGGAAAAGGACTATTCATGTCAATTCCTGATATAATATAATACATTTTAACTTTTTTTTTTTTTTTTTGTATGTTCAAAATATCGTGTATCAAACTGAATCGTGACATGAGTGTATTGTTACACCCCTAAAACATCCGAAATGTAAAAATATGCAATCTAATCCAGTTTGCTGCAAAGCTGCAGATTTAAAGTTTACATTCTTTAAATTCAGCTAAGAGGTCACGCCATAACGTATCAGTCTATTGGTCACACGTCTTCATGTGATACAAATTCACCAAACTTGAACTTTAGAACGCAAATTCATATAATCTTGCGTTTCCTGTCTCCTGTATATGCATACATATGAATGGAACGAATGGAGTCAATGGAACGAAAAGTGTAGTGTGATCACACCTTAAACCTGTTACTTAGGGATAGTAAAACGAGAAAAGGACTCGTTTTACATCAGTTCTTTGTCCTTGCTCCCAATCCAGGTGGATCTAGCGGTTCTTCCAATGACAACCGAAATTACCGGTACAGCAACCGGTACTACAACAGCGCAGTCTCTCACACGGACTACGAGATGCAGAGCCCACAAGTAAGAAATCTTTGCAGAGCACCACACAGCTCCTCGGTAACATACCGAAACGACTCATGTTGATTGCCTCTTCTCTCTCCAGGCTCCATCTCAACAGCAGTTGCGCATCTGGCCAGGAGGGGACAGCAGCATGGGTCAGCTGTCCAACAGCGGCAGCGACTCCTCCTACCCGCAGCTGCTGTTGCACAAGCCGGCAGCCACTCAGCACTCACGCCACTTCCTGGGCAACGTGGGGGGCATGATGGAGCCGCACCATCCCCACCCCATCTACGGCAGCCACCACAGCAACGGCAGACAGCTTCGGCAACAGCAGCAGCAGCAGAACCAGCCGCAGGGCCAGGCCTCGCAGGGCCAGCAGGGCCAGGCGCTGATGCCCATCTCCTCCCCGCAGATGCAGGACAGCATCGAGCTCAGCCTCACCCACCACCACCACCTGGGTCAGTCTTCCATCATGCAGCCGCCCCCGTCGAGCTTGGACTCCAGTCAGTACGGCTCCTCCAACCTCCACCTGGGCCTCTCTGCCTTTCGGACTAGGACAGTCATGGCCCCCCAGCAGCCCCCTTCCGCTTCCCAGCAACAGTTGCCCCAGGCCCCAGCCTCCCAGGACAGCATGGTCGCTGCCTCCGGTTTGGGATACATCCCTCCGTGCTACGCCGGCAGCAACAACAATAACAACCCGCCGCAGGGAAGCGTCGGAGTGGGGGGGATGCTCACCGGGGGGCCTCCGCCCAGAGGAGTCGGGGGAGCTGGGGGGCGGCCGGACTCCGAGGAGTCCGCCATGATGGCAGTGTGCGGCAGCGGGAGTGGGAGCGGTCAGAGTGCAGCCAACTCTTGATAAATCTTGAACAAATTCCAAAAGCCATACGAAAATTTTAACGACAACATAACAGTGACAAAAGCGCCACACGTACACACACACGCGACACGTAGTAAACGTACGACACATACACGCGCGCGGCCACACGTAACAGAATCGCAGAGAAAAACTTGTGAAATATCAGACAGTCGGTTTAGTTTTTTCATTTCGTTGTTTTGGTTTTGCATGGGGAGAAGGTCAAGGGAGGGATTTGAAACTATTTTTATTGTTATTTTTCTGTTCGTTTGTTTTTCTTTCATCGAAGGAGAAGGGCGGCGGGCGAAGTAGTCGCAATGGAAGGTTTCAGAACGTTTATTTTTACCATTCTTATATTGTTATTTGATTTTATGTGATTTCAGGACAGGTTTGCAGCGAGAGATTTTTATTAAGGTGAGGAGAGCAGAGTTTTGGGTTGAAAAAATTGAATGTTTTTGACAACATGACAGCAGCGGGAGAGAGTACCTTATGCTTTTTTATTTTTGGTTTGTTTTGTTTTTTTCCTGAGGTTTTGCCGTAATTGTATATTTTTAATTTATTAAGAATCACTACATAAGGAGAGAGACAGGAGAGGGGTTAGAAAGAGATCTAAATTGAGAGGTGGGTATTTTTTGGCTTTATTTATTCAATGTTTTATTTATAGTTTTTTTTTTGTTTGTTTGTTTGTTTTTTTTGTTTTGTTTTTGGGGTCAGACATGATACTTATGCATAGAAAACAACAAACAAACTGGGTTTGAGCTTTTTTGTTTTCTTTGCTTCATTTTGTTGTTTTTGGTTGCTTTTTTCTAGTTGAGCATAACCCACACTCATATAAACAAACACAAAGGCAAGACATACACAAACACATTTTTGTTACTTTTTTTTAATGTTTCCCGTCTTTATCTCGCTTGACACACTGGCTTATATATCTCAAACTATGAAACAAATCCTACGAATGAAATAAAGCAAATGACAGAAACTGTTTTTAGTCGCCACACAGTGAGCAACACCAACTAACAACTAGAGGAGGAGGCTGAACCATGAGCCGCTTTCACGAGGAGAGGGGGAACGTAACTCGACTTCACATAAAGGAGGAAGTGATACAGGAAAGTCTTGAAAAACATCAAAACATTTTGCCAGAAGGAAAACCAAAATGCTTCCCTGTTGTTCGTTTCAAAAAATAGTCTGCCTTCTTCTTCTTCTTCTTCTTCTTCTTCTTCATCTCACTAGACTCTCTCACCCCTCTCTCTTACTATGGTTTCTGTCTCTCTCTCTTTTTTCTAACCTTCTTTGTTTTGGACAGAAAACTATGAAAGCGTTAACACATTTGTATTAACTGGATATGCTAAGCCAAATCTTGCTGTAGCTCTCTCTCTCTCTTTATTTTCGTACTTACCCCATGTTTCTGTTGGAAGGAAGAGTCTGGGGCGAGATTTAGCAGGAGGGCGGAATACTTCGGTACGAAGGGACACTGTCACGCCCTCCTGACTGCGGCCCCTCCCACTCTGACTTCATTTCCTGCCTCTCATTTTGCTTTCTCTCCTGTCTTTATTCTCCCCCTCCTCCCCTTCCTCCTTCACAACACTCTGTGAGTGCTGTTTGCCATCAAGTCAAAAAAGTGAACTACTTCTCTCTCGGCTGCTATCTCCACTCTCAACCATGTTCGGATTGCTGCTAAAGAAAACAGACAGATAAATAAATAAATGAATAAATAAATAAATAAAATAAAAATGAGAACTTTTTAACCCTCCTGCTTCAGAAAAATGAAAAATAAACCACTGCATCTCATGTATTTATTACTATTTATCAAGAAAAAAAGAGAAATCTGTTTTCTGCTGTTTTTTGTTTGCTTTCTTGGTACAGGTTAAAGCTTGACATTTATATTATGTAACGGAAACATGGTATTAAACAAGTGCCTCGATTTATTGGTCAGCCACTGGACAGAATTGAACAGAAGAGGATTATAGGAGTTTGATCAAGGTTTATTATATGTATAGCTAAAATTCAAGCCTCATGCAACTGTGTAGAAATCCACGACAATTCAAACGTCATGTGAGAACTTCATATTGGACGCGAGCTTCATTCAGTATGACTGACCAATACCATATATTTAATTAACTGATGACATCTTCATCCATTGTAATCTGTGTACATAGCATCCATGCATCATCCAGTTAACCTTAAAGCAATGTTAGGGTGAAATGTCATTTTCGAGGTTAATTCTAATGACTGGGATTCGAACCTGCCACCTTTGAGGCGTCAGGACCTGCAAACTACCTTATTCTGCTCAGATCAGTGATGATGACTGCTGTCCTTTATGTTCTTAATAACCAGTTAAAACTTGTAATTGGCCTCACTGGCTTCTTTACTTTGTCATTTTTTTCAACACCATCCTTCATGAGAACATAATGTCTGAAGTATTATGATATCATCCGTTTTGGTTTCTCTATTAAAGAGAGAGTTGCCTCTGTAGGTCCTCCAATCTTGTTATGTTTAGCAGACCTTGGTCACCATATCAATGTCACACTCACCATGCACTGTCAGAAACGTGTCTGAGCACTGATAAACTCTGAAAATGCAGATGTTTCCGAGCTGCTTATAACACCAATACAGATTTTGTGTCTATTCAGTCATTATTGAAGAGTATAGGAAATATATCTTATCTATATAGAAAAGGAGGGGGGACAGTATTGTTGCTCTGTCACCTCAATAAATCTTGAAGACCCTCACACAAATCAATACCTCTGTTGAAGTGGAGGAGCCTCTAAAGGGATATTTTTCACTGTTTTTTAATTGTAATAATCACAAGATCAGCTGGATTCTTTTACTTCCATTCCATATGGAAAGCTAATTCAGATGTTATTGGGAACTTCCTGGTTTGGTAGCTATAATAGCTTATAGTCACAAGCTGGCTGATGCCATTTTTAATGGCTGTACTGCAAGTCAGAAGTTACTGGAAGTTGCACCTAAATGTGTATTGCTGGTCTTTTATGAATCACTAGAATGAATTAGACTTACTGCAAGACATTTTGTTGAAGTAGACAAGTGTACTTCTGGTCTCACAGCAAGAATCATCTGTATGGATAAAAAAAAACCTCTTCTTTTAAAGTCCCACAGTGCTGTTTAAGATCTTAATTGTGCATGCTTCTAACTAAAAAAGTTATAAATTAAATTTTGTGTTAAATCTGAAAGCAACATTTAGCCTAATGCTGGAACCCGAAACTCAATTTATTTAAAGAAACATCGAATGAATTTGAGAACATACTCGTCTTTATAAATATTAAAAAATATTTATTATTATTATTTGAGTCGGATCTTTTTAATGAACAGTTCGACTCTTATTGATTCGGATCTTGCGATTGTCAAACCGACTCAGTGAACCATAAATTGAGTGTACCGAGGACAATTTAACAATCGAATAGCAAACATGGAACAAATAAAAACAGTTTGATCCGCTCATATAGGAAATAAACTCGTTTTAAATAAACACCTAGAACAGAAGGGGAAAAGTATACAACAGCCAAATAAAGTTAACGAATTTCAATATTGTTTAATGAAAATCCATATTACATAGGCAATATATTTATAAGCTAAATCATGGCAGGTACACCTTTTTTTAAGTTTATTATTATTTTTATAGGCCTATTTAAATATTCGTAAATAAACATTTTTCAATTAAAAAGTAATCGATGAAACCACATAATAAACAGTAATATGCTTACGTCATAGAACATTTCGAGAACATACGACGCCGAGGCGGAATTACGTGATGACGTTATTTTATTTTACCTTATTTTATTTTATCCGCTTCATTGAAATAAACGATTCGAAAGAACTGACTGTCATCACTAAACGAGTAATTAGTAGTCGTCACTTCATCAATCAGCAGGTGGCTGCGGCGCGCGTCTTGCGTTCTTCTCAGCGGCCTGTTATTTACTTCCTCCAAGTCACATTTAAGACTTAATAGTTAGCATGGAGCGAATGAGTTTGTATTTTTGTTGTTCTTTGTACTTGCTTGGCATGCTGCACATCACCAGAGCTTACACTTATGGGACCGAGGGTCATCTAGAATATAGTAATGTCGTATCCGCGGAGCAGAAAGCCCAGGACATGCAGCCCATGCCAGGCGCGGTCAGGCCGTGGACGGGAGACAGTGAGTTTATGAAGAACCCTGCGGTTATGCGACCATACCACGTCTTCCCAATGTTTCAGCATGCTCCAGTTCCTCTGGCTGACATGCAGCTGTTCAGACCCGTGTCCGGGAGAAGACAGTTACCTAACCGTGTGACAAGCCTTCTGCTTCCTCAAATGAAGCCTCAGCGCATCCAGGTGTCTCCAGCGCGCAATGCTCGTGGTGTGGAGGTGTGGTGTGGTTACAGTAAGATCTCAGTGCGCATGAATAAGAGTCTGCTGGGCTTCAGAAATTCACCGTCTTCATTTCACCTGGGAACATGTGCTGTCTCTCGCTCAGACGAGAACTTTCTGTATTTTCATTACGATCTCAGTGACTGTGAGAGCTCGTTAACGGTAAGTATCTAGTTATGTAAGAAACCCAGTCTTAAATGTGCATGTCAGGGGTTTAGAAATTTTCAGCCCACCATATTGTCAGATGTATAACATGAAAAGCATAAAACTTTAGAATATTTAAAATTGACTGTAAAATATTTTTGATGAATGATTCTTGAACATTGTCGAGAAAGGAGAGTGAAATCAGAATGTAAAAATCTGGATTCTGATTTCAGAGTTTGATTTTTACATTTTTCATTTTAAATTGATTTCTGCTGTGAATAAGTTAACCCTGTAAAGTTTAACATATGAAATAGTCATATAGTATCTATTTGAAGAGTTCAGATGCAAAAGCCTCTTCGTGCCATTTGAAATTTTCTTCTAAAATTAGCATTTTTTCTTAGACTTTTATGTGTAGGTTCAGTCATTTCACTTAAATGGCAATGAATAAATTATTTTCATTGCCATTAAAGTGAAATAACTAAACAGAAACAAAGAAAAATGCTAATTTTAGAAGAAAATTTCAGACTGCACTTAGAGGCCTTTGCATCTGAACTCTTCATTATTTTGAAAAATTTACTGAACATTTAGACAAAAGTTTTTTTATTTTTTTTTTTATTTTTTTTTTTTTATTATTATTTATTTTTGGATGATCACATTTGATACATCAGGCTTTTATGGCTCCTTAAAAAACAGCTCACTTTTATTTAGAGGCCCAAACTGAGCTAAAAATATGCAATTAGTGCAGTTGCTGATATAATGATATAGTATTTTATAAGATAAAATTCTAATAGCTTGTAACAGTATAGCAGACTACAATGCATATGCATAGCATTGATCATTTATATTTCCCAATAATACTTCCTAGTAAAGTGATATTTAAATGTTTAGTTATATAATCAAAAGTCTGGTTATTGTGAGGGGCAAAACATACAGTATGATGCATTATTTATTTATTTTTTTCTAAAAATCATGTATTGATAATCAAGTAAACCTAAGTTGCTTCGTTTCACTAGGTGTTTATTTTTAAATATTAATAAAAATATAAAAGATATTCTTACATTTACTTCATAAAATTCAGTCACAAAGATTGTCACAGCAAAAATTTGTACTAGATATATACTAAAAGATCTTTACTTGATAAAAAGTATAAATTATGAATCACACAACAGAAGACGTAGTAGATTGTGTACAACAGGTTTATCAGCAAAGAGGCCTTAGAAACTTGTGTATCAAATATAATTCAGTAGACTTTAAAGGGGTCGTTCATCTCGATAATCCACAAATTATTGGATACCATTATTATCGGCCATAATAGCCACTGAAACATGAACAAAATAACTTGGTGCACTTTCCACGTGTTGATTTTGATTTAACGTTTGATCGTCCTCAGATGATGAAAGGCCAGATCATGTATTCCAACACGTTGCACTATACTCCAGCAGAGCCTCCAGGGAAAGTCATCCGAGCTGTGCCCCTTACATTAAACATCCAGTGCTTATACAATAGGTAAGCCATCAATCTAGACAGGGTTCAGGACTTGGAGATAAAATGCACCTCATCATCCATTTTTTTCAATTTCTAGATTTCATTATTCCTACAAAATGGGTTTCCTGCCTGTGGTGAGGGAGCACGTGTTTCACAAGATTTTTGAACGCAGGGCCAAGTTTAATCTTTATGTGTGTAATGGTAAGCTCTTCCTCTTCTTCTGTATAATTTCCTGTTTTGTTTGACCTCTCATATGGTGTTGGTGCCCATCGGTCTATTAAATTGTGTGTGAACTCTAGAACGCTGGGAAAGACTTGAGGCAAATAGGAGTTTTGTGCTTGGCGAGCCCATGTATTTTGAAGTGAGTGCTGCTTATATATCCGAGGAAGAAAGGATTTTTGTTGACTCCTGCTATGCAACAGCATCAAGAGACCCAAAGTCTATTCCACAACATGATGTTATTTGTAATTATGGGTAAGTGGTTTGGAGGACTCTGCTTTTATTAACATGAATACACTTTTGATGGGGAGCAGAACAAATATTAACAAACACTGCGATTTCAGGTGTATGGAAGACAGCAGAAGACAAGAAAGTCTCTCACGCTTTCTCCAAAGACAGTCTAACATCATAAGGTTTTCAGTCGATGCCTTTTTACTCCCCCAAGTTACTGGCATGGTAATGTTTTCATTCTTAAATGTGTCAATATAAAGGAGAGAACGGGGCTAGTTGTCACACTTTTAACTCCAGGGATTATTGGGTGATATTGGGTGTACAAAAAGTCTTGACTACACATAACTTGAGGAATATATCATTTTTGGATTGGGGGG
Organism: Spinibarbus caldwelli; assembly: GCA_039654775.1. Lineage (NCBI taxonomy): Eukaryota > Metazoa > Chordata > Actinopteri > Cypriniformes > Cyprinidae > Spinibarbus > Spinibarbus caldwelli. The sequence continues at coordinate 31,553,404 of CM077226.1, read as the reverse complement.
GGGATCATATTATTGTGAATAATATGATCGAGTCTATTAAATTTAATGTAGAAATTAACACTCATTCAGTTGGTTTTCTGGATACGAGAGTCCTTTTTGAATCTGGAAATTTATCGTCAACCTTGTATTGCAAACCAACGGATAAAAACAGCATCTTACATGCGTCGAGTGTCCACCAATCTCATTTGAAGAAGTGGTTACCTTATGGTTACCTTATACTCAGTTCCTTCGCTTAATACGCAATTGTAGTGTGGAATCTGATTTTGAACAAAAAGTGGTCAAGATGTATAAGCGTTTTCGACTAAGGGGTTATCCATGTAAGTGGTTGGAACGCTTTGGATAGGGTAAGAAATGCAGTCTGTAGATCACCTAAACAAAAATCTTACTCCGCAGTATGCACTACTACATATTCTACTTATAGTTATGCCATTAAAGATATTATTAAGAAACATTGGTATATACTATCCAGTGATCCGGTGGATAAAACGATTTTTGCGGATCTCCTTCTTTTTTCTCATTACAGAGCGAGAAATATTAGAGACTTTTTAGTTAAATCGGATACTTACGTCAGAGATGGTATTGATGGGCAAGTAAGTAAGGATGTTGGTTTTTATCCTTGCCTTAAATGCTCGGCATGTAAACATGTACGCAAGAGATGTTTTGAGTTTCGGAGCTGTATTACTGAGCGTACATATAAAATTAAACAATTGGTCATATGTGCTTCCGCCAATGTGATATATTTGTTGTCTTGTCCGTGTATAAAACAATATGTAAGACAAATAGACAAATTAGGACTCGGATCATTGAGCACATGAGCGCTATTAGAAGGAAAGATTTAAAATCTCCCGTGGCTCGTCATTTTGTTGAGATGTCTCATTCGGTTTGATATTTAAACTTTGTCGTTATTGAAAAGTTGACAGACTCGTAGAGGAGGGAATTTGGAACGTAGGCTCTTGCAGAAGGAATGTAGGTGGATTTTTGATCTCAAAATTCTATGTCCTCTTGGTATGAATGAAGATTTGTCTTTGAATTGTTTTTTATAATAATTTAAGGATAGATGTTGGGACTCCAAAGGGTATGAAGTTTATTTATTGTATATAAAAACTGATGCTAAGAATTTTATATATGTACTTGTATACTTTTTTTTGATGTAGTCATATGTGGATCATTTTGAATGTATTGGGATATGTGTATATATATATATATATATATATATATATATATATATATTTTTTTTTGTATCTTCGTGATATTAAGTGTATTACGGTAATACATGGTTTAATGAGCGCAGGTGTGTGCCTGGTAGCACATGGTACTGAGGGAGGGTTAATGCCCGAAAACGTTCTGCACTTTTGCACCTTTTTGCACATTTTGTAACCTCTGAGTAATAAATGATACAAGTCTTTTTGGACTGTTTGGATGAGTGCAGATCTCCTTTATCCTTGAACCAGAATATTTATCTAAAATTTTCTAATTATCTACAATAAAAAGCCATCCTCCATAACACATCAGATGATTTAATGACATTTTCTGCAAATTGTAGACAATAAAATTTGGAGGGGAAAAAATGAAACGCAACAAAGTGAAATTTGTTTTTGAAAATGTATGAAACTGGAAAAATGTAAAAAGTAACATACGAAATGATTAAACCACTGCAGAAATTGTTTTTAATGTGTAGAAATTAGTGTATAAAACATGACAACCTACCTCTGTCTAATATGTAGGTGTGTTTATATATTTATACATATGAATGAATATGTGTTGATTTATTCATTTCTACAGCACTTTTACCTACATTGCACAGTATCGGTCCACACCGCCACTACAAGTGCCATTGCAAAGTCATGTACCTATAACAATGTAGAGACAAGGTGAGTAATTGTATTTCACACACATATGCAACATACTGTGTAAATGCAGAGAAGCTGCATTCCCTCTTAGTTCTTATCCTGTACCAACAGGTGGGAGGAACTCTACACCGATGCATCTGTTTGTGCTTGTTGTGATTCCACATGTGCAATTGAATCAACTTGTAAGTAGAAAATATCAGAGACTATCAAATGAAAACACTGTAAGTCACACATCAGTGTTTTGTTCTTGCTTCCATAACAGCTTCTTTGGCCCATGTGACACAATCTATTACAAGCAAACCCTGGATTTTGGACCAAAACGAACAATCTTTAATCAACACTATGAAAGGATGGGTCAAAGTTCAGGAGGACAGAGAGGAGGTGAAGTTCAAGAGCGCAGAAGGAATTGAGGAAGAAGATGGTCACACTGTGGAGATTGTGACTGATACTGAAGAACAAATAGAAGCAAAAGAGAAACATAAAAAGATGCCCATGAATGATTTAGATGAGGATGTAGAAGTAATTGTTGGGACAGTGGAAACAACTGCTAAAGAGTTAAAGGATAAAAAAGGTGATCGTTCTGGAAAAGTAATGCTTTTTAGGGAGTGGAAGAACAGGGTTGTAAAGATTGGAGAGGATGCTGGGAGACGCAAGAGCACAAGTAGAACTGATATTGTTAAACGGCCTGGTGTTCAGCTGATAGAAGAGCTTTTGGAAGATGTTAATAATGACCAAGCATCCAGCAAGAGTGGAGCACAAGAAATGATTCACATTACCAGAGAAGAACTGTCTGAAGATAAAATACAGCCTGAAGATTCTGAGAAGAACATGCAAGTACAAAGTACAATAGGTCCATCACAAATAGTGATGGATGAAGAGAGATTTTTAAATGCCAAACATGAACCAGTGGAGTGGAATAAAGATAAACACTAACTAACCCGATGTGGGAGAAATGGAGGACTGACTTTTGAGGTTGTTCCAGGGTCTCCAAGGTATGACAGTTTAATCATACGTCACTTTATAATAGATTCTTTATATTTTCAAGTGTTTTTATTTCCGTTTTAGGTTCCTTGAATGAGTTCTTTTGCAGTTGCATCTGTGGGGCAAAAGATCTCTGCATAATGTCTTATGGATTCAGCTCAATTCAACAAAATATAAGTAGTCGCATTTTCTGTACTTGCATCGAAAAGTATACATTCTTTAAAGAACTGTGCTAACATTCACTGGAATGTCATCAGAATATTAAAACATTTTTGATTGATCATTAGTTTTCTTTTTCTGATGTCCTCTGACCTCACTGATGCCTCAATGACTTATTCTTAAAGAAATAATCTCACAGTTCATATTTTACCCCAAAATCAAAAAATATTTGCAAATTTTTTCATTATGATCTTCTGTCTAAATTTAATACCCTGAATGAATATGGAGAACAGACACATTTGAGAATAAAGAGCAGTAACAGATTTCTGCAATCTCTAATTTACTGTCAGATTTGATGGCCATGCTGTATATGTCTGTAGCTGCTCACATCAGACGAAAATGCATTTTAAAAAACAGATGAAAGGTTTAGACATCATTAGGGTAACAGATTTCAGTAACCTACACTGCCTTGTCCAATTTGGTGACCCTTCTGTATCTGCGTCTGTTCTCATAAGACAAAAATGCTTATATAAAACCAAGGAGGCCAGACATCAGCAGAGTGAATTTGGGTAAAATTAAAGCCATTCTGTGTAAAAAAATAAAGAGAACTTTTTAATACTGTGCTGTTGTATGTCTGTTGCTGTTCACATTAGAGTAATATGCTTTCTAGGGTATAAAACAGAGGAGTTTAGACATCTTTGAGGAGCATTAAAGCCATTCTTTATGAAATAAAGAGTAGCAGATTTTGGTAACCTATGCTGCCTTGTCGGATTCGGCAACTGTGCTTTAGCTATGTCTCCATGTGTTTGCAGCAGACCAAAATGCTTTCTAGATTATGAGAAAGCTGAGATTAGACATCACCAGAGAGAATATGGCTACTATTAAAGCCAACAAATCTCAATAGCAACTAGATTTTATTAGTTTATTTAATGCATAAATAATCAGAAAGGTGAAACACAAACAGAAAAAAAAAAAAATATATATATATATATAAATTGATATAAAATAATTGATAGACCCAGCTATAGAGCTTGGGAAGCTAAAAACATTATTTCTTAGAAAAGGCGCCTTCTTGCACGAACTTACTGCACCACTAAAAACATAATGTAGGGTAGAGAGGGGGAAAACGCCCCCCTACTATTTTCCCAAAATAACCACAAGATAAAATCAAGATAAATTTTTATTATAACTATGGACTACGTTGGCAAGAGTGATGTAGAAGTTTTGACCATGAAGCTTGCACTGGAGAGAAAACGGATTTCACACTAAATGATCTCATTTTCAACAGTAAAAAGAAAAAAAAGCGTTTTAAAGCTTGTTGTTTTGTAAAACATCACAGATATTTATGATATGAGAACAGTAGGGCCTGTAGATAGAGAGTATGTGTTATTTAAGAAAAATATAATTATATTCTCAGAATGAAATCATTTTTGTCTCATAGTCAGTGGGGTAAAACGCCCCCAGGGGGCAATGAGATATTACTCTAGTTATTCTGTTCTGAACATCAAATCCTTTGTTTTTCCATCAAATGTATTCTAACTAGTTGGTTGAATAAAAATATTTGGATTTTATATTTAAATATTACCTCAAGTTAGTATCAGGTAGCTAGTTAGCTAGCCAGTTAGCATCAGCTAACAAAATGTTTCAAATAGGCTATTATAATTTTGTAATTCATAATTATTGATTATATTATTTTAAATTTTAAGCTAAAACAGCCTGTACTCTGATTTTGCTGTAAATGTTTAAGCAAATTGCTTTGTCAGACTGGGGGGCATTTTACCCCACCCACGGGGGAGTTTTGCCCCATAGGTGGGGTAAAACGCCCCCTTTGGTAGAAATTTCATTTTTGTTAAAAATCTAATAACTTGAAAACTCCTGACATTTTTCATACTTGGTTTATAATTTATGCCATTGTCACTAAAACTATGATAACTTTTTCGGACACATTTAACTTTTGTTTCACCGAAAAAAAGGGCATAATCCTTAAGGGGGGCGTTTTCCCCCACTCTACCTTAAATGAATGTATAAACGGGTTTTTTTTTTTTATATATAGCCTATAAGATGACAAATTGGTTCATTGATTTATGTTTTCATATGTCTGTTGTTAACCAAATAAATAAATAACACTTGTCACCTATTTCCTCAGGGATCACGTGATGACCTAAAATGCGCTGAATCTGTTTTGAGACCTGCTCCAAAGAACCGATTCGTGGAAATGAAAGTGAAACAGGCGACAGGTGCGTTAGTTACCCATTTCAGCTCTGCGAAATATGTCAGGGTTAACACTGTTTGAGTAAAAGAGAGACTATTATCATTTCTTTGATGCAGTTTAGAGATATGAAGCTGTATTTCCCAGTAATATTTACTTTACTGGTCTTTTCTTCCACATATGTACTCTTTACGATCTGCGTCAAAGTACACGAGCTCAGCACTGGACGTAAAATTTGGAGAAGATTTCGACGGGTCTGCTGTCAAGAGTCTGGGCTCGCCATATTTACAACTTCCCGTTTTCCAGCATTCAAGATTCCCCCTTTTGGGCACAAATCAGTTCTCTCCTATGAACAACTGCCCGAGGAGACAAGAAAAGAGAAAAGTCCTCATCCCGCGCACCGCGGTACGTTACGTTACGTTACGTTACCTGCGGGCTCCCGCTGCCGCGGGCGATCACACGGAGTGAATCTCGTTTGTCAAATGAAGAAAATGATCGTTAAAGTTCACAAACACATGTTAGGCATCGACGGCCTTCATTCAGAGTTAAAACTGGGAACATGCGACATCAGCAAGACTACAAAACACTATCACGTGTTTATTTACGAAATGGACCAGTGTGGTAGTAAGAGAAAGATGTGTGTAGCTAATATGTTTTTTCTTTAGTTTCCTCTTTTTTCCCTCCTAAATAACAAAGTGCAGTAAACTGTAATGAAAATTATATTGTAGCAAATATCAATCTGCGGTAATAAGCAGCATAACGCACTACGTTAAATAACAATAATTTGGATATGTATAGGCTACTCAGCCAGAATGTAGGTTATATCTGTTATCTATTACTTTTTAATTTGTATAATTTCAAACAATACGTTCATAATAAGCCTTTGCAAACATTATGTAACCTCATATAGATCTTGCAGCAAAACCATCATGAAAAAATTGCTCTCTCTCTCTCTAGATAGCTAGATAGATAGATATATAACAAAAAAAAAAATGGTATGAAAAAAATGTTTAAGAATAAAAGGAAGGAGACTCATGATAGCGCTAAGGCTCAAAAATTCATTCTGCTCAGTTCAACTCAGGGCTTCACTTGATAAACTTTGCTGTGAAATTATCTTTGTCTTTTTGAATGCACTTAGTAAACAACAGAGTAAGGTATTCGAACATACTGCACTACTCTCCAGTGACGGACCTGGGGCCAATCCGCCGGGCCATGCCTTTCTCACTCCCTGTTGAGTGTCACTTTAATAGGTAAATCTGTCTTTGGATGTACATATCGATTGTGTTGATTGCACTGCAAAAAAAGCTTATCTTACTTAGTATTTTTGTCTTGTTTCTAGTCAAAATATCTAACAATTTACTAGATAAGCAAAATTACATAAGATATTTAGTCGGCTCCAGGGGGAGAAAAAACTAAATTGTGCATTTTGCTTAAAACAAGTAAAATTATCTGCCAGTGAGGTAAGTAAAATATTCTTAAAACAAGAGTATTTTGCTTACCCCACTGGCAGATTGCACTTAATTTAGTTTTTTTTATTTATTTTTTTTCCCCTGGAAACAAGACTTAATATCTAATGCCATTTTGCTTATCTAGTAAATGCTTCTTAGTCTTGATTTAAGAATTTTTAGATATTTTGACTAGAAACAAGACAAAAAATATTAAGATAAGCCTTTTTTTTCAGTGTGTGTGTGAATGTGTTCCACTTGCAGTACCTTTTTATCTATATTTTGTGCCTGTTAATCACTGATTTACTTTTTTAACAATCTAACCCCCATTTTTTTTTTTCTACAGATATCATTACTCGTACAAAATTGGTTACATACCACAAGTCAGATATCAGAACTACTTCAAACCCCTGAGAACTGTGGACAGTGTTGTACTCACTCCGTGTGATGGTAAAAATATTAGGCTTGACTAATAAGATGAGTGTGCGCCATTCTATATCAGTCAATGAATCATCACCATCCTGTCTTTTAGAGCTGTGGAGAAGGTTATCACCCACCGAAGAGTATACCATTGGTCACCCCATGTACTTCCAAGCAGACGGAGCCCCTCTTGCTGAGGACGAGAGGCTGTTTGTGGATTCCTGTTACGTGAATATCAGCAGTTCTTATTTGTCCATGCCACGATTTACAGTCATTGAAAACCACGGGTAACACTTTGTTCATTTAGCCCTTATTGAGCCTGCTGTGTCATTTTTGATAAGCAAATTTCTAAGGCCTTCAAATTGTCAACATAATCACAATTTGGATGGAAAAACTGTTCAGCAATCTACTAACATGCCTTCTGTTGTATGAGTGATAGCTTATACTTTTTCTAGTAAATAAAAGGCCTTATAGTATAATTGCAGAAACGTCCAGCTTCAGGTTGTGGTACATGTATCTGTTTGTTGTGAGATCTTACATGCAAGAATATTTTTAATTTTATTAATATTTAAAGATTAACACTTACAGGGCTGAAGAAACTTAGACTTACTTAATTATCAGTACATTTTTTTAAATAAAATGTGAATATCAAATATGATACATCAGGATTTTGAGGAACATTTAATTTTACACCTCTTAATAATTATTGTACTGCATTGTATTATGTTTTACTCCCGCAATATAAACTACAAAGCTTAATTATTTACCAAAGCACTGAAATGTCTTAAGACCTGTTATTGGAGATATAGATTGACAACTGATATTTATATGGTAGTCTGCTATACTGTTACAAAGATTTTATTGACTTACATTACAAGCTATTAGAATTTTATTTTACTTTTTGGCCATATAAATAACAGCAGCTCTACCAAATTACATATTTTTGCTCAATTTGGGTCTTTGAATAAAAATGAGGTGTTTTTTCCAAGTATGAGCTGCATATTTTCCTATATTATACTAAATGAGCCATAAAAGCCTGATGTAACATACAATGCTCATGCAAACATTTTTGTGTTTATTTTTATATTTTGTCTAAATGTTCAATTAACTGTTCCATTAGGGGTAAAAGTACTTTTCTAACTATTATTTATTATTTCATGCCAGGCTTTACATGTATGCTCTTTTTATTTTAGGTGCATGACTGATAGCAAAAACAGTAGGTGGTCCAAATTCATCCAGAGTGGACAAAGAAATGTTGTGCGGTTCTCCTTGGATGCATTTCTGTTTCATGGGATGTTGGGAGAGGTGAAATAAGCTAAAATGGCATGCTGATGTCATACAGTTTCAGAAAAATTTTAATTTTCCAATGAGAGGGTCAGGCTCATGATATTTGATGAAAGATCAGTTGAGTCCATTTATTGAAGTTACTTGTTCATTTTATTCTCAGCATCTTTACAGCCATTGTGAAATATCCGTCGGAAGTTTCAAACCAACATCAAGTGCAAACTCCTACACTTACAACCAGTCAATAAAACGGTATATTGAATTTTGGTTGTACTGAGAGTGTTATTTTCAGAACTGAACTAGTACTAATTTGGATAATTTCTTCAGATGGGAAGAGTTATACGGTTCAAATGATGCGTGCCTCTGCTGCGACTCCACATGTCTGTCTTCTGACCTGTCTGGTAAGAAATGTCAAGTGATTTTAGGACAATTTAGGGCAGAGTATGTTGTTGTTTGAATATAGATCTTTTCATAGCACTGCATTAAGAGTAAATGCAATGATGCTTGCTAAGATGTTAGGAAATTCTTGCCACATCATGGTTTTATAAGATTTTAGTGAACCTGTTCTCTGACTTTAGAATCTCAGATTTACATCAAGCCCTATTTTATGAATTCATTTACAGTGTCCAGTAAGGTCATCACCAGTGAGCCCTGGATCATGGAGTCTGATTTGGAAATTGTTGAGGAAGAGCAAACATCTCCATTCATGACAGAGGAGGTGGGAACAGGTTTTGTTGAAGGAATAACCACACAGACAGCTGAGATTGGACCTCGTCATTTTGTGACAGACCCGGCTGTAGTGAAGGAAGTCGACAAATTTGTGGAGCCACACAGAATATTTGAGGAGGTATTTGGATTGGACTGAACAAAAAGGACTAAATAAAGACATTTATGATTTAAGAGTTTTCAGTTAAATTGCACTTGATTTGTTAATAAATACATGATGCACACTTTCAAAATTGGCTTTTTTCCCCTTCTAGCTTTTTGTAGTGTAATTTTTTTGATAACGTATCACTAAAATATGGTGTGAGTCTGTGAGAGAATTGTGCCTTGGGAATTGCTATTGTAAATAGATAAAACACCCAAAAACTACACTACACTGTAATACATAATGGTTTTTAGTAGTGAAAAAAGCTTCTTTAGATGTTCTTTTATGAAAATGGTTGAGCACAAACATTTTGAAAGGGATATTCTTTGTAATGAATAGATTGTTGGTAATGTCTATTTAAAAAAAAAAAGGACAGTAATAAAATTCACAGATGCATTAAGTGAGCTACATGTTTTATTGGTTTGAAATATAATGTTACACTTAGAGGAGTGAAGTTATTTGATTTAAAAAAAAGACTGTACAAAGCACATGCTTACAAAGGAATATTACATTTTAAAGCAGAGATGAGTATGCATGCTTTTGGGGAATGTCAGAACAGACTTTTCCATGCCTTATATGAAACATGCAAGACCTATTTACAATTTAGTTCCGAAGACGTACAGCTTGGTTTGATATGCGTATATATACTGTACAAAAAATGCAGTGAGGTGGAGAACTTGATGTTTGATATTGCTACAAAGGTTTTTGCATTGGATGAAGATTCCCGAAAAGTTGCTGTTTTGTTATACTCGGTTCTCATATGAAATCCAGGGCTTTATAATTAGACTTTAGTAATAAGAGTTCAAATGAGAGTGAGTGCTGGGATGTCGTGGCATGGGTGAGCTGGGATAGACCACTCCTGTTGCAGAGTTCCAGTAGGTGGTTGGAGGCCCAAAGAAATTCCCAGTGGAAACGGGCATAGGGGTTGAATGAGTGCCCATGAAGTTCATTTTTGGCTGGTGGCTGTGGTAGCTTTGCACATACGGCACTTCGGCCTGGTATTTGAGCAGGCCCCCTTCTGGAGGATGGTTTTGGTGGGCTTGGGAGATACCCTGGAAATCGAATTTGTATGCATAGCGTTTGCCATGCACCTTGGTCATGATGTTCTTGTCATAGTAGTAGCGGAGGGCCCGGCTGAGCTTGTCATAGTTCATGTTAGGCTTGCTCTTTCGCTCCCCCCAGCGCTTGGCCACTTCGTCTGGGTCGGTCATCTTGAATTCTCCGTTAGTGCCCTCCCAGGTGATGATGGCGGCATTGTTGCTGTCAGACAGCAGCTCCAACAAGAACTGCCACAGCTGGATCTGACCAGAGCCTGTGTGAAAATAAAGAGTGTCAGACATCTTTAGCAGAGGATGGAAGGGCTTTTTAAGGCAGGTAGTTTTCTCCAAATGTGACCTTTTTAGTGTATGTTGTACACAGAAACAGAATGTGGGTCGGTCAGACACCTACCCACAGTCCTTTCAGTGCTGGTGACGGGCAGGTTGTTAGAATTGTGTTTGGCCGGTCGGATCTTGTGGAATGGTTTCGTTTCTGTGTAAAGAAGGTCGGGCAAACATCATACTAATAGTCATACTAATCATGATGTACTTGGTTTGTCAGATATTTTTTTATTTATTTTTTTACAGGCCTTCAAATCTTAATATTTAAAAATATAAACTAAAGTTTGGGGTCAGTAAGATTTTTTATTTTTTTTTTTTTAAAGATTTAAAAAAAGTTTCTTATGCACACCAAGGCTGTATTTGTTTGATCAAAAATACAATAAATGCAGTAACATTTTGAAATATTACAATTTAAAATATTGGTTTTCTATTGAAATACATTTTAAAATGTAACTTTATTTCTGTGATGGCAAAGCTGAATTTTTCAGCAGCCATTACTCCAGTCTTCAGTCTCACATGATCCTTCAGAAATGGATGATTTGGTGCTGCTGCTTCTTCTTCTTCTTCTTCTTCTTCTTCTTATTCTTATTCTTCTTATTATTATTATTATTTGGTGCTTATTATTTTATATATTGTGGAAACTGTGCAGCAATAGATTTATTTTTTCCCAAATGTAAAATTTTACCGTCACTTTTGGTCTTTAATGTCTTTGCTGAATAAAAGTACTAATTTCTTTTGTAAAAAAAAAAATCTAACTGACCCCAAACTTTTTAATGATAAATGTATGTTATTTAAATTATTTAAAAAAATTAATTGTAATGAAAATATAATGTTATTTTGCCTTGGGCATGTTTAATTTGTCCAGATTATATTAACAACAGGAATTCAGTTATCATATAACTGATGTAACTGAACACATATATGGTCTAATCTCATTTATTATTTAATTATAAAAGGGCAAAACTTTGTGCCCAGTCTGCGCATACAAAGATTACATACCCTAAAAAGGCCACATTTGTTGATAATTTGACAATGATGCTTATACAGTTTTCTGATTCGTCACTTCTTACCTGGATTTGCAAGACGACTGCTGATGGGACCTAATGCTTGGTAGGGGTCTGCAAAGATAGCAATGTTCAATACTGATCAGATATTTTGAGGTTATTAAAAGCAATTTCATAGAGTATTAAATTAAAGGGGCACTTGTTGACCTTGTGGAAGTCTTGGTGGAGGCTCTGTAATTCTGGTGTTGTGCTGATGTTCGATTGGAGAACCTGTGATTTTAAAGAGGTGAGTTTTGTTTTGTTTTTTTGTTTTTTACATTTCATATTTATGCAATATAATTATGTAACATTATGTTTTTGTGAATGCAGATCAACCTTTTGGGACAGCTGGTAAGGCGCTTGAAGACCAACTGTTCCTTCTGCCGATCTCCTCAAAGTTGTTTTCTGTGCCGAGGCAAAGTCAGATAGGAGCAGTTAACAAAAGGGAGATTTTACAGGAAAGGATGGCTTGAAAGAGTAAGGAGAAGGCCAGCCACAGAAGGAAGGAAGCACTGCATTAAAGATCCCTAAGGAGAAACGCAGGGCAGAACAAAGCCTGCAGCAAAACTGTAAGAAGGCCTGAAGATGGCACACAGTTCCTCAAGGCGATTGTCCTTTTGTTCTAACTGATTCTCTTTACCACAGAATAGTCAATTGTATCCTAAACTGAGCTCTACACCCCTTACTTCCTGTCCTGATGCAGCTGTTTCCTGTCTGAAAGTGCAATGATTCAAAAACCTTGCAACACTTGGGGCAAAATTCATTGAAGAATCAAAATGCAGACCTTATAGCACCTTTCTAGACTCAATCTTAGCCAGTGACATAATATCAGTACAATAACTTATTGGAGTATGTTTTACAAGAAAATACTTCCTTTTTTATTCAGTGGCTATATAATGGGAGATTTAAAGGGATAGTTCTCTCAAAAAATGTATTCTGTCATTTACTCACCCTCAAGTTGTTTCAAACCTGAATGAGTTTCTTTCTTCTGTTGAATACAAAAGATATTTTTAAGAATGTTGGTAACCAAACAGTTGCCGGTAGTCATTGACTTCCATTGTATTTTTCCATACTACAGAAGTTTATGGCTACCGGCAACTGTTTAGTTACCATTATTCTTAAAAATCTTCTTTTAGGGTGAACTACCCCTTTAAGAATTTTAGTAAAGCTAAAAATAACCATGTGACTTATCATAGGGCGGAAATTGCATTATGATGCAATACGTGTTTAGTAAATTGTTGCATTGATTAAAATTAATAAAAAAGACTATTATCAGGCACACAATTGCTTATAGCTCACTGGAATAACTTTAGGATCATTATAGTTACAAGAAACATCTCATTTTGGTGCATTAATATAAAATGTGCTGTACATTCGGACGGAGGTTGCAAATTCACCTCATCCAATCAGAATTTACAGTCAGAAGAACTATATATAAAACTAAATTTTATCTTATAAATAGAAGTAAAAAGTTTGACTTACCAGCTTTAACCTGTAGTCTAGGCTGTGGTTGTGTATTGGTAGGGGTTGTGGGGTAGGAAAAAGTGGGGCTACCTGAGTAAACAATAGTAAAGAAAACAAGCCCTCTTAATTTACTGTATATATAAATAAGCACAAACTTTTCCACAATGTTCTAACAATGCATTTATAAATTGAAATGATTAAAGTCGCTTTAGAGTTTTTCCTGATGTTTTCTTGACCAAATTAACAACTAGTAATGGGTTATTCATATGGAGTTACGGGTGAAGTTCCTTACTCTCCCGGAGGTAGTTTAGATGAGAGAGCAGGATGTCTGTATTGTATGCGGTAGTGAGACGCATCATGTCCTCTTTGGTCATTTTGCAGAGCGCTTTTCCATCCAGGGTGTGGAAGAGGGATACGTCCACATCGGATAGGCCGTATTCCTTTATTGCCCACTCTACCCACTGCCGCACATGGTCTTGTGTCCATACCTCTGGGTCTAAAACAGGAAAGAAGCAAGAATAAAATGAGGAACAAGTGCTTCAGCTGTGACAGGACTTATCAGAGTTCAAACATGAGGTAAAAAAGTCAGTGCACTCTGTTACTACTCTTAATCTCAGTAAGATAGTACTGATACATCTTTTTGTACTTCAGTAAGGGTTTTGGGCCAAGGGGTCATGGTTTGGCTGATATATGGGTAGTTGACAAATAAAAATTGGACTGTGTCCTATGTTTTGATACGTCAACTACCCATACATATATATATATATATATATATATATATATATATATATATATGATTGATTGATTGATTGATTGATTAATTAATTATCAGGGATGTTTTTTCCGAGGAGGCAAGGGAGGCAGTGTCTCCTCAAAATATTGGATGAGAAAAAAATTTGTAGTAAAAAAAACCCACGCCAATATTACAAATTCCACTTCTCTCTCGCCTCCCCTGCTCCCATTGACTTTTCACAAACCCCCCTAAGCATGCGGATATACATGCGTAATAAAACACATATGTAATAAAAACATATATACAAAGAAGGGCTTTTATACACACACACACACACACACACACACAAACACATACATAAAACCTGTAAAAGCCTTTCTTTATATATATATGTTTTTATTACAGATGTGTGTGCATGTACGTATGTTTTCATTCATTGTCATTGTTTATTTGATATTTAAATGTTTTATATATATATATATATATATATATATATATATATATATATTATAAAATATAAATAATTTTTTAACCATTACCTGGTTTATTTTTAAGAGGATTTTTCTCTGCCTTTTTTACATCACAGCTCAACTGTCATTGAGATGAATGGGAATGCTATCGGAAACGTTTCTCCACATATTACAGACCTCCTGTTATAAGCCATCATATTCTCTTATTTGACCTTGAAATATGACGCCATATCCGAGAATTATGAGCATTATAATTGTTTGATCTGGGTGATTCATGAGGAGGTATCCCATACACTCACTGTCGCACAATGCATGGAGCGACTCCACTGCTCTGCCCTCTTAATAATGTTACGACGACCTTCAGTTGCCTCACTGAAGATGACTCAACTTCCTAATTGGTTTGGGAGTAAAGAGTGATTATCTCTGTTGGAATCTGTGCAGTCATTTGTAGTTTAGTCTGCAGGGTTACTCGGATCAACCAGAAGGAAGCACATCAGTGTTTTTTTCTTTTCTTTATTTTACAATGCTTGTATTGCAAACTAGCCTTTTTTCCCACAAAACACAAGTTCCTAAGTGATGCAAGAGCCTGTGGCCACTACATAATTACCACATATCTTTGTTTAGACATCTATACATCCTCTAGTTTTAGAAATTGGTCAGCTGCATACTAAATCTGTCAGGTGCTAAAATGCTTCCCTTTTTACAAGACATAACAGTCAACAGGTGTTATTTAAGTATCATGTATCTACTGTTGTGTATTTATTAATATTTTGAATTGGCTTTTAATTTTATATTTGTACTTTAATTTAGTTGCCAAGGCAACATTTCTCATTGTCATTTAAGTTTTTAATCATTTTAATGTTTTAGTCTTAAAAAAAAACAGTCAACATGAAATCAAAATTTATCAAAAATGATACATAATACAGAGTCCTCGTTTTAAGAAGGTGCGTGATATTTCAAAATACATTTTAAAATGTATTTCTTTCCTCTAATGGCAAAGCTGAATTTTCAGCAGCCATTATTTCAGTCTTTAGTGTTACATGATTCTTCAGAAAATGTTCTAATACACTGATTTGGTGCTCAAGAAAATGAAAAAATTATGAATACTGAAACAGTTGTTGTGCTTATTTTTTGTGAGAACTGTGAAAAATGTGATCACACTTTTTTTCAGGATTCTTTGATGAATAGAAACAAGAAAATAATTTAAAATATACATCTTTTGTTATATTATACATGTCTTTACTGTCACTTTTGATTAAATGAATGCATCTATGCTGAATAAACGGAGTAATTTCACAGTGTATGTTGCATATATCTTATTACAAAAGTAAAAAGGTTTGTGAATGCATTTTCATGTTATTAATACAAAAAAATATATAATCAGACTCCGCTTTTCTGTATAAACAGTGAAACACTTGATTGCTTTTACTACAGATCTCACCCGCTGGTACAATGACCCTCTTCTCATCTGTGGCACTGCTGGGTGGGGTGGCAGTCTGCGGGCTGCTCCGTGGCTCTGGATAAGAGGCCTGGTAGGCCAACGATCCCCCATCACTGTTACTCATGTGTTGGGTCCTTTTAGTCACACTGCAGTCCACTGGGGACTCACGGCTGTGGCATGCATGAGAGAAAATAAGAAATGGAGAGCTCAAATGTTTTGGTTCGAAATGCTCACGGTTATGATATTGAAGGAATAGTTTAACTCAAAATTCAGATGTCTCCTGGAAATGCATATCGACAGGTTTGATCAGTGATACTAAATGGCACTGGTTTCTTACAAGTAATGCAATATGGTGAGTTGCGAATGAGATGTCATATTTCACAATGCTTGTCATGTATAACCTGTATTGACTAATTTTATGGTGCTTTTCTTGGTGCTTAACAGCATGTGGTCACTGCTATTATTGTGTGGAAAAGAGCAGCTTGGACATTCTGTGAAACTTCTCTGTTTGTGTTCCACAGAAGAAAGAAAGCCATATGGATTTGGAATGACATGAAGGTAAGTAAATGGACAATTTCTTATTCTTTTTTTTTTCTTTTGAGGGAGAGAGTCCTACACTTTTACAAATAAAGGTTCCAAAAGGGGATTTTCACAGTGATACCTTTGAAGAACCATTTTTGGATCCTCAAAGAACCTTCCAGTGATCAATTGTTCTCAAAAGAACCATTTTTTTTTCTTAATGTGAAGAACATTTTAGAAACTTGGAACCTTTTTACAGTATAAAGAACCTTTTGTGCGTTGAAATGTTTCTTCATGGAACCATAAATACCAGTAAAGAACCTTTATTTTTAAGAGTGTATAAACGGAGACTCGGATCTTCTGGCATCAGGGTTTGTTGTCCCACCTGGTTCCGTTGATGTGTTCTGGTCTCTTCGCAGGGTTCTGTGTGGCTGATCCGGTCCAGTCCGGCTCAGTGGGTTCTACACTCTCTTCAGAACCCTGTCTGAACACTGCAGGCGAGGTGATCTCTCCCTTCATGTGCATGGCCTGGGGACCACTGAAGGGGGACTCGAATATGGACTGGTTTTCACTCACCACCGATAGAGCTTCCTGTGAAGTATACAACACACACTGGTTATGTAAACAAAACACTTAAAGTCCTTGATTTAGGTGAACAACAAATCATAGCATAAGAATAGAAATAACACTTAATCATTTAGTCAGTGATTCCAGAACAGGGATGTTACGGGTTTCCGCTACTATCGCTATGCTGTGACTTTCTAATCAGCAACTGATGTCATAAGAATTGATTTGGGGCATGAACTTAAGGTTTTTCTGGACAATATAAAATCTCTAGTGAGGAGCTACACTCTAAAAAAAATAAATAAATAAATAAGGTTCTTTATTGGTGTCTGTTGTTCCATAAAGAACCTTTCACACCATGGAACCTCTGCATTCTACAAAAGTTCTTGATGGTGAAAAAAGGTTCTTTAGGTTATTAAAATGTTCTTCACGTTAAGAAAATATGACTCTTTTTAGAACAATTCAGTAAAAGATTCTTTGTAGAACCAAAAATGCTTCTATGGCATCACTGCAAAAACCTCATTTTGGAACCTTTATTTTTAACAGTGTAGAGTTAATAGAAATTACTTTTAATTCAGTCATTTGACTCAAAAAAGCTATACTTGCTAGAGTCCAAAACCTTATAATATTAGCACTAAAATTACTTATGCTCTCTTATTGTTCAGCTACAGGGGATTTTAATTTTGAAACTGAAAAATAAGTTTATCGGAATAGTTTAGGGCGTTTTTTTTTTTCAACTTCCAGGTAGATATGACTTGGCACAAGAGTCAGATTAGAAATTGAGACATCATCTGTGCCTTTTCTTCCTGTGTTTAGTGTTGGTAGTCTGCTCTCGAGCACTCTGGTCTATAGATGTGTCCCTTTGAAACTTCAAAAAGATGTTTTAAACATTCAAATGTATGTAAGTGTTTGTGCATGAATAAATGTTTGTGTTATAGCTGAATTCAGGGAGCTTGTTTAGAGGGCTTTAGTATTGTCTTTAGAGTTGAAATACGTCAGCACTGAGCTTTTTCGGTGGCTCACAGGAAATCTGGCCCCCATGTGCAGTGAAACCTTTTGGCATGGGGCATGAGATAGGAAACAGAGGAGTGGTAGAAATGTGGGTCATTTAAGCTGAAAAACAAATTTGTTCTGAATGCTGTTGAGGGTCACCAAACAGGGAGTAGGCAGCATTGTAGGGTGCATTCACCTGACCTGAAGTCTTGCGAATTTTTTACAAGAATCCGTTTCGGTGTTTAGTTTAAGTGACTGGCATTTACAGATAAAATTGCTTTTTAATGAGATAAAGTTCAAAGGATTTTATATCATGATTTCAGATCAAGACTACCAGGGAAGAATGTTCTCTTATGGTCCAAACAAACACCAACTACTTTGGGTTTTGTTGATAATTCAGAATTAAGAAAGCCTGAATTTGACTTCAACTAGCAGAATAAGAATTTGAATGGAAGGAAGTAGAATTACAGTGACGTGAAATTCAAAGAAATTCATGTGACTAATTTTTAACTGGAAAAGCTAAGACAAACTTGTTGATGAATGTTGGCCTCATTCTGCTTTGTTTGAAAGTTGAAAAGGCTTTGCAGTTTTATAGGGCTTTTGAATGGATGCATGGATTTGTTGTTGCAATCTGAATTAGCAAACTGAGTGACAAGTCAATATTACTGGTTTTTCTTAAAATATCTTACATTTTTGCTTGTAATAAATCACTATAAATATACTACCACAAATCTTAATCATTTCTAGCTCTCCCATTGAACTAGCTGTGAATAGCACTAGCTATCTCACACACTATAATAAAGGCCATGAAAAGTCCTGATCTAGTAGAGAAGTGAAAGCGAGCTCAAAACAAGGCCAAGCTGAGAACTCAAACCGTTTTCACCACCTAGTCTGTGTGCATTTGCAAGCGTCAGTCTTGTGTGCACATATACAACAATAAAGTGCAATCCACAGCCTTAACTTATGGCACTGATGAGGCTGAACGTGATGCTGCTCTGTGTAGGAGAGATGACATGCACTAAGATTGCATTGCATTGTCCAACACCTTTTAAAACAATTCATTTGGATCAGTATCCAAAAAGCAAATGTGCTAGTTGGATAAATGATGTATTCTACATCATCTCTTTTACACCAAGCTAAACTGCAGCTAGTAAACAGTTGGTATTTCATTCTGCAGTTAAAATTATTCTGCACCTATGCACCTTTTAAACCACAACCCCACACACATAGTACTGCTCTCTCTCCTCCAAAGTGATGAACATAAACAAACTCTACCCTGGCCACCAATGCCACAACTGACTTCCTGTTCGATGAGTTTCATATCGGTCTCTGTTGCTGAGAAACCAAATGCAATATTTTAGCAAACATAAACTGCACACTGTGTGCAAAATGTCAGAGTCAAGGTCAGTGAGAATAATGTGCATTTCACATCAAAAACAACACACAAAGATGCACATAAACATAGTCATGCTATTGTTGTGCCGTCCTTGGCGCCGCTGGGTGCCTGTGACATGCGTGCAGTGTTTTCAAGTCAATTGCAACAGACCTCCATTTGGTCTTGTGAAAGAAATTCTCATTTTGTCACAACAAAACTTGTGGTAGAGCAACACTGCACAGAAAAAAACCTTGGTGCTTTTAGGTTTCAGAGGTTTTGCACAAAAAAACTAATCACACAGTATATTACCCTCAGAGGGCGGAGCTCACTGCAAACTGATTCTGTGATAATCCAACAGATTTAGTAGATTACCACTGGTAATTCTAGAAATTAGATTATTATATTTTTTTTTAAAGGTACAGGTTTGAATCTGATGCATGCGAGTAAAGGAAGCACTGAAGAGCAATGTGGTCAATCTTTGGTCATGAAATCAGGTTATGAAATGTCCCTTTGCTGCTTATCATAATGGGACATTGGGTAATATGAGACACATGCACTCTTAAAAATAAAGGTGCTTCAAAAGGTTCTTCAAGCGATGCCACAGAAGAACCATTTTTGGTTCCACAAAGAACCATTCAGTCAAAGGTTCTTTAAAGAACCATCTCTTTCTTACCTTTTTATAATCTGAAGAACCTTATTTGCCACAAAGAACCTTTTGTGAAACAGAAAGGTTCTTCAGATGTTAAAGGTTCTTTATGGAACCATTTAGACAAAAAGGTTCTTCTATGGCATCGTGAAGCACCTTTATTTTTAAGAGTGTAGTCTGATCTGTATATTTCGTTCTCTATCACAATTGGCTTTATCCTATTTTAGTTGGTTTGCTGCTGTGAATTCTTAATTTGTTGGTCTGAAGTATTAGTGAAAATCACAGTAAAATGCTGAATTCAGACATGCAAAAAATACTGTTACTGCACAAATACTGTGCATTGTATACAATGTAGCCATGCTTGACAATGATTTCATTTATTATTATTTATTTTTATCATTTTAAATATAATGAATATAGGGTCTAATTGTGCAATTCCTTAACTACATTTATTAACTCAGTATTATTATGCATAAATGCATTTTATAAAATGTTTAATTTGGGCTATTTGCCATGTAAACCCATTAAATAACTACATTATAAGGGAAGACAGGGTTATTATAATTGTACATTTGTAAATGACAATTTATGAAAAGAGTGTAAATGTAAAATAAGAAAAATTAATAATTCATAAAGGTGGACACGTATAGGCTATAGTACTCCTATTATATGATCGAAATGTCAACTAAGAGAAAAGAGTAGCACAAAAATTTCCTGCAAAATAATGTTAGTTTGGTTTTAAAGCCACCATTTTTATATTTTCTGTTTCTTTCTTTTTCTCATTTAACAGTATGCAGACCAACCCCACAACCTGGGGATGGTGGACACAAATTCAGTCATGAACGAAAGTTAGAAAATATTTTTACATTTATGTTTTGTAGTGTCTGTTTTTAACCCAAGAGTTTTTGCCCCCCTCTCCACACGGTTGAATGATTTTACTGCTTGTTTTGCCAGAGATAACCAAGAAAGAATGAAAAATGTGCCAACCAACCCGCGGTCTCACCGATCACTGAGACAATGTGCAATTTTTCGTGTAGTTTGTAGCTTATAGACTCTGATAAAACTGCAGTCACTGCATTCTAAGAAACAAAATACAGCTTTGATAGGCCTACTTAACCGCAGGAACTGTCACGACTGAGGGAATAAATCGTTTTATTTTTTTCGTTTGTTCGTTTAGTTACTCATATATTGCTAAATTATTCGTCACTACCTGAATTTGTCAATTTAATAAGAAATAAATTACAAATAATAAAGTGCCTTAATTTAATCTACTATAATTGAATCAATATTATCATGTTAATATAAATAGTAATAACACCAGTAATAGTAATGCCAGTTACTAGGCTACATTTTTATATTTATAATCAGGCTATAATTTCTAATGTCACATAATGTTAATTTTAAAGATATATTAAAAGCTTTAATGCACGAGAATTCGCTAATGAATCACATTCGAGCTATAACTTTCACAGTTATGATGTTAGTCATGTTCAGTTTGCGAGAGTGAAGGAAAGCAGAAGTTGACGTTAAGGCATGCTGATTTTGCAAAGAGACACGCAGCTGCGCTCTGAGCTGCAAAAACACTTTGTGGTTTTCACAAGTTTTAATCGGCAACATCTTGCAAGAGGAGATGGGGGCGCTTCTCTGAGGAGAACCTGCTTTAACTAGACGCCGCAGTTCGCGCGTGGAGACGCAGCACGTTCCAATTCGCTTCAGTTTATTGTCCGGCTAATTTAATTCAAATGTAGAACAATACATTGGCATCGCACATCTATCGAATCAATTTTGTTTTGTCAGTCTTTGTGGCCTTTTTTTCGAAGAGGGACTGCGGAAGTGTGTGCGGAAAGTCTGAGGTTTGAGACAGGAAGCCTGCTCAGCTCTGATAACGACACCTGACAAGCGCCCAGCACTTTGCTATAAATTATTCCTTAAAGAACTAAATCAGGCATGGAATAACTACAGACACGAAACACAGGAATGCAACTGACTACCCATCTGCTCTAGTTTACAGAGGGGATGTATAGTGACCATTGCGTGAAAGGACAAGATGAACCAACAGTTTTTGCAGAATTAACAATAAAAACAACCCCAATGCGTCACATTCAAAGTTGTTCGCCAAATTAAAAAAAAAAGAACATAGTGAGAAATTATAATTTGAGAAAAAAAAATATTCTTGCGCGTTAAAGAGCGCTTGTTTGAAAACCATGTCTATTTAAAACAAAATATAGTGTTATTTGGATACAGAAGAAAATATGGATACATTTTATTTTAAGGTGTCCTTAATTACACATTTAAGTAGGCCTAGTGAGTAATACTAGCCTAATTAACTACATGTTCTTACTATATGGTTAGGGTTAGGATTTAGCTTACTTGCATGTAATTATGCATAATTTATTGTTATTATAATAGTACGTACATGTAACGTGTAACAAGGACACCTTAAAATAAAGTGTTACCGAAACTATTTATGTAAATAATACAAATAGCCTATAAGACAACAACTAGCAAACAGTAAGCAGTTGACAACAGTATTTAAATAACATCGAAATGAATTTCAGTACGCAGATAATGACTGGGATTTTAGCGATGTTACAGTCATTTTATGATTAGCCCCTGTGTTTGTTTGGTTTGTTTTGTTTTTCAATGAATGTAGCTACAGTTTAAGCTCCCTAAATTAATCGAGGTTCTAGAATAATTAACCTACCACTCGCTTAGCTAATCTTAATAATCAACATTATGTAGCTTCACTGAAAAGTTTCAGCACGAATAAAACACTAATGTATTTATAATAATATTAACTGTTGCTTGCCACCGTTTTCTGCCATGACATGTTACCATCCAAATAAAACTAAAGAAAATCAGTATATGCCGTTTATCACAGTTGATATGCATTAGCCTATTAGTTCTTGCAAAGTGCCATGTCAGATTTAACCAGTCGAAATTATACAAAACAAAAAATACTAGACGTTTTCGTTTTGTGATTTTAAAGTCTCCACAGTATACCTTGTTGTTGGCGCCATAAAGCCACCTGCCTCGAGTGCGCCCCGCCATAATTGTGCCATATGTGAAAATCGGTACATTGTTTTCCAGTTTGCATTTGCGTGAGTTTTCGTCGTTCTTAAGATGCTAAGTAGAAAGTAGGTTAGCTACATGTACTTAGCTAACTTGGATAGATCATTAAGTATGCCATTTTGCATCCTAGAACGTAACTGTTAAAATAATAAATCAAATGGAATAACAAATTTGTGCATACCCTCTCTCGCGCGCTGTGGACACCATTTCGTTTTTTATCTGAGTCTAAATGTTGTAGCGGTTTCTTGTGTTATTAAAGAGCCGACATTCAACCACGAACGGGAAGGAAGAGGAAATTTTGTACAAGAAGGAAAGAGTGGGGACCTGCCTCACCGCCTTGCCTCTCTCACCAGTAGTCGCGCTAACCGTGTGGGTGGTTGCGCACTCGCTACTCATTTTCAGAACAGACAATAAACCAGATCAAACGCCTACCTTAATAGTACAGTCCATTGCAGATTTCTGTGGAGTTCATGAAGAAAATACTTTGGTAAACTTAAGCTATATAAACGCAGGTGCTTTGATAACCCAGCTGAAACGCATCGACTTCTGTGCACAGGCGCATTTAGTCATCGGCGCAAACCATACTATTTTCGCTTAGACCATAACCGGATGGCAACGGTTTTTTTTTTTCTTTTGAGCTCTCCTTTCTAAAATTGGGAAGTGAAGTCACACAAAAGCATCTAGCTCTGTTCCTTATTGGTGAACTCTTATTCCACTAACTCCTCGGAATATTTGTTAAGCCAAAACCTCCTGTTTAAAATTCTCTGATTATAATGAGGTTTTGCAATCAGTTACCAAGTAATTGAACTAATTTATTAAAATCTGACCTCTTTCCATTTAAGAACAATATAGAACAATTTAAAATTTTTCTTTGAGGTGAAAATATATGAAACGAAGATCTGCAACCTTGATTTGTAAGCTATGTGAACATTTTACCTAAATCTTTCTTTTTACCACTTATTGCGCTTTTACGGTGGTCCTATATATTTTCCCACCCTTTTCATTGCTTTTTGATTAGCATTTAAGACTAAGAACATAACGGGCATTAATACATACGTTTTATGTTTATTTACCTTGATTATAGACATTTTACCTTATCTTAAAACATACCAAATTTAAAAAAAGAAATATGCAGGAAATCGCGCCTTAAGTTAGAATTCTCAAACCACAAACTAGTGAAACACCGTATCAGTATCATAAATCAACAGCTGCATAAAAGCTCTTCAAAACTGAAGAGAATCCGTTGCGTTATGCACATATAGTTTGTGTACCATGTGTCCTGAATTAACAATAAAAGCAGATGATTCATAGATTGTCCAGTCCGTAAACATTACTTGATAGTTTAATCCTTAAATTTAATTATTCTGGAAACGTATTTTAGTAACACGAAGAGATGTTAGTGTTTGAATGTTTTATAGCCTACTACAAAAAATATAAGTATGTTTTAACATCTCTTCATGTTGAATTTCGAGACAGGGCGTGCGCATGTGGAGGTGCCATGGGAATATGACACTGATTGTATCCTCTTCAGTGAGCGGGCTCCTTCAATCACGACTCAAGCCCTGCACGATTTGGCAACTTACTTTTCCAGATGTGTTTTTTCTGCGCGCCGGAGGAAAATGGCCTGAGGTGTTTGTTTATACAAGACCCTTGGGTTGGTCTTATCTGTCCAAAGCACTCACCCCGTGATTTCAGGCCTCCTCGACTCGGAATTTTACAGGCCATTGTTCTCTTGAATGGCTTTTAAAGATACGAACTCCTCATTAAAGTCAAAGTTGCTGTTTCTGATTGATCTTATTTCCAACTTCCAGTTAGAACATTTCTCCTCTCGTCACTTTATAAGAATGTATTTAGATCGGTAAGTGATATAGACCCCAACAAATTATCATATCATTAACTGTTCTAGTTTCAGCTAGGCCTATAGGTGTAGACATTTATTAATGTAATTTATTAGTAATATATTTGACAAATATAGACTTTTTATAGGCTAGTATACTTTCCAATTTTATAAGTTAACAAAATTATATTATTATAATAATGTTAGTAATTGTTTTAATTTTTATCATTAGGACCCCATAGACCAGGGCATTGGTTTTTAAAATGTAGGCCTATTAGTTGTTTGAAACACTAGCAATTTTTTAGTAATAGACCTCAATCAGAGTAGATCCCATTTTTAGTTTAATAATGAAAACGAGGCTGTACACGTACAGTCCGTTTGTACTGACTGTCAGATGTTACATTTTGACCACTTTCGCAGAGTTCCTTTTCACCAAATGCTGTTTTTTCGGTATATCTTTCAATGTTATTTCCAGAGTTTCTCGTCACCAAGAAGCTGAATGATTAACACACATTCAGAGCATTAAAAGTAAAGGGTCCAAATGTGAGTTTTCGCAGTGATGCCACAGAAGAACCACTTGGGTTCCCCAAAAAATCCCTCAGTCAACCGTTAATAGAAAGGTTCCATATTAAAGGTTCTTCGTGGAACATAGATTCGAATAACATTTATTTTTGAGAGTAAACAGTAGGTCCAATTGAACGGACTGTAATTTAATTTACGAAATTAAATTGTTGACCGAGATTGTTTGTCTTTTAATCTTACATCGAATCACAAAACATTAAGGTCAAACGGTCTCGTGTTCGAGAAAAAAAAAATGTGAAGGGACACGTCTGTCAATTCTGTCTAGTGATGTTTTTCTACTCCCCATGGACACCTTTTCTATGAATGGAAGGGTAACAAATCTGTGGTCGTGACTCCTGTCTGACGTCACGAGGAGTGAAAGGAGGGAACCGGAGTCACGACGCATTCCTTCACGAGACGCGCGGACACGCCCCATCGCGCGCGGCCTCTTTATAGCGGTCCTGAGGCGAGCACAGTCAGTCAACAGAGCTGTAAGGCAGAGACTGAAGCTGTAGCAAATCCTTGATATCTGGAAGAAGGACTCTGTGAGAACTTTAAGGTACGGTTTTCTATTCAATAAGATGTTAATCTGTATTATCAGTGTTTGAGGCATTGAAAATAATGGACTGTTTTACATACTCGGATACGGTTAATAAATTATACTATAGGGTGTGAGAATTTGACTATTTTTAATGGAATAATTAGGCTGACAAAACAAAATTAGCCCAATGAAAAGAATATTCCATATTAGGGTAATTATCTAAATTGTTGTTTTTCTTCAGATATGGAAATGTACCAAGCTGGATTTTACACAGAAGACTTCAGGACTCAGGAGGTTCCTGGTGGATTTGACTTCAGCTCATAT
This sequence comes from Spinibarbus caldwelli, assembly GCA_039654775.1. Taxonomy (NCBI): domain Eukaryota; kingdom Metazoa; phylum Chordata; class Actinopteri; order Cypriniformes; family Cyprinidae; genus Spinibarbus; species Spinibarbus caldwelli. Next base: position 31,527,226 of record CM077226.1, on the reverse strand, counting down.
GGTAATATCTTATTTCAACACGTTTTTCTCCACACAGCTTTAAAAATTAAAATCTTCTGTTATCTCTCAATATATAAATGATAACATCAAAGTCCATATTTGCACATTCAATTTGCCCTCAAGGGGAAAATCTGTCAGATTTTGTGGGATTTAGTATTTCTCCATCTTTGTTTCCTGAATGTCTGTGCAAAACATTTCCGTTGTCCTTGAGCTGCAAAGCCAGCATTGCAACACCCCTGTCAAAACCCTAAAAATCAGACCTTGACATCTTGTTTGTGTGCACTAATTCAAAGCTCATCAGGAAAAGGGGATGTCAGGCTGTGCATGCTCTGAGATTTAGGAATGTCCAAACCAGGGATGTTAAAAAAAAGGGGTGGTCGGGTTAAAGATACACCCGTTTTTTTTTCTGCTCCCTCCCTTTCTGCTTCCTAATCCTTTCCTCCAGACTTCCTCCTCAAACAGATTTAGCACCCCCTCTCCTACACCCTTCTTCATCACTCTGTCATGGCTCCTTTACTAGTGTTTCCTTTCATTTCTAGCACAGTTCAGACTAGGTGTAGAAAACTTTATGGGAGGTCACATCCATTGATCCATTGTTCATTCTAGAATACACCATTTCTCCTGGCTCTCATTCATTTTACATCTTTGATAATGTACCTCCAGACTGCAGTGGTGAAGACCTGTCCTTTTTATTAGACAGCAAAGGACCTGCCCAACAGCAGTATCCAGAATCCTATTCAGAGCCCCAGAAGGAGCATTTGCACAATTCTAAAGGTAACCATCTCATTCTGTACATATTCCTATCCATTATATTAAATCACAATGCAGACAAGTACTTTAATGATTACAAACATTTGTGTGTGTTTTTAATTAATAGGTCATACTCTTGCAGTCAACTCCACTGATTCTGGACTCTTTATTCTGGACTCCTTTCCTGAATTTAGCTGTTGGGCATCCTATACTAATAGTAAGTATCAAAAGACATCACTCAATTTTTTTCTCTTCTTCTTAAAATGTTAGAAATCCTTTTTTAAGTGACATGGGCTCATGCGATGTAATTTCTCCAAAGTTCCAGAAGGAATGGTAGCAGACAGGCAGCAGGTTGCCTTTCAGGAAACAAATCAAACCTACCAGAACCTTGTCCCTCTATGCACTCCAGCACAAAGCAGTCCATTCAGCCCAGGGATGGACACCAGCAGCCATTACCAACCTGGGAAAGGTCCAAATCACAGAGGAGCATCCGGTACCGCCAATCTGAACCATCTGGGTAGGCATTTGAGAGAGACATAGGATTGTGAATAAATAATATGCATGCTATATATAAAATATTTAACAAAATATATATATATATATATATATATATATATATAATTTTTTACATATATATTTAAAGGACATTCTTTAATTTTTAGAATATTGTCAGTATTAACTCATGTCTTTCTTGTGTAGGTGATACTGAGAGAACATATGCCTTGTATGAGGCAGAGCAGCAGAGCAGGCCTTCATATTGGTCTGATTATCCTTCACCCAGTTACTGCACTTCCATGCTTGGACAGCCAGCATCCTCTTCATCACCTCCAGTTACTAAATCCTCTGAGCAGTTCTGTCCCCGTGTGGCCAAAAGGCGTAACGCACCATCTCAAAGATCAGACAGAGAGGGTGAAATGACACCCATGTCTGCCTATCCAGGTGAGGCATTGTTATAGAAACTCCTAAAGCATAAATATTTGTCATAACAGAGAGAGAGAATTATTTGTTCTTGTTAAGATATATAACTCAATATTGTTTTTGTCAAATCAGGATCTGGGCCCATCCAGCTTTGGCAGTTTCTTCTAGAACTTCTGCTGAATTCTGCTTGCCACACGTTTATTAGCTGGACTGGAGACGGCTGGGAGTTTAAAATGTCAGATCCTGCAGAGGTAAGTTTCATAGTTCAACTAAAACACAAAAATACATACAAACATTGTAAGCAAAAGGGCATTTGTTATCTTTACATCTGACATTTTAACATTCTCTCGGTTGTTCTGAAGTGGTCTTACTGGTTGGTTTAAGATACTTAATGTTTCCCTTGTTTCCTCCAGGTGGCGAAGCGGTGGGGCCAGTGTAAGAACAAGCCAAAAATGAACTACGAGAAGTTGAGTCGTGGCCTGCGCTACTACTACCACAAAAACATCATTCACAAAACGGCGGGGAAGCGTTACGTCTACCGCTTTGTTTGTGACGTGCAAGGAATGCTTGGAAAAACAGCACACGAGGTCTTTGCAAGTCTAAACATCTCACCATCAAATGGCGCATCTCCACAGTCTGTTCAAAACACAGCCAGTTCGGAGGAAACCACAGAGCCCTGGGCACATTAGAGAAGAATGTTTTCAAATGCCCGTAATTATCTAAATGAACTGGAAAACATCAGAAGTCGTGCCCTGAAAATAGTAAGGACAGAGAAAAGACTGAAGTTCCATTCAAAGATATGTACTTTAAACTGATATGGACTTCTGAGTTGGTTGAATTTCAACAATGGATCTGAAATCAGCCATCAAATGCAGTTAGGTGCCTTTAGAAAACATTGTTAGCTACCTCTTTTGACGTTGGAACACGAATCTTGTAAATATATATTTTTTCTCAAGTAAACTGATGTTTTGACATCAGATTGTGCATTCTTGTAAATAAATTATGTAACATTATACACCTTTTTACAAAATGTTGTTACTCGGTTTCAAGTTTATTTATACACTGTTATTACAGATGGCTTAAATGTTCTAAAATTTGCTAACCTGAGAACCAACGAAAATTATATGGATTCTGAGATTCTAAAAGGCGCAAGTCAGCTACAGATGTAGTGTGCATGAGTATTTATGGTTATCGACTTGTTCATTGCTCAGGAAAAAAAAAAGTGAAACAAACATACAAGCGACACACTGATCACAGGGGGCGTATGCTTGTGTAAGGCACGGTGAAAGCATTCAACAGCCACTGGATAGAGGCTCGAAACGTCTGAGCAATCATGGCGAAGTCTACTAAGGATCATCTGCAAGATATTTTTGATGATCTGGGGGAGGGAGGTCAGAGAAAGTTTAAAAGCAAATTGTGTGATCGGAGGGCAGAACCGCGCGTACGACGAGCTCAAATCGAAAAAGTTAAAGATTCTTTAGATCTCTCCGATTTAATGGTGAACACTTTCACATCGTCTGGTGCAGTTCCTGTAACGATCGAAATTTTAGAGGCTATTGGCTTTAATGAACAATCAGCGGAGCTCAAAGAGAACGCAGGACACAGTAAGTAAACTACTGTAAAATATGACAAATACGAAACTGAATGTAGAAGGGAGACGGCTGTCTGTTGCCGATCGTTTCAGGTCTTAAAACAAACGTAAATCAAATTTAAAACAAAGAACTTTAAAACTTTGCAGACCTTCTTTAGATGAGTCATTAATGCAAAAAAAAAAAAAAAAAAAAAAAAAAAAAAAAAAAAAAAATATATATATATATATATATATATATATATATATATATATATATATATTACTACAGAAAAGTTGTAATATTAATAAAAATATGGTAATATCATTTATATTTATGAAATTTCACTACATAAAACACTTCTTATAAACTCCTTATGTAGGCTATCTTTAACATCACTTATGAAAAATCATTCACTGTTCAGTATTGGTTCAGTAGGTGCTATTGGAGCTTATCTTCATGTCTAAATTATTGTGGCGTTTTAACACTTCTGTTCTACTTTTGCGTTGAAATCTAGAGAATACACAGGAAGTGAATTTTATTTTATTCTTTTATAAATGTAATGTATTTGGATATAATGCAACATTTAATTTTTGGCCCTTCATTGTGAAAAGTCTGGGCCCCTCTGGTTTACAGCATAACTGCTCTTTGCAACTGTGTCGTCGCTGATGTCATTTAAAACACATTTCGCACTGCAAGACAACAGACTATAGACATGCTGCAGAGAGGTGTCTGCAAATATGTAGGCTAAATCTCTAGTTTAGAAATACAGACAGTAAATATGTCTGGAAAGTAGATATCTATAATAGGCCTATAGGGCCTATATATAAATATTGTCTGCTAAATCTTCGAAAATCTCTCAGCGATCGTCTCTGATTTTGTAGGCCTTTTTTGTCGGCAAGCTCTATTAACTGTCGGCGAGGATTAGGGCTATTCGTGTCGTGTAAAAGCAGCATAACTAGTTCCTGCTTTTCGAGTCGGATTTGAACTTGTGGTTCAGTCAGATTCATTCAAAAACACCAGATTCGTTTCGTTCCGGTATTTATTTAAATTCGATTAATATGCATTAGCACCTTAAAAAGTGTGTTATTGTTGAGTTCTCTACAAAAGTTTCACAAACTTCTTAGACTATAGGGGACTTGTAATCTCGGGTTTCAGGTTGGAATGAAATAAAAATCAAATAAAATACATTAAAAACATAGGGGTGAAGAATATTATATATTAAAATGGGATATGCTTATGACTTGTGTTCTGTTTTTTAGGTTTACCTGTGGCCCAGTCACGTGGGGATGTAGTAGACTCAGGAGCAGGTCAGGGTCTGAAGGTTGAGCTTGCTCTGTCAGATGACTGGCACAAACAATTGCATCTTACTCTATGCAGCCAACAATTTAAAAACAAAATTATAAGAGAAAAAGGACGGGAGGCAAGTATTCATCAGATTCATCATTTTTGTTAATAATAGGCTCCACATTCTAATATTGATACAGAGCTAATGTTACTGTATAGCATGAATGAAGTTGCTCTAGTCTGCTATTGAATTGGTTTCTGCATTAACATCTCTTGGTTGTTTTTATTAGATTTACGAAGTAAAAGACAAGTCTGTAAGAAAACGTCTTGCCCTGCTTATCAACAACATAGATTTTGAGGATAAGGCTATGACTAGGAGAGGGGCAGACAGAGATGAAGAAAACATGGAATGGCTGTTAAAGGAGCTGGATTATCAAGTTGTCAAGTACAAAAATCTCTCTGCAAAGGTGTGTAACTCTGGTCTTATGAAACTAGTGGAGAAAAGTATTCAGATGATGCATACTTTACTCATTATGCATCTAAAATGTTTATCTTTTTGTTCTTTTTATGTTGTGTCTTGATTGTTTTAATTGAATTTATTTGATTGGCAGGACATGGAGAAAGCAGTCAAGGACTTTGCTCGACGTGAAGAGCATGCAAATTCAGACAGCACTTTTGTGGTTATAATGTCCCATGGCAAAAGGGATGCCATACTGGGTGTCCGTTATACAACATCCAATCCCTCTGATACCTTCCCGGTTGATCATATCTACCGCTGTCTGAACACTGAGAATTGTCCAGGTCTGCGTGATAAACCGAAGGTTATTCTTATCCAAGCCTGCAGGGGAGGTATGAATAAAATGCAGTTGTTCATTGTTTTTTTTTTTTTTTTATTTGAGTTCTCAAGATATCATTGTAACATCTCACCTGTGATTGTAAATTGTATCTCCAAAAGTCCTGTTGAACAAGGCTTACACATTCTTATCCAAATATCTATTCAGGGGACAGTGGACGCTTGTGGGCCAGTGACGGTGAGCCTGAAATAGAGGGTGATGACTTTGTGCACAAAGAGAAAGACTTCATTTCTCTGATGTCCTGCACCCCGGGTAAAAAAATCCTATATTTGTCTGTGCATTCAGGCTAGATTATTTATATATAAGAAAAAATTGTAATCATGTAAACTAATTGTAATCACCAAAACATATTTCCATAATTTCCATTATTCAATATTAGTTTCATTATTTATTTATTTTTTTAAGTTTAAAAGCACCTAATTCCATTATTGAAATTTCTCTACAGACACCAAATCTTACAGGCATGTTGAGAATGGAACATTTTATGTCCAAAACATAGTGGATGTGTTAATGAAACATGCACATGAGGATCACATTGAGGAATTGTTCAGAAAGGTAAATCAGACGCTGCTGCAAAAGCAACCTGTGTGAATAACGTTTCTTTCAAAAGATCAGAAGTATTTTTTATAACCTTCAGAACTTTAGTTTCTTGTCATCGATGTTCATTATGTTCTGTTTTTACAGGTTATTCAACGCTTTGACAGCTCAGATATGATGGGGGGCTACAGACAAATGGCATGTAAAGACAGAGCATCGCTGCCAAAGTTGTTCTACCTGTTCCCCGGGCTTTGATATACAAGTTGTAGCCTACATGTTTTTGGCTCCTCATCTATGAATTTCATGTCTCTATATATGTCTGAAAAAAAAGTAATTGTAATTTTTAGTAATTGTTTCCAAATGAATTGATGGCTCTTCAGAGAAAAACTGTTCTGATCCATAAAAGTCCTGTCTTGTACAAACATTGTTTTTTTTGTTGTGTTGTACAAAACCACAAAGACCTTAACACACCCTCTAAAACTTGGTGTATAGTGTGTTGTGAAAAAAGATAGTTCCTAATGTTCTTCCTTTTTATAACAGCTACAGCTATACTGAAGTCTTTGCATTGGATAATAATAATAATGATAGCACATGTGCACTTTTGAAGGAAAACATTTTTATTAGATAGGCCTATTGCACTACCTGAAATCCAGTCTAAAATTAGTTTCCTTATGAGGCACCATCTTTCAAAAAATGCTGTCTGTGAAGTGTTTGATTCAGGATTGAGGAAGTAAAGCTGACTCTTTTTTTCCAACTAACAATGTGTGAAACCAGCAACGATTTCAGGAGATCACGTGAGCTCCACAGAACCTTGTAGGCGACATCACTTATTTTGTTTTCGATACGATACCGATAGGCCTACTTTTAAAGGCCAGTATTGTCGACATCGATAGACACAATACTTCTAAACTGAACTTTTAAATTATGAAATTTATTAAATTATTAAATGACAAAGAGTAAAAGGTAATCTAGCGATCCCAGTGCTCCAAATAGTAATTAAAACATTAAACATCTAAAATGAATTAGAATTAGTAATTAAACATCTAAAATGAACTTTATTTGTACGTTTTCTGAGTGGAGTACCTTTTTCTCTGCTCACTTCTGGATGACTGCTGCTGCTTCTCACCACGAGTAGGTCTTGTTGCAAAGCTCAGCATTCCAGCTTTGTGAATATTAATATCGAATTCTCCATGACATGAGTCCAAACCAATGAAATGTGATTTTTAAACCCATGCTGATGAAAACAAAAGGATCTGACTGACATTCGCAAGGCGCGTACATAAGACTTGCGCTTTCGGAAACGAAAATCTCCCTATAAAGTATATTATTACGAAATATGGCTTGGCAAGATTCACACAAACATAATGTTGCCTTACATGAACGTTTAGTTTATGGTTGGGGGGAAAGTCTGATGTGTAACATTATATTGGATCCGTGCATATAGGTCTTAATATAGATCTGTCTCAATGTTAATCAAACATTAAAAGAAAAGACGGAATCACTCGTTGCTCTTGATTAAACTACTGTTTATGTGCATTATTGTTCTTGTTTTTAACAACGATACAATAAAAAATAGCTATATTAGCTAATAATAATATAGTAATTATTTTAAAGAAAATAATAGGAGGAAAATATGCAACGTACGTTGCTTGGTGATTTTGCTTTGGAATCTTCAGAAAACTTAAACTCGACATTTCTGAGAATCAATCGCCTTCAAACTCATCATTTGCTCAGTCATTTTTGTCCGATTCCAACAAATCAGATATCATTTTGAAGGTATTTTAATGGAGAACGTGAAAATAAAAAGAAAACATTTTTGAAAAATTGCTCATTACCGACTCATTTGCCAGCACGGGTCACATACACATAGGCTGCATTTCTAATCACTAAAAGGCTGTCATTCATCTTAGTTCATCGCGATCTCACAAACTTACGTTATAATTAATGAAGTTCTCTAAGCTGCACAGTGAATCTCTTATTTACATCGCGTCTACACTTAATGAGATTATTCGTACGGAACATAGCACCTGAACAAACACTCCGGCAATTTAAGCGGATTCTATCTTAAACGCCTCTGATTTGCTGTTAGGTTCAAGAAAACAACAGATATGTCTGTGATTGGATACAATGCTCAACGCTGCTAAAACACGTTGAAATAGAAACCGATCTCCAGAGCGCAAACCATAACGCGCTAGATAGTTTGCCAAATCTGCAATAAAATGCCATTATTACAGCTTTAACTGAGGGTGCTTTGATCTCGTTTGAGGGTGCTTAGCACCCTCAAGCACCCCCGTAGAACTGGGCCTGCCACTTAGGCCTACCTTTATATTTGAAACGCATTTTAACATTTAATATGCCTTAGTTGCAACTTATTAGGGTATATTTTTGTTTACACATGGTAAAATATGTTTACTGTAGTGGTAAGCATGGAAATCTACAAATACTATAGTTGAAGGAAGACAAAGACTATAGAATACCCTTAAAGGGACTTTGACTACACTCTTAGAAAAAAAGGAGATATAGAACCCTAGGGTTCTTTACTCAACTCCAAAGAACCCTTTATGCCAAAAAGGTTCTATATAAGGAGAAAGAACCCTTTTTGGCACAATTCTAAAAGGCTATTCTTGTAACTCATCCCTCCAAACAGATGCATAAAATGATCTTTGACAAAAACGGCAAACAACTTGAATGTGTATCTATGCGCTGATCAGTTTTGTCCCGTCTGCACAGCGCCGCATTTCAGTCGCGCGCCTCTCGCGAGAGTGATCTCTCAAGCGCGCGAGCGCCGCTGTTTAAACTTCAACGGTTCACGGTGCGCTGACTGACTGCGCTCAGCACTCGGGAGAACGACGATTAACTTACTTTGGTAAGTTAAGTGAGAACATTAATTCATTTTAGCTTATTTTAATTACTTTTACATAAACTCTTGTCATTTTTAGTTAGCATAACGTTACACGTTTCTTTCAAGAAGCTAAAAGAAGAAAGGTGGTTTATCGCGTTGTCCAGGCCCGCGCAATTCTCCGCCGGGAGGTTTGTTATTTTCAACATGAATCCCTAAAGTATCTTGATAAAACTGTTGTGAATTGATCAATAATGCTGGCGAGAGTTCATGTTATAGCCTAACGTAATATTTTTTTGCCCTGTAGATTGTATTGGACCTATACCTATAGGAAAAGATGAAACAAAGCTTCGGTCAAATCACCGTCAGACTGCCGTTATTATAAACATGAATTCAGCTAATGGAGATGTTTCCATTTTTCTGTGAATAACTGAGTATTTGGTGTTTGCAGTTATAGTATAGTAAAATATAATTATTTGTTTTGCTGAAGTAATTGTATTATTCTGAACACACTGTATTTGGTTGTTGTGGATGTTCATCTATCTCAGAGAGCACTGTTAAAGTTATCAGAGCGCTGAAAAGTGGAAGTCAGAGGAAACATGACCAACCTGCTGTAAAACAATAACACAAAAGGTACATTATTTCTTTTTCCTAACAGTACCAACTGAAACTCATCAATCAGCTAATCTTAAGTTACTGATATCTTCCTTTTTTCCCCCCTAACATGCAAGTTCTTATGATTGATTGATAAATAAATAATTATTTTGCACTGTCACTGCAGGTCTGGACTGGAGTGCAGCATTACTTGTTTGGTCATCTACATTCAGATGAAAACACCATACTCCTCTCTAATTCAAGTAAGTTTTAAGATTTGATTTAATTGTGAGAGATTCCTTTCTTTTTCCTGTTGTACTGTACTCTCCATAGGTCTAATAAATGTTTATCTGACTTGTATCCCCATCTTAGGATGTCAAGCCTACTCATCGCAAGGAGAGTTAGCATCAAAGTGGATGCGTCACTGACCAATAACACAGAGATGCCAGAAGTATCATTTTGCTGTCTACTTTTTGTTCAGTATGGAGCATCCAAAAGCCATCACTCAGTTAATTTCAATCAGCACTATTTAGCCCTTCCCAGTGCTGAAATTGTCATGGGTATGTTGTTTTTATTGTTTAAATGCTTATCTGAATGTAAAATTAATACTTAATGCTTATAAATTTAAAAAACAATACTATAGTTAGTCTTTTAGCTCCCTTTTCGGAAACATGTGGTTCACCATCTTTCATGGGTTACAGAACTGGGGAAAGTTGCAGCATACAAAAAAAAAAAAAAAAACCTGGGTTTATAGGAGAAAGTGGAGTAAATACTTGACATTTATTTAAGATAAATGGTAATGACCTGGTGGTGAGATGCAAAATAAGAGTGTCATTAATATACTATTTGATGACAAACTTTTCACATTCTAATTTTACTTATGTATTTATTTTTTTGTTTTATTCTTTTTGCAAGTTATCTTTATTTGTGCAAGTTACCATGTGTTATGGTTATTTCAGTTTTACTAGTGATAAAGTAGCTATATGAGCTGTTTAAGTCTTAAAATGTAATTAAAATAAAACAAAAATTAAATCCAAAAAATGATCCCATGATGGGAACCCCTAAAGGGTTCTATATAGAACCTTTTTTCCTGGCTACAAATTCTTTTGATTGAACCCTTAAAAAGGGTTCTATATGGAACCTTTTAGGGGTTCCATATACATGTGCATCTTAATAAATTAGAATGTCATGGAAAAGTTCATTTATTTCAGTAATTCAACTCAAATTGTGAAACTCGTGTATTAAATAAATTCAGTGCACACAGACTGAAGTAGTTTAAGTCTTTGGATCTTTTAATTGTGATGATTTTGGCTCACATTTAACAAAAACCCACCAATTCACTATCTCAACAAATTAGAATATGGTGACATGCCAATCAGCTAATCAACTCAAAACACCTGCAAAGGTTTCCTGAGTCTTCAAAATGGTCTCTCAGTTTGGTTCACTAGGCTACACAATCATGGGGAAGACTGCTGATCTGACAGTTGTCCAGAAGACAATCATTGACACCCTTCACAAGGAGGGTAAGCCACAAACATTCATTGCCAAAGAAGTTGGCTGTTCACAGAGTGCTGTATCCAAGCATGTTAACAGAAAGTTGAGTGGAAGGAAAAAGTGTGGAAGAAAAAGATGCACAACCGAGAGAACCGCAGCCTTATGAGGATTGTCAAGCAAAATCGATTCAAGAATTTGGGTGAACGTGTCAAGGAATTTGTTAAGCCACTCCTGAACCACAGACAATGTCAGAGGCATCTTACCTGGGCTAAGGAGAAAAAGAACTGGACTGTTGCCCAGTGGTCCAAAGTCCTCTTTTCAGATGAGAGCAAGTTTTGTATTTCATTTGGAAACCAAGGTCCTAGAGTCTGGAGGAAGGGTGGAGAAGCTCATAGCCCAAGTTGTTTGAAGTCCAGTGTTAAGTTTCCACAGTCTGTGATGATTTGGGGTGCAATGTCATCTGCTGGTGTTGGTCCATTGTGTTTTTTGAAAACCAAAGTCACTGCACCCGTTTACCAAGAAATTTTGGAGCACTTCATGCTTCCTTCTGCTGAACAGCTTTTTAAAGATGCTGATTTCATTTTCCAGCAGGATTTGGCACCTGCCCACACTGCCAAAAGCACCAAAAGTTGGTTAAATGACCATGGTGTTGGTGTGCGTTACTGACCAGTAAACTCACCAGACCTGAACCCCATAGAGAATCTATGGAGTATTGTCAAGAGGAAAATGAGAAACAAGAGACCAAAAATGCAGATGAGCTGAAGGCCACTGTCAAAGAAACCTGGGCTTCTTTCTGGGCTTCCGAATTGAGGCAGTAATTAAAGCAAAAGGAGCCCCTACCAAGTATTGAGTACATATAGAGTAAATAAACATACTTTCCAAAAGGCCAACAATTCACTAAAAATGTGTTTTTTTTTATTGGTCTTATGAAGTATTCTAATTTGTTGAGATAGTGAATTGGTGGGTTTTTGTTAAATGTGAGCCAAAATCATCACAATTAAAAGAACCAAAGACTTAAACTACTTCAGTCTGTGTGCACTGAATTTATTTAATACACAAGTTTCACAATTTGAGTTGAATTACTGAAATAAATGAACTTTTCCACGACATTCTAATTTATTGAGATGCACCTGTATATGTATGTATTAGTAAGCATCTGAACTTTGTTTTTCATTAGTTGAAGATAACTTTTTTTTAATTGGAGGGAATCATGACCAACCAAAAAAAAAAAAAAAAATCTTGGACAGTCCACTAATTCATAAACAAGTTCCACCAAGACCTATTTTCCAAAGTAGCTTATTCAATATCAGTTTCATTATTGTTTAAAAGATTAAAAGCACCTAATTCTATTATTGAAATTTCTCTACAGACACTTACAGGCAAGTTGAGAATGGAACATTTTATGTCCAAAATGTAGTGGATGTGTTAATGAAACATGCACATGAAGATCACATTGAGGAACTGTTCAGGAAGGCAAACCACACTGATGCAAGAGCAACCTATGTGAATTGTATTTCTTTCAAAAGATCTGGCCCCGCATTCATGAAAAATCTTAGTGCTAAGAATTGCTTCTAGTAACAAAATTCTAAGAAAATTCTTAGAAATGTGGGTGTTTCCTCTTAAAATTAACGAAAAGATCCTAGTAAAGAAAAAAGTAATTCATAAAGGTTCTTAACCCTTAAAAGAGGTCTTAAGGTCCAAAATTGTTAGGAGTACGGACGAGGACTTTTAAGAGGCTTAAGAGTTTCTTTAGCAGTGGAGAAAATAGACTAAACATGAAGAGGGAGAAGAAATGTGTTGCACACAATGCATGACAGTGTGTTAATAGGACGCTACACATTAGATCATGCAGGGATCATGTTTGTGACCGATCTTATTAGAGACACACTAACATCTCCGACACAGCGCAGAAATGCCATAGCGCCAGAAATGGAAGTAAATCACTACATTAACATATTTGGCAACTGGAAAAATGCAACTGCGCAGCAGTAGTGATTTGGGTCTGTCACAACCGTCTATAAGCAAAGTGATCACACAAACAATTACAGCACTTTCAAAGCTGTGTCGCTGTTCAATTCCTATAAAATATGCTAAGTATGACAGCATGGTAAATAAAAAATAAAGAATAAATATATACATATATAATGTGTGTGTGTGTGTGTGTGTGTGTGTGTGTGTGAGTACGGTAAAACAGGAAAAATTACGCCTGTAATTTCAAAGTGAAGGCTTATAATAGGCCCTACTCTTAAAAGCGCTCTTTTATTTCCTTCTTGGACAACCAACCAATCATAGACTTCAAAAGACTGTGTCATAGCTAGCAACGGGGTCAGCCCCGCCTCCTCACTAAGATAAAAGTTTTTTTCTTTTCCTTTCTCAGAGTTGCTCTTAGATTGGTCCTGAATCACTCTTAAGCTAAGACTCCTAGTTAGAAATCTTTAAGCTAAATTAGGAGCTCTCTGAGAGGAATCTTAGAATCTTTAAGAATACGGGCCCAGAAGTATTTTTCACAACCTTCAGAACTTTAGTTTATTGTCACCAATGTTCATTATGTTCTCTTTTTACAGGTTATTCGACGCTTTGACAGATATGATGGGGGGCTACAGACAAATGGCATGTAAAGACAGAGCGTCGCTGCCAAAGTTGTTCTACCTGTTCCCCGGGTTCTGATATAAGTTGTAGCCTACAGGTTTTTGACTCCTCTTCTGTGAATTTTACAGATCCTCGTGTGCCTTTAAATCTTCAGCGTAGCCTCAACAGTCTCTATATGTCTTAAAGTTCTTTAAAAACAAAAAACAAAAAAGTAATTTAAGAGTTCAGATGCAAAAGCCTCTAAGTGCCATGTGAAATTTTCATCTAAAATGAGCATTTTTATCAGGTTGCTATGTTTAGATTCAGTAATTTTACTCTAATGGCAATGTATAGGTCCTTTTCTGTACAATCATAGTGAAATAACTGAACATAAATATAGGGGCCTGATAAGAATGCTCATTTTAGAAGAAAATTTCAGACGGCATTTAGAGGTTTTTGCATTTGAACTCTTCAGTTGTAATTTTTTCCACATTAATTGGAAACATTGTTTTTGTTGTGTGTTATACAAAACCACAAAGACCTTAAAACGTCACCGGAATAAGTTACAACACACCCTCTAAAAATTTGTGTATAATGTGTTGATTGAAAAAAGCTAGTTCCTAATGTTCTTTCTTTTTATAACGGCTACAGCTATACTAAAGTTTTTGCATTGGATAATAATAATGATAGCATGTGCGCTTTTGAAGGAAAACATTTTTATTAGATATTACAGTACCTTGAAAACCATAAAGTCTTATGAGGCACCATCTTACAAAAAATGCTGCATGTGAAGTGTTTGACTGATTCAGGATTGAGAAAGTAAAGCTGACTCATTTTTTTCCAACTAACAATGTGTGAAACTAAAAACGATTTCAGGAAATCACATGAGCTCCACAGGACCTTGTAGATGAATTTATAGGGATGTGTATGCATGTGTGTTTTGTAATTTTGTAATGTAATTTTTTGTTGTTTCATTTAATCATATTTCTAGGTTTGTTTGTTTATTAATTTATTTATTTAGGATCATGAAAACTGTGGGAAAGGAGACGCGGGCGGGCGCCTCCTGTATTCCTGCAAAGTATCTTGACTTTCTCTGAGGTATCCTACTGTTTGGTTGAGTCAGGATGCCTAAATGCCATAGTTGATGACATCCTTTAAATGAACAGCACCTGGCTGCATCTTTCTATACTGAGAATTTCTATACTACTGAAGTCACATAATTAAATATGTTACAAATAGGCTAGTACATGTATTAGATTAGAAAACGGTAACACTTTACAATAATGTGTCACTTGTTAACATTAGTTAATGTATTAACTAACATGAACAATACATTTATTACAGCAGGCTATTGATTCGTCTTTGTTAACATTAGTTAGTTAATAAAAAGAAAGTTGTTCATTGTTAGTTCATGTTAGTTCACAGTGCATTAACTTATGTTAACAAACACAATTTGTGATTTTAATAATGCATTAGTAAATGCTGAAATTAACATTAACTAAGATTAATAAATGCTGTATAGAAGTATTGTTCATTCTTAATTAATGAAAACTAATGTTGTTAACTAATGTTAACTAATGAATCTTGTTGTAAAGTATTACCTAGAAAACTGTAGATAACATAACATAAAAAATAACACGGATTGCCTCTAATGCTTTCAGAAAAGCAGCTGAACACCAAAGTAGGCTACACTTTCTTGTACCCTAGCATTTACAAGAAATTGGCCTATATTTGGGGCGGGAAATGTTCACAGCAAGTCTAAAGACACACCTACTGTAGAGCATAGGAGCATAGGTTTATCGTCCTCCTCAACAGCTTGTAGAAGAGACACTTTAATTGAACTAAGGAACCATGGAGAAAACTATTAAGGATCACCTGCAAGATATTTTTGATGATCTTGGGGCAGGAGCTCAGAGAAAGTTTAAAAGCAAATTGTGTGACCGGAAGACAGAGCCGCGCGTACGACGAGCTCAAATCGACAAAGCTGAAGATTCTATAGATCTCGCCGATTTAATGGTGAACACTTTCACGATGACTGGTGCTGTTCCTGTAACAATCGAGATTTTACAGGCTATTGGCTGTAATGAACAAGCAGACGAACTCACCGAGAACACGGGGAAATGTAAGGAAACTATTATAAATAATTCAAATACAAAACTGAATTCTCAAGGAGTAGACAAAGTAGCCTACTAGGTAACGTTAGCCGTTCTCTTTCACTCTAGTGAACGCTGTTTAGCTATGTTAATTGTTGCATTTAAAAAAAAAAGTTACGTTTTAATAATTACAAATAGTTGGGAACCGAGAATCAGTTCTTATTTACAAGCGGTTCCATTTAAAGGATAAGCGAGGATTTTAATGTGAATTGATTTTTTTTTTTTTTTTTTTGCAAATAATTATTTCTCAGAGTAGCCTACTAAAATAATCGTATAGAAAAATCATATATTTTTTTTCGATTCCTATTTCTAATTGCACTCGAGTTGACTTCAACTCGTTTCACTTTCAGCTTCCTTCACCAATTGACTGGATTCGTTTTAAGAGGTTAACAATAATAATAAGCACAGGGAAAAGCCAGTTACATAATCGGTAATAATAAGTAGTTGTATTCTTCATTATTAAACTACTGCATATATATATATATATATATATATATATATATATATATATATTTCTGTGCACATGTGTTTGAATGTGCAACGTGGAGATTTACTGTAAGAGAATCATTAACTTTAAATTGTTTTTCAGCAGCTCCACTTGTTCCTTCAGCAGGCCCAAGCGCTCCATCTCCTGGTGAGTATGTGTAACTGTTTTTGAACGGCATTTATTTAGAAAATAAGTTTCACTTCACTGTTTGGTATGAGAGCGTTTATTTAAAACCCCAATAAAAAGATGCAATACATTATGTTCCTTCAGCAGGCCAAAGAGCTCCATCTGCTGGTGAGTATTTGTAACTGTTTTTGAACAGCATTTATTTGAAAAATAAGTTTCAAATTACTTCAGTGTTTGGTATGTTCATTTAAAACCCAATAAAATGATGCAATACATTAGTACTAATCAATATGAACTCCATCATCAGTATCCTCACAATCCAACCACATGCTTGTTCATCTCTTTCATAGAGCAATTCATCGATAGGAATCGGACAAAGCTGATAAACCGAGTGACTAATGTAGAAGCCATCCTAGATGAACTTCTTGATATGAGAGTCATCACAGAGGAGAATTACAGTGCCGTCGCTGCTGAGAGAACCTCACAAGATAAGATGCGAAAGTTATTTATGGGCCCGATGAAATCTGCTGGCACTAAAGGGAAAGATGCCTTATACAAAGCTCTCAAAGAGGTTGAGCCTTGCTTGACAGAAGAACTGGAGAGTCAGTGAAAAAGCCTTGATATTTTTACATTTAATGTTTTTTTTTATTTACTTGTGGTCTAATTAGTATACAGGATAGATAACAAAATCAAGAAACTTCCTTTTTTTAATAACAGCAAACAGATGTTGCTGAAACATTTGAACTTGGCATCGTTTGAAACTTGTTTCCCCTACTTTTTTTCCAAGCAGACAAACTGTCACAAAATCAGGTACATCCGAAATCTTGCTTGCTAACAGAAGGTAATAAAAACTTGCTATGAAAAAATGGTCTTCGTCGACTTATCTTTTTTATCACCAGTCAATAAACAAGGAAATCAAGAAACCAGATGTTTTTTTCCTTTTCCGCAAACCATTTTAGTTTCTTCAGACTGATGTAATTCACAGTTAAAATGTCTATTTATTCAGACTCTTTATATTCCTGATTCAACTTTGCATATAATGTCTTACTAATACAATATTGTATTTGTTTTTATTGCTATGTAAATTAATCATTCTGCATTCTGCTTTAGCTTTGTCAATGCAATGCTATACTACTGTAGAAATGCCGCTAGAAATATACAGAGGTTTATATTGGCTGCAAGACTAGTCCTCCTCATCATCCAAGACGTAGATGAGTTAGTTTCTTCATTGGAGCATATTTGGAGAAATGTAGCATTACATCACTTGCTCACCAATGGATCGTCTGCAGTGAATGGGTGCCGTCAGAATGAGAGTCCAAACAGCTGATAAAAATATTACAATAATCCACAAGTAATCAACATGTCTTAATGTAGTAAATGTATCATTAGGAATTTTTTAACTTTAAACTTGCTGGCTAAAATACAAGACTTCCATCCATAATACTGCTTCCTCCAGTAAAAAGCTGTCTCATCTGAATCAGGATAAAAATATGCACAGATCAAGCATTGTTTACAAGTGGAAAACAGTCCAAAACAGTTGATTTTGATGTGAGAGGGCAACAAGGAAACAAGGAATGGACTTTTTCATTGTAGGAAGTGTTATATGGATTATAGTGTTTTGGCCGGAAGCGACAGTTTAAAGTTAAAAAGCCTTAAAGGGATACTCCACCCCAAAATGAGAATTTTGTCTTTAATCACTTACCCCCATGTCGTTCCAAACCCGTAAAAGTTTCGTTCATCTTCGGAACACAATTTAAGATATTTTGGATGAAAACCGGGAGGCTTGTGACTGTCCCATTGACTGCCAAGTAAATTACACTGTCAATGGACAGTCACAAGCCTCCTGGTTTTCATCCAAAATATCTTAAATTGTGTTCCGAGGACGAACAAAGCTTTTACGGGTTTGGAACGACATGGGGGTAAGTGATTAAAGACAAAATTCTCATTTTGGGGTGGAGTATCCCTTTAATGATGGACTTGTTTCTTACAAACAAGCAGATTTCACTTCACAAGATGTTAATTGATGAACTGGAGTCATGTGGATTACTTTTGGATTATTGTGATGTTTTCATCAGCTGTTTTGGACTCTCATTCTGACGGCACCCATTCACTGCAGAGGATCCATTGGTGAGCAAGTGATGTGATGCTAAATTTCTCCAAATCTGTTTTGATGAAGAAATTCATCTACATTTTGATGGCCTTGATCTTTTCAGCAAATTTTCATTTTTGGGTGAACTATTCTTTTAAGACAAAGTATCAAATATATTAGCAATAATTTAGTAATCCTAGTCTCTATTCACAGAAAATAATAAGCCTACTATCCAAAACTGTAGTTATTCCAAATAAATGCCATCACAAGGGTCTTTCAACTCAACGAGTCTGTGAAAACACAAGATGAAAACAGGACATTTGGAATCAAAAAGATATAAAGTAACATGAAGCGTGCAGTGTAAAACAAACAACACAAAAGTGAGCCTTACTTGCTTTGAGAGCGTGCAGCTTTTCTGGCCTCTCGAGCTTCGTTCTCAGCGTAGATTTTCCTATAGCAGTAAATCAGCACTCCAATCATCCACAGCTGCAGAACTGCGATCAACACGTACATCATGATCTCAGAGATCACAGCCGTCAGCTCAGGGTTGGCTTGGGAAGTAACAAATTCAGATATTCAAATTACATGTTGAAATGCAAATGTATCACTTGTAAAAAGGTCTTACATGGATCTCACCTTTTTCGACAACTGTGAGTTCCACCTCTTTACTTATTACCACATGTTCCTCAGTCAGAGGAAGGTGCAGCGTACGGTGAAAGGTACAGACGTAAGTCCCAGTGTCATTATATATGACATTGTGAATAAAGACAACCAGTTTGCACATCCTTTGTCCCCATAGTTCCTTGCCACTCTAATCTTCCCTCAAAGTTTTCATGAAGAATGGTGGGGTTATTATATTCATACTGAAAAATCTGAGAGGGATAGAGATTATTACTAGAATAAAATCAGTCTTTAAAATCTTTTTAAGATCTTTTTTCCGACACAGCGCAGAAATGCCATAGCGCCAGAAATGGAAGTAAATCACTACATTAACATATTTGGCAACTGGAAAAATGCAACTGCGCAGCAGTAGTGATTTGGGTCTGTCACAACCGTCTATAAGCAAAGTGATCACACAAACAATTACAGCACTTTCAAAGCTGTGTCGCTGTTCAATTCCTATAAAATATGCTAAGTATGACAGCATGGTAAATAAAAAATAAAGAATAAATATATACATATATAATGTGTGTGTGTGTGTGTGTGTGTGTGTGTGTGAGTACGGTAAAACAGGAAAAATTACGCCTGTAATTTCAAAGTGAAGGCTTATAATAGGCCCTACTCTTAAAAGCGCTCTTTTATTTCCTTCTTGGACAACCAACCAATCATAGACTTCAAAAGACTGTGTCATAGCTAGCAACGGGGTCAGCCCCGCCTCCTCACTAAGATAAAAGTTTTTTTCTTTTCCTTTCTCAGAGTTGCTCTTAGATTGGTCCTGAATCACTCTTAAGCTAAGACTCCTAGTTAGAAATCTTTAAGCTAAATTAGGAGCTCTCTGAGAGGAATCTTAGAATCTTTAAGAATACGGGCCCAGAAGTATTTTTCACAACCTTCAGAACTTTAGTTTATTGTCACCAATGTTCATTATGTTCTCTTTTTACAGGTTATTCGACGCTTTGACAGATATGATGGGGGGCTACAGACAAATGGCATGTAAAGACAGAGCGTTGCTGCCAAAGTTGTTCTACCTGTTCCCCGGGTTCTGATATAAGTTGTAGCCTACAGGTTTTTGACTCCTCTTCTGTGAATTTTACAGATCCTCGTGTGCCTTTAAATCTTCAGCGTAGCCTCAACAGTCTCTATATGTCTTAAAGTTCTTTAAAAACAAAAAACAAAAAAGTAATTTAAGAGTTCAGATGCAAAAGCCTCTAAGTGCCATGTGAAATTTTCATCTAAAATGAGCATTTTTATCAGGTTGCTATGTTTAGATTCAGTAATTTTACTCTAATGGCAATGTATAGGTCCTTTTCTGTACAATCATAGTGAAATAACTGAACATAAATATAGGGGCCTGATAAGAATGCTCATTTTAGAAGAAAATTTCAGACGGCATTTAGAGGTTTTTGCATTTGAACTCTTCAGTTGTAATTTTTTCCACATTAATTGGAAACATTGTTTTTGTTGTGTGTTATACAAAACCACAAAGACCTTAAAACGTCACCGGAATAAGTTACAACACACCCTCTAAAAATTTGTGTATAATGTGTTGATTGAAAAAAGCTAGTTCCTAATGTTCTTTCTTTTTATAACGGCTACAGCTATACTAAAGTTTTTGCATTGGATAATAATAATGATAGCATGTGCGCTTTTGAAGGAAAACATTTTTATTAGATATTACAGTACCTTGAAAACCATAAAGTCTTATGAGGCACCATCTTACAAAAAATGCTGCATGTGAAGTGTTTGACTGATTCAGGATTGAGAAAGTAAAGCTGACTCATTTTTTTCCAACTAACAATGTGTGAAACTAAAAACGATTTCAGGAAATCACATGAGCTCCACAGGACCTTGTAGATGAATTTATAGGGATGTGTATGCATGTGTGTTTTGTAATTTTGTAATGTAATTTTTTGTTGTTTCATTTAATCATATTTCTAGGTTTGTTTGTTTATTAATTTATTTATTTAGGATCATGAAAACTGTGGGAAAGGAGACGCGGGCGGGCGCCTCCTGTATTCCTGCAAAGTATCTTGACTTTCTCTGAGGTATCCTACTGTTTGGTTGAGTCAGGATGCCTAAATGCCATAGTTGATGACATCCTTTAAATGAACAGCACCTGGCTGCATCTTTCTATACTGAGAATTTCTATACTACTGAAGTCACATAATTAAATATGTTACAAATAGGCTAGTACATGTATTAGATTAGAAAACGGTAACACTTTACAATAATGTGTCACTTGTTAACATTAGTTAATGTATTAACTAACATGAACAATACATTTATTACAGCAGGCTATTGATTCGTCTTTGTTAACATTAGTTAGTTAATAAAAAGAAAGTTGTTCATTGTTAGTTCATGTTAGTTCACAGTGCATTAACTTATGTTAACAAACACAATTTGTGATTTTAATAATGCATTAGTAAATGCTGAAATTAACATTAACTAAGATTAATAAATGCTGTATAGAAGTATTGTTCATTCTTAATTAATGAAAACTAATGTTGTTAACTAATGTTAACTAATGAATCTTGTTGTAAAGTATTACCTAGAAAACTGTAGATAACATAACATAAAAAATAACACGGATTGCCTCTAATGCTTTCAGAAAAGCAGCTGAACACCAAAGTAGGCTACACTTTCTTGTACCCTAGCATTTACAAGAAATTGGCCTATATTTGGGGCGGGAAATGTTCACAGCAAGTCTAAAGACACACCTACTGTAGAGCATAGGAGCATAGGTTTATCGTCCTCCTCAACAGCTTGTAGAAGAGACACTTTAATTGAACTAAGGAACCATGGAGAAAACTATTAAGGATCACCTGCAAGATATTTTTGATGATCTTGGGGCAGGAGCTCAGAGAAAGTTTAAAAGCAAATTGTGTGACCGGAAGACAGAGCCGCGCGTACGACGAGCTCAAATCGACAAAGCTGAAGATTCTATAGATCTCGCCGATTTAATGGTGAACACTTTCACGATGACTGGTGCTGTTCCTGTAACAATCGAGATTTTACAGGCTATTGGCTGTAATGAACAAGCAGACGAACTCACCGAGAACACGGGGAAATGTAAGGAAACTATTATAAATAATTCAAATACAAAACTGAATTCTCAAGGAGTAGACAAAGTAGCCTACTAGGTAACGTTAGCCGTTCTCTTTCACTCTAGTGAACGCTGTTTAGCTATGTTAATTGTTGCATTTAAAAAAAAAAGTTACGTTTTAATAATTACAAATAGTTGGGAACCGAGAATCAGTTCTTATTTACAAGCGGTTCCATTTAAAGGATAAGCGAGGATTTTAATGTGAATTGATTTTTTTTTTTTTTTTTTTGCAAATAATTATTTCTCAGAGTAGCCTACTAAAATAATCGTATAGAAAAATCATATATTTTTTTTCGATTCCTATTTCTAATTGCACTCGAGTTGACTTCAACTCGTTTCACTTTCAGCTTCCTTCACCAATTGACTGGATTCGTTTTAAGAGGTTAACAATAATAATAAGCACAGGGAAAAGCCAGTTACATAATCGGTAATAATAAGTAGTTGTATTCTTCATTATTAAACTACTGCATATATATATATATATATATATATATATATATATATATATATATATATATATTTCTGTGCACATGTGTTTGAATGTGCAACGTGGAGATTTACTGTAAGAGAATCATTAACTTTAAATTGTTTTTCAGCAGCTCCACTTGTTCCTTCAGCAGGCCCAAGCGCTCCATCTCCTGGTGAGTATGTGTAACTGTTTTTGAACGGCATTTATTTAGAAAATAAGTTTCACTTCACTGTTTGGTATGAGAGCGTTTATTTAAAACCCCAATAAAAAGATGCAATACATTATGTTCCTTCAGCAGGCCAAAGAGCTCCATCTGCTGGTGAGTATTTGTAACTGTTTTTGAACAGCATTTATTTGAAAAATAAGTTTCAAATTACTTCAGTGTTTGGTATGTTCATTTAAAACCCAATAAAATGATGCAATACATTAGTACTAATCAATATGAACTCCATCATCAGTATCCTCACAATCCAACCACATGCTTGTTCATCTCTTTCATAGAGCAATTCATCGATAGGAATCGGACAAAGCTGATAAACCGAGTGACTAATGTAGAAGCCATCCTAGATGAACTTCTTGATATGAGAGTCATCACAGAGGAGAATTACAGTGCCGTCGCTGCTGAGAGAACCTCACAAGATAAGATGCGAAAGTTATTTATGGGCCCGATGAAATCTGCTGGCACTAAAGGGAAAGATGCCTTATACAAAGCTCTCAAAGAGGTTGAGCCTTGCTTGACAGAAGAACTGGAGAGTCAGTGAAAAAGCCTTGATATTTTTACATTTAATGTTTTTTTTTATTTACTTGTGGTCTAATTAGTATACAGGATAGATAACAAAATCAAGAAACTTCCTTTTTTTAATAACAGCAAACAGATGTTGCTGAAACATTTGAACTTGGCATCGTTTGAAACTTGTTTCCCCTACTTTTTTTCCAAGCAGACAAACTGTCACAAAATCAGGTACATCCGAAATCTTGCTTGCTAACAGAAGGTAATAAAAACTTGCTATGAAAAAATGGTCTTCGTCGACTTATCTTTTTTATCACCAGTCAATAAACAAGGAAATCAAGAAACCAGATGTTTTTTTCCTTTTCCGCAAACCATTTTAGTTTCTTCAGACTGATGTAATTCACAGTTAAAATGTCTATTTATTCAGACTCTTTATATTCCTGATTCAACTTTGCATATAATGTCTTACTAATACAATATTGTATTTGTTTTTATTGCTATGTAAATTAATCATTCTGCATTCTGCTTTAGCTTTGTCAATGCAATGCTATACTACTGTAGAAATGTCGCTAGAAATATACAGAGGTTTATATTGGCTGCAAGACTAGTCCTCCTCATCATCCAAGACGTAGATGAGTTAGTTTCTTCATTGGAGCATATTTGGAGAAATGTAGCATTACATCACTTGCTCACCAATGGATCGTCTGCAGTGAATGGGTGCCGTCAGAATGAGAGTCCAAACAGCTGATAAAAATATTACAATAATCCACAAGTAATCAACATGTCTTAATGTAGTAAATGTATCATTAGGAATTTTTTAACTTTAAACTTGCTGGCTAAAATACAAGACTTCCATCCATAATACTGCTTCCTCCAGTAAAAAGCTGTCTCATCTGAATCAGGATAAAAATATGCACAGATCAAGCATTGTTTACAAGTGGAAAACAGTCCAAAACAGTTGATTTTGATGTGAGAGGGCAACAAGGAAACAAGGAATGGACTTTTTCATTGTAGGAAGTGTTATATGGATTATAGTGTTTTGGCCGGAAGCGACAGTTTAAAGTTAAAAAGCCTTAAAGGGATACTCCACCCCAAAATGAAAATTTTGTCTTTAATCACTTACCCCCATGTCGTTCCAAACCCGTAAAAGTTTCGTTCATCTTCGGAACACAATTTAAGATATTTTGGATGAAAACCGGGAGGCTTGTGACTGTCCCATTGACTGCCAAGTAAATTACACTGTCAATGGACAGTCACAAGCCTCCTGGTTTTCATCCAAAATATCTTAAATTGTGTTCCGAGGACGAACAAAGCTTTTACGGGTTTGGAACGACATGGGGGTAAGTGATTAAAGACAAAATTCTCATTTTGGGGTGGAGTATCCCTTTAATGATGGACTTGTTTCTTACAAACAAGCAGATTTCACTTCACAAGATGTTAATTGATGAACTGGAGTCATGTGGATTACTTTTGGATTATTGTGATGTTTTCATCAGCTGTTTTGGACTCTCATTCTGACGGCACCCATTCACTGCAGAGGATCCATTGGTGAGCAAGTGATGTGATGCTAAATTTCTCCAAATCTGTTTTGATGAAGAAATTCATCTACATTTTGATGGCCTTGATCTTTTCAGCAAATTTTCATTTTTGGGTGAACTATTCTTTTAAGACAAAGTATCAAATATATTAGCAATAATTTAGTAATCCTAGTCTCTATTCACAGAAAATAATAAGCCTACTATCCAAAACTGTAGTTATTCCAAATAAATGCCATCACAAGGGTCTTTCAACTCAACGAGTCTGTGAAAACACAAGATGAAAACAGGACATTTGGAATCAAAAAGATATAAAGTAACATGAAGTGTGCAGTGTAAAACAAACAACACAGAAGTGAGCCTTACTTGCTTTGAGAGCGTGCAGCTTTTCTGGCCTCTCGAGCTTCGTTCTCAGCGTAGATTTTCCTATAGCAGTAAATCAGCACTCCAATCATCCACAGCTGCAGAACTGCGATCAACACGTACATCATGATCTCAGAGATCACAGCCGTCAGCTCAGGGTTGGCTTGGGAAGTAACAAATTCAGATATTCAAATTACATGTTGAAATGCAAATGTATCACTTGTAAAAAGGTCTTACATGGATCTCACCTTTTTCGACAACTGTGAGTTCCACCTCTTTACTTATTACCACATGTTCCTCAGTCAGAGGAAGGTGCAGCGTACGGTGAAAGGTACAGACGTAAGTCCCAGTGTCATTATATGTGACATTGTGAATAAAGACAGAACCAGTTTGCACATCCTTTGTCCCCATAGTTCCTTGCCACTCTAATCTTCCCTCAAAGTTTTCATGAAGAATGGTGGGGTTATTATATTCATACTGAAAAATCTGAGAGGGATAGAGATTATTACTAGAATAAAATCAGTCTTTAAAATCTTTTCAACAATTACAAGCATAAAAAGTCATATATGCATCAAGCTGACCAAACAACCTGACAACATGCTTTCTTATCCAAAGAATTACTCTACTAACATGGATAAACTCCTCAGATCCAGCTGATTTGTAGTGCCAATCAACAATAGCAGAACCAGGCACTTCTTCTCTCTTTTTGCAAGAAATGCAACCCAACAGAAAGCCTTCGCCAGCCACAGCTTCTGTCATGGAGTCTACTTCAGCACATCCAGTTTGGCCCTGCGGCACTACGATGAGACATATTGAGACAAATAAATGTACAGAACGTTTAACAAGCAAGAAAAAGAGATTCAAGTTTATTATAATTCAGATGCATTAAGGAATGGACTGGTATGGCAGTGGGTCCCTTTTTGGTCTCACTGTAGTTTGAGAACCAGTTCTCACTATTAACTAACTATCAACTATGCCTCAATAAATGTATAATTTGTTGGATATTAATAGTAGTTGTTAAATTTAGGTATGGGGTAGGATTAAAGAATCTAAAATATGGTCATGCAGAATCAGGCATTAATATGTGCTTCATAAACAGCCAAAATGTTAGCAATATGCATGCTATTAAGCAGCTAGTTAAGAGTGAGAATTGGTCGCTAAACTAAAGTGTTACCCACTTTTTGGATTATCAAGACTGCTGAGAAGAAAGTGCAAAAGTCTAATATTGTTTTTTATAAATGCTTTTCCTTCTTTGCTTATCATGCATCTTCAATATAAATATTGAAAAATGTTACATTTATGATCAATAAATCTAAAGATAAACAGTATGTTACATGTAATACTTGCAGCAGCATAAGACTTCATATTATTAATGCAGCTTATAAAATGACAAATAAGAATCATCGGATGGCTGTACGTTAATGTTACACTCGATAATTTTACTCTAAATAAATAATGTCCTCTAAATCATTTTATCTTTTTAAATAATTTCACATTAGCGTGTTATAACTTACCTTGAATATAAAAGATGCAGAGAGCCAAAAATGAAATCATTCCCAATGCCATTTTCACAGTTCACACAGTTGTATGAACCAATGCATTAATAAATCGCTTCCTCGAAATAGCGTGTCCCACGTTTCTCTTATTATCACAATTTCATAAACATTACTGGGCCATTACAGTCTCAGTTCTTCTTATTTTAAATCCAAAACACACCGCATTCGCGCTCTTCAATTGATTTTCCTAAAAACATACATTTAAGCGTTCAAATGATTTAAAGTAACGCGTTAAAAGTTTTAAAATTAAATCACGTCACTAAAACAGCTCGTGCATGTTTTGCCGCAGACTTTGACGTTTAGGAGAGCTAAGTATAGACCGTGTGAATCCTTGTGCTTGCAACTCAACACGCAATTTGAGAAGTCAGATTCAGACGGGCGGCATCCAGTTGCTATAAGATCACCTAATAATCACGTGGCATGCCGTTTTAACATTTATTCCCTTAAACTATTACCTATTTTATGTTAGTACTTGTACTAGAAATAATCCAATAGTAGCTTTCTAATCAATTCCTACAATTCCAGTCAATTCAATTCCTTGCTAATCACTATTCCAACAGTGACAGTAACTGTTTGGTTATTATTAATGAATTGCTTTTGTCCCCATTGAGTTCTGGTGATCTGTGTTCAGGTATCAAAAATTCACTTTTGATTAGAATGTATTCCCATTAATACTGGGCACTATTTCAGTTTTACCACCTTTAGTAGATACAAGTATCTGTTAAATGAGACGCAACTCTATATCTTGCTTTTTTTACTTAATGACTACTCAGAATGACTACTTTACAGTCTGGTCAAGTTAAGAACTGTTTCTAACTATTGGAATAGTAAGCCCTAGAAAATAAGTACTGAATATCTTGTAGTATATCTAATGAATAGTTACTGGTAAAAAATAAAAGATACATCATTTAGAAATGATTTAAAAATAAATACTATATAACAGTTACTAGTTCATCTTAATGAATTCGTGTTGAAATGGCTTGCCATATCAAATGAGCACATGCAGGCCTGCTGTCCTAATGTCAAAATTCTCAGAAATCATATTTATATTTTTAGTTAGATTTAAGGAATGAACATGATACATTAAAAATAAAATAGTTGTAGTAGTAGTTGGCTTATAAGGAGTTAATTTCAGGGGCTATATGCCAATAGTCAAGGACATTAGATCCAGACCTGATCTTTTATGGTTGTTGTGGTTAGTGCTCCTGAAGATGAATAAACAAGTTAGCTAAATGTAGTGCTATGGAAACGGAAACGGGATTGTTTTTACTCAATTATAATAACATTTGCATTTTCCTTCTTCCTTAGACAGCTGCATGCCACAGTGTTCTAACATACTTATAATAGGTTTTCTTTGAAATGATAAGGAAAGGAGCTCTACTCACATTTATTAAGAATAAGTGTCGACATTCATTAAAAATGTTAATAGTTTTTATAATTTTGCAATATGCCATGCTATCACAGGGAACACAAAAGAGAGTTGACATGCAAAAGAGTTCTGCTTGAATTTCCACAGAATTTTACTTACAAATGAGCTTAGAGTAAATTGCAATGGCAGGTGTCTTTCGAAGATGCTAAAGTCTGTTCTACAGAGGAAACCTGTACAAATTTACAAGCTGCAGTATTTGATAATGTTGACAATGTTTTTTTTTTTTGTACCTAATACATATTATGCATACTTTTCCTAACACCTCACAATGTGTGAGATCACTGAAGATTCTTACTGATTGTAAGTCTTATTGATTGTAATCTTCAGAAAAAAAAAAAAAAAGTCAAAATGTCTAAACCAAAGTAAGACTTTGCAATTGTGGAAGTTTTAAAATGTGCACCGCTTTTAAGTTTAGTTGCTAAATTGTGTTTATATGGTGAAACAGCTTTATTTTGCTATGGTTTATCACACAGCTTCTGTTTTCTTATCATGGCACTGATGTTCAGTGTCGGTTTACTTAGTCTTGAGCACAAGGGCGTTTCATTGGAGAGCAAGGTTAATAAAATATTCTCTAATGGAAAATGATAATTCCACTATAATTACTAATAGATTAAAAAAAAACATTTTGTTCTCACATAAATTGCTTAATAAAAATAGGCTAAATCACATTAACTTTTTTTGGTCAAATATTGTCCTTCAGATCATGTAGCCTACTTGTGTTAAGGTAAAGTATTTACACTAACATGTCATGTCAGACTGCGTCAGGGGTTTACTGAGTAGCTGATAAACTTCTAAGGAGTGAAGGTTGTTTTATCCCCCAAACGTCAGACCACCCTCCCAAACACAAGCAGGCCTTACGCAAAGCGTCCCACTTGATTTCCTTAACGATGAGCTGGTGAACTTTTATATTTAGCACCGCTCGAGTTTCCAGATGCCCATTCAGTGCCAGCAGACGTACAGTCAGCAACACAACCCTATGAAATCTCTCCGCTACTCCAACACAACTCATAACATCAGACGAGTCACTGGCACTAGAGAGACACGTGCAGAAACCCTGTCTTAAGAGGTGAGTCAAGGTTACTTCATATGTTTTAATAAACGAAATGTTCTCGCGGAACCTGATTGACAGAAAAAGCTGTAGAGACCGGAACATATTACAGTCTGTTTATATAGCATATCTACACACTAAATAATCTATAGCCTAATGCTTTCCGCATGATAACATACATAACAGTTAATATATAACTTACAGCTCGGTGGTTTGCTGTAAATCTTAGAAAAGTTTCAAGTACGCATTTCAGGAGATTTAGTTTTTATGTAATTTAGAATGAACTATAATCATGAATAGTCAACAAGCCGCCTCAATAATAGTTATAATAAAGTGTCTGTGTTTTTCTTTAGCCCTCTGAAAGCAAGGTGACCCTATTTTTGGTGAGAAACGGGCAAGAAAATATCCATTCCAAACGCATCTCTCATTGCTTGATAGAATAATGATTATTGAAAGCGTTGAAATAAGCATTCAAGGTAAGCAGCTTTATCCAATACATACTCACACTTCACTCTTTTAGGATTTAACTATTATTAACCAATCTTTCAAACTGTAATTGTTGGACTCCCATATTATTAAGGTATTCCTCCTCTATCTCGAGTTTAGGTTAAACGCGCTACACTTAATGTCCTGAAGAGGGCGCAGTAAGCAAATAAATCAGGTCAGACTGGGAAAGTTTAGTGATGTAGAAATAAATTTGAGAATTATATATCTAATATGTATCTTCAGTGCATAATAATTTAAGCCTATAAATATTTATTGGATTTTTGATGACTTGTCATGCTTTATTATTGCCTGAAAATATTTACACATTTAGATATTCCATATATATTATTCATTTATTTCTGTAATTTTAAGCACTTTTTCGCTGTTTAAGATGAATTGTTTGTATACAGGCCTGTTAGTACACATCACCCGTTAGTTTTTGTCTGCGCACGCTGAAGAGTCTTTCGATGGATTCTCGCTCGACTCTACCATAAAGTAAACCGGGCGGGGGTGTCAACAATTCAGTATAATGTCCATTAATTAATTTTTTCCCGCTTTAAAAGACGAGTTTTAATATCAACGATGTCCGTGTTTTATTTTCTCCTCATATGTGTTCAGACTTTAAGTACTTATTCATCAAAATGTCACTGCACTTGTCTTGGAGTTTGAATCTACCCTGTCCGCTTTTTGTCCGTCGCATTGGAAACTGAGCTCTAGCTTACTATCTCTTCGCGTCGCATTTAAACTTAGGAAAAGTGCGTATACTTAAAATGTAATTGCTACTTAATTTAATGAGGCATATTTATATAGAACAAACTATGACTAGTGCTAGGATTTCGGAACGGGGGAAAGGCGAAATCACGGATAAGAAAAAGTAAACAGAGGACCGTTTTCTCTCCCACCGGTATGATTAGCATGCTAGCCGTCTAGCTTCTAGTATTCGCCTCAACTGTGTGAATAGTAACTTACAGCTGACCGGTTCCTTAGCACTGCTAACGCCTAACATGGTTTATTTACTGACGTGTGATTTGACAATTACGCATTTTTCCGCGCATGTAGACTCGAAATAGTTAAACATTAATAAATAATTGCAAAACGGTGTCTAAATTTGAAAACTGGCGTCGAAAGCTACTTTTTTGGTTAGCTTGCCGGCTAAATCTGGGGTGCTGATGTGTTCCTGCGAGAAAGTGGATTTTAACATCACCCCTCGTACTGTCGCCCGTCTGGTGTATGAGGCCGAACAGGAAAAAAACAACGGGGGTAATTCGTCCAATGGGAGGTAGGAATTATTATTTCTGCTGGTTTGCTTATTATTTTATTGTATTTCTTTATTCTTCTTATTAAATTAGACTTTTGATAAGTTCATAAAGTATCTGTCATTGATGTCCTTCATTCAGCTGAATTATGACTTGATCATAAAAACGTTTTTATTTATCACACTGGTGGTTTTTATACTTATTGTGTGTGCAAGTGAAAGTGTTAATAGCCCTAGTTTGATTTGTTCAAACAAAACCTAGACATGATTTAGCTTGTTCAAACAGGAAAGTAAATAATGTGGCAGATCTTGTCCCTGCCTTTGATAAATGGCTGTCAGTCTTGTTCTGAAGCCTGGTGATGAAACAGTTCAGTGGGAGGTTTTCACAGGAATTTGTGTTAATTTGCCAAACATCAGGAAGTTCTACACAATTTCTCAACCATTTAAAAGGTCAGGATTGATAACTGCTGATTTGGCTATGTTTGTCTGTCCCTTGGTGTGATAAGAGTGTTACTACTATTTTGGGTCATGCTTTTTAATTTGTATTTTTGAAAGTGGTTCTTTCTTTTGCTTGATTCTTATGGTAATTTCTTTGAGTTCAGGAAGGCATCTTTACTCTGAAAGAAAGTGAACAATAAAGAGGACACGCTGTGTAGCTTGAGTATTGTGGTGGTTGATTTGTCTCAGCATGGCTCACCAGCTTGTGGTAGCACTGACAGGAAAAACTGGGCTTAGTTGTGGGACCCTTGTCTTCTTTAACCACAGTAAACACTACACAATGTGCACAAATGTTTCAAGGTAAAACATGTAAAGCTGATAGTCAGGTGAGAAAATAAAACAGGTTTTCTATTTACATGTGCATTTCCATCGCTTTTCAAAATGTGTCGTGTTCCCTTTGGAGGACGTTCAGCAACATGATAAAATCCAATAATACAGTAATAGGTAAAGCAGCTGTTCAAAATTCACTGGGTATTTCATTATGTTTTCTATTGGATTAAGATGTTGATATTTTACACTCAAGTTAAATCAAAGGCAGTAGCTTGAGGTTCAGTGGCTTTTTTGTTCTGGATTGAAATCGCACCAACTGTGCATGTTGATTCACCTCTTTTTCTGATAGAGCTTGTAACCTTCATGTTAGCAGTTTAATTAAGTACTTTTATCTTGTATTCTCATCCCAATATCTAGAAGTGTTTCTCAAAGCTTTCAGGTGACAAATGATAAACAATCAGAGTAATGGCTGCATTATACTGTAATCATGCAACGGTTACTCCACCCATACATTAATAACAGCTTTAAACACCACTTAGCCAGGTATGCAGGTTGTTGTTGTTGTATGATTTTATGTTTGTGTTGCTCTGAATCTGCTTGTCAGTCATGATCTCATTTAGAGGAATAATACCATAAGAATATGGGAGGATATTGTCCAACAAGACTTTTCATTTAGTAGCAAACTTTGTCAGCTCTTACTTTGTTTTTTATAAATGTTTTTATAATTATGTGGATATAAATTAGGGGTGCAACCCAATGACCATTGAAAGTTTGGGGTCAGTAAGATTTTTTTTCAAGACATTTAATGTCATAAAACATTTCTATTTTGAATAAATGCAGTTCTTTTGAACTTTCTGTTCATCAAAGAATCACGGTTTCCACAAACATACAAAACAGCTTCAACTGTAATTTGTTTTTTGTTGATAATAATAAATGTTTCATGAGCACTAAATCAGCATATTAGAATGATTTCATAATATTAATTCTCTTTTGTAATTTTGACCAAGCAATAATGCAGCCTTGGTGAGCATGAGAAACTTATTTCAAAAACATCCAAAAATCTTACCGACTTCAAACTTTTGAATGCTAGTGTACATATACAGTGTAAGTTATTTACTTTACATTTCTTAAATATATATGCATTTCGTTTTGAATCTTTGAATCTCTTCCACATTTGTCCATTTTGTTAAAATAAAACTCTGACTCACTGTTAAAAATTAGCATTAAATGATGGCAATACTGTATGCACTTCCCTGAAAAACCTATAAAATTATACAATTGATCTGTAAAGATATCTTTTAGTTACAATATAAAGGAGCTCAAGTAACCTTTTTTTTAGTCTGTGGCTTGAATAAGTTAAAAACAAATACAGTTTTTCCCCTCCTCAGCAACATGATCTTATCATACCTGATGTGCGAATTGTGATGACGAGGTGGATTGCAAAACTGCATTTTTTGTAAACTGTGCTTGTAGAAGAAAAGGAGGCAGAGACTTTTGTGAAGGACGCCTTTAGTAGCAACAGAGAAACAGCAAGATGGATTTGACATTTGCAAGCAAATTCGACTGCTCAAATGCTCGGTTTTTCTTTCTTCTGAAAATGACCTGCACAAGAGATGGCTGCACACTTTTATGTAAATTATATTTCAGTGATGGCTCCACCCCATTTTTGAGTTCCTGCTGCAGGAGTTTATGCCGTATATATGCTATACAGCTGTGAAGGAACCTTTCAGGACAGTGAGTTGTAATGGATGCAGACTTTTCTAAATGTCATCAGATTGTATTGCCATAATGGAATATTTATTTTGGGCTCTAGTGGAATTTCCAGACCACATGTAGAAGATTAGAGAGTAGGAAATATCTGGCATTTCTCAACGAATAATTGTGCGTGAAGAAACTTGTCCTTAATGAAACTGTCAGCCATAGACAATCCTGCTGCAAAAAGTTCTAGGTAATATATGAAATTCTGTAGAAGATGGCTGTGACACCACCTCCTGAAATCACCGTAGCTGAGCCCATTTCCATTCCAATCCTAAACGTTCTACCACCATCGTCTGATACAGAGTCGTGGTCCTGCTCCCCAAGCCCACGGCCACACCGGTACCACTCACGCAGCCGAAAGCAGGAGAAGAGAAGAGCCAAAGTGCCTCAAGAGGACATATCAAAGAACCGTTGGGATGAAGGGCAAGGAAAACGAGATAGAAGCCAAAGCCCATCACGTGCATCTCCATCACCTCCAATGGTTTCTAATGTAGAAGAAGAAGAGCAGGGTAGCCCCTCCGTGCTTCTCCTATCCCCATCCCACTCATGGTCACGGAGCTCCTCCCCAAGCAGGCGCTCTCGCTGGTCTATCCGTAGCCTTCTCCGCAAGGACTCAGATTGTGACAGCAGCAGGTCAGTGTGTTCTCCCTCCTGCTTGTGCAGTCTGCAGCATTTCCTTTTGCTGTGTTTTTTTTTTTTTTTTCTAAGTGCATCCATGCTCAGAGAGATATTCCTGCAGGTGCAGATGCAATGAGAAGAGGTGGAGAAACACTCTGGTTAGGCATGAGATGTTTTTGGTTTTAAGACCCACGCTTATTATCATTATCTTTTCCATAGATAAAATTATTGTCTTATTTTTCTTCATTGGCATGTTGTGTATTTTTTTAAATTTCATTTTTCATTTCTTGATTTAAAGAAGAGTTTTTGTTTCACTTCCCTTCAGAGTCAAATTCAGAATTTGTTCAGAGTGCAATGCAGTTAAGCTCTATCAACAGTGTTTGTCATTTACCACAGGAAATAGGTTTGACTTGTTCCTTAGTTGCATTTATAAAGACTGCAAGAAACATGGTAACAGTAAGGCACACACACAGTGCGAGTAAATAAGTAATTCTTTAAGTATGAAGTATTATACAGGTAATTTAATTAAGTGTTTAAAAATAACTGTTTTTGTATACTTGAACACACCACACACACACATACATATGTGTGACCATATATTTACATTTACATTTATGCATTTAGCAGACGCTTTTATCCAAAGCGACTTACATAGCATTCAAGTTACAGTTTTTTTTTTTTTTACATTTGATCAGCTCTTGCTTTCCCTGGGAATCGAACCCATGATCTTGGCATTGCTAGCACCATGCTCTACTATTTGAGCTACAGGAAAGCTATATATATATATATGTTTAATAGTATTTATTTAATATTATATAAAGATAAAACCACCAGCAATGCCACAAATTGATGATGTTCTTGACATGATCCAGAACATTCTTTCAATGCAAATGATAATGCAAGTGTTCCCTAGTAAACTGGCTTTATTCAATCTACACTAGAAATATGGCCCAACTCTTGCTGTAACAGTTCCATACATGCATATAAACGCTGTGCTTTATTGCTTGTTATAATTACAGTGAATTTGTCCAGAAATATTTCCAGGGACCAAATTAAACAGAGAGTCCTGAAACACTGTAATTAGGCGAGGTTTATTGAGTCCTTTTCATTGAGTAAGAGGAAAGATGATAGAGTGACAGAAAAGAGACCACAGAGGACGAGTGCTCTTGGCAGTGGAGAGATGGAGGCGGGGCTATATCTGAGCCGTCTGGCTCTCGTACACATGACATCACTATTACCCAGTGGGAGTGTTCCGCCTTTCCTGGTGATGTCATTGCTGCCCAATCAGAAGCCGCTGTTTTGATGCTGCAGTGAAGACTGTCAGCCAGTGAAAAGACTAGCTTAGAGAGCAAAAGGTGTTTTATGCACGCCACATGAACAGCTGTGCCCTTGTCCTTCTCATCTACCAACCGGTTTCATTGACCTAGTTCTTTCTGGTTTGTTGCTCAGCCATTTCGAAGACTAGCACCGAATTGGAGCCTATTGTGATGTTTTACACGGTTCTGGAGACTGTTTAGCAAGTGCTTATTTATTTATTAGCTTACTAGAACCTTAAATTAGGCAGCAGCTCTGAACACAATCCTTGTCAGTCTGAAAACAAACAAAATGCATTTTTACGGCTATGAATTATCACCCTTTAAATGATTCAGAGACATGCATGAATAAGTATTATAGTATGAATCATCTACATCTGATGAATCCATCCTTCCTTTATTTGTAGACAGATCTGTGTTAATCTAAAGTTCAAGAGGGTAAAGCCTGTTTATTGCTCACTTGCATTAATCGTTTTTGCTGACTATAGAATGGGCCTTGTTTGTTTAGCAGCATCTGTAGGTTGTTTATCTGTCCAAAATCAATGCAAATTCCTGACATGCAAGTTTAAGCAGCATCTGAATGACAAGAGCCAAGTTCCAAGCTCCAATGTAATGTGAATAACATTAACTATATTATAATTATTTAATTTTATCTATCGCCTCCTAATATAGCATGAATAGAGAGGATTATAATTGCCTGTTTAAACCTCTGTGCAACCCATGCACTTTGCCTGTAGTTCATCCTGTTTACATCAGTTGCTTCTTAAGTCTGAAGATTTCATTTGTGTAAGCCTCTTTGGGGTGCTTTGGCCTTTTTGACCATGATGTGGTCCTGTCTGCCATATGTCCATATATAAACTTGAGATCCTTTTAGGAGACATGATTAGTGCTGCATTTCTCAGATCGCACACATTTTTAGCTCTGTTCCCTACAGATACATGTGCTTGCAGAAATAGATTGACTTGCTTTGAGCTTCGAAACCTCAATCCTAGTGGATTATTGCACAGGAAGAGCATTTTCTGTGTTTGATCAATGCCACTAAAACCTCAGAAGTGAAAGGTAGAATGACATTGATCGCCCCATTTCCTGAGGTCGACAAAACACTTGTCGTACATAATTGACTTGCATCTGTAATCTACCGTATTTTCCAGAAAATAAGTTCCATCTAAATATAAATTGCATTGCGTCAAAATTGCATTACATTCTTTTTTTCCCCTATATTCATAAATAATATAAAATCAGTATGATTTAATTCCCCTCACTCACAACAAATCCTTTAAATTTACTGAAACGACCAGTGTATTGGAATATTATTTGGAATAAGACGCAGCACATTTCAGATGATTAAAAAAAAAAACAATTTATATTTCAGAAAATACGGCATTATGTGTTCAATCTGACCCCATTGCCTCAACCCTTTTTTAAATATTAATAAAGATGTTTAGAGCAAAATTGGTACATTTACATTTATTTATTTACTTTTATCAATTGCCATAATGGCTGCATATGATTTAGGATCCTAACTTGGAGTTTTTTTGACATGCAAATCTGTATTTGTGTATCTATATGTCTTGGCCTCCCGTCACCCTTCTTACTGAGATTATGGTAGCCTCTCCCAGGAAAACAGATTATGGAGACGGCCAGACTTCTGAGGATTATTATGCACTGTACGGTCTCTATGCAAACTGGCACTGGGAAGCCAGGTTTCCAGTTTTTGATACTGGGATTGATTCCCTTAATTTGAATAACTTTGTGTCCTTACCAGCTCCAGGCGTCCAGTCCATCAGCAAAGCATTTCAATCCAGTTTTATTGACTCAAGTGCTTTCACATCAACTCTAAGCATAATCCCCTGTGGTCTGGCCCTGGTGTGTGGTAGTAAAGAGAGGGCCACTGCCTCAAATGGTGTTGATTCCCTCCTCCACACCGTACATCCTCTTTTCTCCTCCCCCTCCCTCTCTTACCCAGTGTGTAGGTTGCTTTAGGATAGCCGGAGCGCTCATGGTGGAGACCGCTGTGGTCGTTGCGTTTTACAGGGGGTCCGGTACCTCTTTTGGGATGGAGATGTTAAACGATCGCGTTCTGTTGGACTAGAACCGGACTGCGGATGAACAGAGGACGCAGTGTCTCCAATGCATTCGGCTAGTTAATCTGAATGTACCGTCTGTTGTGTCGGCGCAGTGCCATATTGAGAGGCTACTGTAAAATAAACGTGGGCATCACGCATTGAACTGAGAAAACACCCAATGACATGTTCGAGTAAGTAGCCAATGTCTTAGTTATTTTATGCAATGCATGCATTATGTTGTTGTTTCTACAAAAGCGAATGCTAATGTTGTTTTACCGTTCACTTTTATCAGTTGTTCTTGCATCACAGTGCAGTAGTAGGTTGTTAAGGCGTTAACAGGCGTGCAACTGCGATTGCATCTCTAAACCGCACAGATGAGATCGACATTCTGTGTGTGATCTGTCCTGGTGTGTGATCTGTCCTGGTGTGCACAAATGCACGTTCAGCATTGAGGATTAGATTGGCGCGTGCTGTAGTTTTACTTTGTGCGCGCTCTGCATGCAAATCGCATCTTCGTTATGCGTTTACTTTTATTTAAATGACAAAAATGCAGACACTTTTTCATGGGTTTACGCAGTGTAGATGTCAGCAGCTGAAGCACGCGGCATTAGTATTTTTTTAGCTTCAGCATTAGACCGCCCATTCATTCTGTTGACATTAAGCTGTAGCGATGTCCGATTCGTTTGAGTCGTATCTTTTGAATGAATCGATCGAACCGGTCCATCAAATCGGACCGAACGATTCGTTCGCATATTTAACTGAATCATCCCAAGCGGTTCTCGAGTCAACAACTCCTTTATTCATTGAGCTGAGAACACATGTCCGATTCGTGATGTGTCGAGAATCGATGTTGATAGGAAGAGCATTTGGAGTAAAGCGAGGATTTAAATAATCTACCAGCATGACTTATTAACAAATTTAATGTTCTGATGAAATGTAATCAATCTGATTTATTATTTGATTGAATGGCAAGTTTATCAACACGCGTAAGAAACGAAGTGGGTGTCAATAATATTTGTTATTACGTCATGACGCAATAGAATCACTGAATCGTTTTTTGAATCGGTTCATCAAAACGAAAGAACCAGTTCACTGAAATTGGGTTTTCCATCAGTAATTTGCTTTGAAACGAGTCTTACTGTTAAAAAGCTGTAGCTCTTAAACATTAGTTTAGAATGCCAATAAATGGCATTTATTCTGGCTGTTGTTAGGATATTATTGGGATTGCTTGCTGTTTTACTGCTCTTTCGCTTTTGCTAGGATCTGTGTGACTCTGGTTTTGCTGACATATAAAAGCAACTATACTTGCTCATTCCGTTTGGTTGCTTATATTTTACATTTGAAGCCACTAGACCAACAAGTTAAGTGAGAAGTGTGTTCTCCTTTTCCTGCTGTGTTACCTTGGAGACTCCGATATTTGCCCCCTCATTCCCTCTGTTACCAAGACAACGTGAGACTGGGATCCAAGCAGATATGAACAGGCAGAGGCCAAAGTTGTTAAAGATAAAGTACAGTAATCAATAAGACCTTATAGATGATTTGATAAAGAGTAGCGGAAGAGAAGTTGAATTAAACTCTGATTATTCATTTGTCAAGAGGTATCTTTTCGTTATCGTTTCTGTTACACAATATTTATTTTAATGCTTGATCAATATGGGTTTTTCAATTTGGGATTTCTAAATTCGGTCCCTCCCAAATTTGGGTAATAGGTTACCTCCTTGCAAAATGCCACAGTGCTTTTTTTAGTAAGGGTCTGTTGTTACGCCATTGTCTTCTGTGGCTCTTCATCTTCTCATCTTGCAGTAGGCGTGTCTAATCGATGTCCTGAAGTGTGACTGTCTGTTATGTATTTTTATGGTGTTTTTGCAGGATAGTTTCAAACCTTTCTTGCACTGAACATTCAGTTTGAACTGACTGAACTCATCCACTCAAAAGCATTACATACAGGAAAACTTGTGGTAAAGGCAGAATATTTTTTTAGATATTTCAAATGTAATCCTGACATTAGTTGATTTCCATTAATGTTGTAGCCTTTGATGGTTTGCATTCTCTATTATGTTGTAGCAAGTATTACTGGGTGAATTATTAAATAAAAACAATATATTCTTTACAATTTAAAGCTTGTTATTTGGCCTTGATCACATTCCCTAAATGTTAAAATCATTAGTTTTGTGATCCTTTCTTGTTTTGAGGCTCTCTTTTAAAGACGGAAGCCAGTTTTCATATATTTTTGTAAAATATCTGTTGGTAAACATTGTTGTTTATTAGTATATATTGTTATATTGATGCATGTGAATGGAAATGATTGATTAATCATTATTTTTCCTGGTATTTAATGGCCATTTAGTGTAAAATATACCTTGATTATTTTTAAAAACTGTTTTTGTTCTTAAACATTGTGAATCCACGTGATGACATGGACAAACAATCCCTTTGAGTCATTTCATACAAAATATTGAGATATAGCCTATATAGTTTTTATCTGTTTTTGCTGTATCATTCAACCATAGTAAAAACAACTGGTATTAAGGATTGATTTCACATGCCTTAAAACCACTATCAGTACTCCTTTGACTAAACAGGTCTTATATGTCTGGCATTTAAATGTCTCATCAGACTGATCAAATGTTGGTGAACAGATAAGGCTTTGTGTTTGTGTACAGAAGCCTCTATCTGTTGTCACCTTTTTTTACTGGAACAGGAATGGAACTCTACTGTGGAAACTATTGTTATTCATGTAAATACACTTTTTATCCTTGGGCTCAGACCTGAACTCTTAATATAGGACCCATCCTGGATGTTCTTTTGGTTTGTTCATAAGTATGCTAGCTGAAATTCTTCAGAAAATCAGCTCGATTGTGTTTAAAAATCTCTTAGAAAGTAGAGTTGCTCCTTACCTTGCATACTGTATGTTGTAAGCCAGAATCAGTTAGTTCTAATCAATACATGCTGTTTGATAAATAGTGGATAAATCTTGTCTTTTCTTTTGTTTCCTTGTGCATGACCCAGTTGCCCTTTAAGGGCGGTTGAAGCACAGTGCTGAAATGACAGATGACTGTCTGTGTCTCCTTTCTGACCTTACTTCTCCTCTGCCTGCAGTACAGCCAGTAATTCTCCGCGCAGTACTCCCGGCAGCTCGCCTTCCCTGCGCCGCCGTGTGCTGGGAGGCAGAGCCAGCGAAGTGGAGACAGGTGGGGACAGAAGCGCTGGGGGTTCAGAGAGCCCCCTGCCTCCTACTCCCTCCTCATCCACCTCCTCCTACCCGCTCACGGCCCGACACTTCACCCGCAATGCCAAGGTAAGCCACGTTTTCAGCCGGTGAGATTGGTTGATGGTTGTCACTCATCCAAATGTCTGAATATCATCTAAATGTCTGATATCACAAGCGCTTGCTCTTCCACCCACATACTGAGCACTATATTGCTATTCTTTTCTGAATTAATAAGGCAGGAGGAATGCTAGTGTTACAAACATTTATTTAGAAATTGTTTTGAAAGATAATATGGTGCAATATTAGGAAATATTATTGCAAAAACCATTTCTATTTGAGTATATTTAAATTTGTAATTTATTCCTGTGATGGCAAAGCTGAATATTAAGAAATTTTAAGCAGCACAACTGTTTTCAGCATTGGTAATAATGGAAAGGTTTCTTGAGAAGCAATATTAGAATGATTTTTGAAGGATCATGTGACACTGAAGACAGGAGTTTTGTTGCTCAAAATTCAGCTTTGCCATCACAGGTATAAATCGCATTTTAAAATATATTTCAATAGAAATGTTATTTTATAAATTATTTATTAGTTTTATTTCATGAATTGTAATAATATTTCACAATATTATAATTATGTTCTGTATTTTGAACAATTAAATGCAGTCTTGGTGAGCAGAAGATACTTTTCTCAAAAACACTAAAAACTCATAATGATCCCAAACATTTTAGTTTTGACCAGTAGTGTACATCAGGGATTGATTGGGCATGAAATCTGCATTGCATTTTCAAGTTTGTAGTCAAAGTCCTGAAACCAGGCAGCATTCGCTGGTTAAATAATCTGTTCATTATTTAATTAATTAATTATGCACTATTAGACCAAGAATGTGTATTAAGAATGTAAATAGGGCCAATTTTGATCATTTTGTTGACATGTTTATGTAGTAAATTCATTGCATCTTCTCCTCTTTCTTTCAGAAAATGCAGAGCTGGTATAATGTAAGTATCCTGGGGTCTTGGGAAGTTCACACCTCAGTGTTTTTGCTTTTGCTGACAGTGCTGTTTTATTCCGCTCACATCTCTCTCTGATGTACAGGTTCTCAGCCCTACATACAAACAGAGGAATGAAGACTTCCGTAAACTCTTTAAAAAGCTGCCTGATACAGAGCGTCTCATAGTGGGTGAGTGTCACTACTTCACGAGTAAAGCCAATGAATATAATGAGTGATATTTAAAGTACAGTTCCGTGTGATGATCACATGGCTTCTGGTTGTGTTCATTTTATGTTGTTTTCTGTCTAGACTACTCATGTGCACTGCAGAGGGACATTCTGCTCCAGGGCCGTCTCTACCTGTCGGAGAACTGGCTCTGCTTCTATAGTAATATCTTCCGATGGGAGACTACGGTAATTACTGGAAACATTGACTTTTGCTGCAACAACTAATCGATAATGATCAATATTGACAATGCTCAACAATGAATTTCATAATGTATTATTAGGTATATTAGTATATAGCAGGTGCATGTAATTTAATAATTTTTTGCACACAGTGTATAGCATACATTACATGCTATTTTTCAAAAGGTTGGCGAGCTGTAAATTTATTTTTTATTTTTTTGAAAGTCTCTTAAGCTCACCAAGGCATTTATTTGTTCAAAAATACAGTAAAAACAGAAATATTGCAAAATATTATTACAGTTTGACTGTATAGCTTCTATTTTACTGTAGCTTCTACTTTCCTGTAGCTCAAATAGTAGAGCATGGTGCTAGCAACGCCAAGGTCATGGGTTCGATTCCCAGGGAAAGCAAGAGCTGATAAAAATGTAAAACTGTAACTTGAATGCAATGTAAGTCGCTTTGGATAAAAGCGTCTGCTAAATGCATAAATGTAAATGTAAATTTTAATATATTTTAAAATATAATTTATTTCTGTGAATTTTCAGCAGCCATCATTCTAATATGTTGACTGACTGCTCAAGAAATGTTTTTATTATCATCAATGTTGAAAACAGTTGTGTACTTTTATTTTTTTCAGGATTCTTTGATTTTAAAAGTTCAACAGAACAGCATGTTTTTGAAATAGAAATTGTAACAAATGATTGAAATGATGTCTCTTTTGATCAATTTAATACACCCATTGCTGAATAAAAGTATTAATTTCTTACTGACCGAAAACATTTTCATGGTAGTTCATAGATGTTAATTTGTTTATTTGTGCAACCTTTACTTTGGTCCATTATTTATAAATCCTTCATATTCTTTCTATCTCTATATGTCACCAGATAACCATACTGCTGAAAGATGTGACCAGTCTGACCAAGGAGAAGACGGCCAAGCTCATCCCCAACGCCATCCAAATTAGCACTGAACATGAGAAGGTACCGCACTGCAGACATGGGATATGCATGCTAAAATTACCATTAATGGATTTCTTTTGTTAGCTACATTTTGAACCTCCTAAGACAATAAATACTCTGCCTTGGATTAAAGTCCGGTTTTGCATTCGTCAGCACTTCTTTACGTCATTTGGGGCAAGGGATCGCAGCTACATGATGATCTTCAGACTATGGCAGAATGCACTGATGGATAAGGTGAGAATCACACTAGAGACAGTGCGCATTTTATCTGTATAAAAGACAACCATCTGAAGTCTCCTGTCAGAATCAGTGTTGTGTATTTGTTGGTGTGTAGACAATTTCATTTGGCAGGCAAACAACATCGCTTGGCGATTGTCCATAATAATTAGCACTTGGCAAGTTGCAAGTGGTGACTACAGATGCATTGCAATGCACAGATACAGCATTTTCTGCAAGCTTGTCTGTTAGAACTGAACACTAATATAAAGCTACTGCGGCTTATATTGTTGCAGCAAACAACTGCTACGTTTGCTAAATTGTTTTCTTGTGGTTTTAATAAAAAGAATATAGTTCCAGTTTGCATTGCAGTGAACTTGGATGAAACGCTGATTGCAGATTGGTTGAAAATAACTAATAAATAAATCCTGTCGTTTTTACAGAAGGAAACTGGCAGGTGTGGTTGCTAGAATAATTCTCTAAAAATACAGCAAAAATGTAAACATCTTTACAAAGCAACCTGTATGTTTTACAGTTTAACATAGTAATTTCCAAAAAAAAGAGATGTAAATTCTAAGATGAATTTTTCTTTTTTACTTCCAAACTTTTTTACATTTAATAGTACTTAAATGCAAAATTACATGAAATGTAAGGTTAGATTTATTGGTTTTTCACCATATATACAGTAGAATAAGGCATGTACTGTTAGCCAATTAAAAGTTTTTTTTTTTTTTTTACTGTAGAATTTTTACAGTGTTTTGAAATTAAAATATATATTTTTTTTAGTGTGCTATTGCAACCAATTTTGTGTTATGCATTTTTTGACCTTATTACGCTGATAATTAATAGCCTTAACAAACTAATTGATGTCATAAAATGGTACTTTAAAGTTTTAAATGCTGTGTCACTAACTCTGCTGCCTCACAGAAATGGGGTTAAAGCAGTCTTTAGCCTTGAAGTGCCCCGCACTGAAGTTTCTGTTTCTTCTGTTTCTCCTTCACAGACTCTGTCTCCTAAAGAGCTGTGGCACATCGTTCACCAGTGTTACGGCACTGAGCTGGGGCTCACTAGTGAAGATGATGACTACGTCTCCCCTACTGCTG
Source organism: Spinibarbus caldwelli (assembly GCA_039654775.1). Classification (NCBI taxonomy): domain Eukaryota; kingdom Metazoa; phylum Chordata; class Actinopteri; order Cypriniformes; family Cyprinidae; genus Spinibarbus; species Spinibarbus caldwelli. Next base: position 31,482,918 of record CM077226.1, on the reverse strand, counting down.
AACATATGAACGGCCTGCTGTGAGTCCACACTGAGAGGAATCTGTTTAAGAGATTTTATTTATTAAATTTACCTTAGAACACAAGGACAGACAGAAGGTTACAGTGCACCTGTATCTATTTTTTGTTTTATTTTTAGGTTTTAGCTCAAATAGGCTATATTATATACACTATTAGAATTTTTTTTTTTTTTTAATGTATTTTTAAAAAATTTACTTAAAGGTGCCATAGAATGCATTGATACAATATTTTAAATTGTTCTCTGATATCTACATAGAAGGTATGTGGCTTAGGTAAGGGCAAAAAATCTCCAAAAACGGTTTTACATGTCCATTTACAACCCTAGGATTTGTCCCTAGAATGAAATGGTCTGTTATTACCTTATTTGGAAGGGTCATGAATAAAAATGTTGAGCTCTGCTCTGATTGGCTGTTTCACAGCACGGCTCATTTTAGTAGCTCACACGGCAAACAGATCTCTACTGTCCAGAGTGAACAATGGAGAGATTAGGCATCCAACCGTATATGTTTGAGCCTGTATCAGACGAAGATACAAATCTTGAGAGATTTTGCAAGAATGTTTAGCGTCCGTGGTATGAACATGATCGCTGTGAGACGCTGGTGGAGTGAACGAGGCTTGAGAGAGACTTGTTGACTTGTCTTTTCCACTTTTTTTGACATTTTAGAAAGTTAAAGTAGGATGTTGCAGTTTAGGATTTTAGGATATCTTTATCTCATCTTAATTGCAAAAGATTTGAAATAATTTTGGTTTATTTTTATTTATTTATCGGTTTTTGTTTGTTTTAATAGCAATATCTGGCAACACTGCATCGATGATTCGGCTGTGCAGGTCCGGCTGGCATAGAACATGGGCTGGTATACGTTATGCAAATGTTGGAGGCGTAAACATTAATGATCCCAACTGTAATGTCACAGTCGGTGTTATGTTGGGATTCGCCTCTTTTTCAGTGGTCTTTTGCATGCACAAGATTTACATAAGGAGGAGGAAAGAATGGTGTTTGAGGCTCACGGTATGTCATTTCCATGTACAGAACTCTTATTATTTAACTATGCCAAAGTAAATACAGTTTTCCATTCTATGGCACCTTAAGAACACAAGGAGAGACAGAAGGCATATATACAGTCTACCCTGTACTTATCCATCTATCTATATTCATTTTATTTTTTTGTTTAAGAATGTCATATATTTCAAGTATTTTATATCTCAAGTATTACTTTTCAAGTATTATAATTTGCTTATATGTTTTATTTATTAAATTGACCTTAGATTACTAGAATTTGAATTTTTATTAAATTTACCAAAAGGACACACAGATCTTTATTTTATTTAGTTAATCTTAGAACACAAGGGAAAAATGAATGTCACGAAAGCTGAATGTGTACCTGTCTCTATTCATATTCAATTTTTAGTTCAAAAAGGCCATAATACATTACTCTCATTTAAATTTTCCCCTCTAAAGTCCACTTAGAATACCAGTAAGAAAGCATTTTAGTTTTGCATTTTGCATGATAATTTTCCTCCTCCTCGTTGATCCTTGGCATTAAATGTACCGTTTGTGCTACTGTATCTTCAGGCTTATATAAGTTTCTTTGCTTTCTGCATAATTTGCTGTCATTGCTGCCAAGTTGATAAATACTGAATGGTTGATATGTAAACATTGTTGATATGTCAGCGTTTTTACTGCTTTGGTCAGGGAGTTCTGAGTTCTGTACATTAGACGTGAGCTCCACGCGATCAGTGGGCGCTCAGTGCTCATGTTTCCTGACAAGAGCAGCCTCAACTCGGGTAGTACCTCTGACATTTGCCGCTGATGTCTCTGTAGTGGTTAAACATAAGCCATAATTCGTTTTGGGTAAATCTAACAGGTAGTCTTTGGTCTTTATTCTATTAATCTATTAATATGTTAAAATGAAAAGAGGCAATACTGCTTGATATAATATTTCGTTTTCATTGTAATGTATATGTACGTTCCCTGAACTACATTTCTGAGGCTATTAATATGTGTAAATGAAAACAAAAAGAGGCAGTGGTGTTTGATATCATATTTCGTCTTATTGTAAGGAAAATTGCAGTAAACAAGGCGAGCTGACTGACGTTATGAAGTATGCTGCTGTTTGCAGAATTACTGGACTTGCGTCGTCCCATCTGTGGGAGTTCACGCTCCCGAGTCGAACTCGCAAAGTCCGAACTACCAAGGATGCAAGTCAGAAATTTGTGTATATATTGAGAAACGCGCACAGACCTATGTTACCAGACTATTTGCCTAATCTTATCGGTACTTTAGACCACAATGGAAACGCAGACAGCAACAGATGTGGGAGGAAAAAAGTTCCTGGGACAAATTGTTCCAGGTAATTTCGTTGGAAAAGCGGCTTATGACAACCCTGACACTTACATCTATCTGTTTCTGTCTTGTAGGCCAGGTGAGGAGCCGGTGTCCGTCACTGACCTGCTGGATCTGGGTTCAGTGCCGGTGGCTCCGGTGGGCTCCTCTCCACCCTCATCTGCCTCAGTTCTTCTCTGTGCTTCAGGATCTTCACCTCCATCCTCCTCTTCCTTTTCCTGCCAGCCTGTGGAGGTGCCATCTACTCGGGCCAACATCGAACCTGAGCCCAGTCCACCCAGCTCCCAGAGCTCATTGCCACCCACCACAAATACTGCAGCTGCCCCGTCCTCAACCGTAAGCATCAACCAACTGTGAAATACCTGCCAGAGTGGTTATGCTCAAAGAACATTACAGTGGAAGATTCATAGACAAAAAGGTTGCAAAAACCATGATAAAACGAGATTCATTGGGTTATTTTCTGATATAAAATATTTTAGAAATATGCTGCTTGTGTACAAAGTAAAACTTGCTTGGAAGTCATTGTGATGTATGATTGCGATGAAGATTATTATTTTGAATCAGTTCTTTTCAATTAATCTGATTACAAGTCAGTCTTAATGATTTATTAGTGAATCTGTTTGTAAATAACAATCATAATTTAGTTAATAATCATAATCAAACTGAAACATTATTAAAGCAAATATTTACACCCCTGATCATGTATTTTAAGCTTTTACCATTTTTAAACGGCATTATGTACATTTTATTGTGATGTATTGTTTGTATGTCTATGAATTTAAGGTGTTTTTTTTTATTTTTATTTATATACAATTATAGTATTTATTGATATTTTATAATAGCTTTTCATTTTTACTAATATTTGAATAGCTTTTATTTTATATAGTTTGTTGTAATAATTTTATGTGATTTAGACATTTTAACGATAACACTGGTTTGAGAGTGCTTATTCTTTTTATAGGCCGTGGAAGAAGGCGGGGACAGCCAGTCAGAATCTGCCAATCAGTCACTTCAATCTCCTCCCGCTGTCCCACACAGTCTGGGAAACCTCTCGTCACTGGATATCACCAATGATGAAGAGCTCCCAACTGACCCCAGCAATTCCTCTGACACTCAGGAAGAGAGTGAGTGCTTGTATATCCTCCTTGTTTCCCACAGCAAACTGCCTGACCTTAATTTAAAACAAAAAGATTTTAGAGATTTGAAACCACTCTTTCTTTTAGAGCAGGTAAATATGTGTCAAATAGTTATGTCCTTGATAAGGAGTCAAGTTTAATCTCCACAGGTGAGGTGGAGTCCTTCTGTACGGATCTCAGCGGCCGGCTGCATATTAACACAGTTGTTCACATGAGCGTGGACAAGCTCCACGACCTTCTGTTCTCAGACACTCACTTCATACAGCACCTCTTCTCACAGCGTCACTTCACCGGTCAGTTCAGGTTTAAAACTGCCATTTTTTTTTTAACTGAGTTTGCTACTCATACATAGTTGCATTTTTCATTTTTTTTATTCCCTTCAGCATACTTATTAAAATACTGCCCCTAGTGGACTGGAGTCCTGCTTGCATTTAATCTTTGACTGTGTTGCTGACTGTTCTATGCATGGCTGGTTTCTGCTGTGTTGTTATTGCCTTTTCCTACAGCTTTCAGATCCCACGTGTCCTCTTTCCCCCTCCCTTTTGCTCTTTTCGTGCTGGGTGTCCTATAGGGGCCTTTGGGCGTATAATGAGAACTCGACTATTTGGTTTCACTGTGTTCTTTAGCGTAAAATACCATAGCCTCATTTTTTTCCTCGGTAACTTTATCTGCTGTGTACGGCAAATAATGTTGGAAATATTCATGGTAGATCAAGGAATGGTAGCCTGGATAGCAGAGTGTGAGAAGTGTTTTTTTCTCATGCTGAGCTCTTTGTCTTTGTTGTCTGCATGGATAATTGCCCCCTTCCCTGTGCCCCTGCAAGTGCTCTGACTGTAATAATCCACCCTTCTTTTTCCCCGTCCTCTAACTGTTCTTGTCCTCTTTCTGCTCTCTCTCTCTCTCTCTTTCGTGTGATTGGTTCAGATCTTTCTGTGCACGAGTGGCAGCAGGACAGCAGCAGTGGGAACAGCAGTAGAGTTTTGAGTTACACCATCGCCATCAACAACCCACTGGGCCCAAAAACTGCTCCTGTGGTGGAAACACAGGTGGGTCCACACAGATCTTTTGCTTTGTTTTTATCTCAGCTGTTCCTCAATCACCTTCATTCTTATTAAAGTGGTAATTCACGGAAAAATGAGAATTTTGTCATCGTTTACTCACCATCATGTTGTTCTAAACCTGTGTGCATTTTTTTTTTTTTTTGTTTGTTTGGAAAACAAAAAGGAAGGAAGGAATTTTTTAAAAAATATATATATATATATATTTTGCCAGTTTAGTTTTGGACCACAGTGACTTGAATTGCATGTACAAACTGTTTTTGTGTCCCACTGAAGTAAGTTAGTTATAAAGGTTTGGAATGATGTGCTGGTGAGTAAATGGTGATAATTTTCATTTTTAGGTGAACTGTTCTCTCTGATAGCACATAATAAATGCATCACATTTGAAAGAACATAGCCACAAAAATTAAGAAGTAAAATGTTATCCCTGATCCTTCATATATATATATATATGACATTCATTATTTGGGCTGCATGATTTGGGAGGAAATTAGAATTCCGATTTTTATGATAAAAATTGCAATTGCAATTTAAAAAAATTTTTTTTAAAAAAGATTATATATCAGTATGACTAGAAATAATAATTATATAATAATTATTATTAGTTAATACAACAAAATAAGAAATATTACTATTGTAATACTTTTTTAATACATTTTTATTATTTTTTAAAAGTTACATGTTTGCTGTTCTTCTTAGTAGAGCTGCACAATTCATCCAAAAATGTGATTGTATATCAATATGACTAAAATGTTGTTGTCGTGATATTATTATTATTATTATTAAATAAACAAAACAAGAATTTCACTAAAATAAAAAAATTGGTATTAAAGAAAAATATTATTGTTGTTGTTGTTGTTGTTTTATGTAACAGTACAACTGGAGAACAGCTGCTTTAATTTCTTCTTTTTCAAACATTAAACCACTAAGTTTTTAATATAGTGGAAAAGGGCAGAGAGACCTTAAATCTTCTCTTTTTTTAAATGAAATCACAGCCTCTGTGATTTGATAATCACACTAAGCCATATTGTGCTTTCGTTTTTATTTTGATTAAACATTCAGCCCTATTTAATATTAGTTAATGTTAACCTATTTACACGGTTTACTTATAACTAGAAGTTCATCTGCCTAGAACAGCAGTTCCACCACTAAAATGACAGTTTATCCGCCTTTACAGCTCAAATAACACACATAAAAATAAAGTGCTTAAAAAACAGGCCACATGTTTCTGCTTTTCATATTGCTAAATGCCAAAGACTTCCTTAATAAGTGCATTTATGTTAAACAATTTTTGTTTTTATAAATTATAAATGATTTTCTCTGATAATCAACAGAATATGGCACATGCTGTTAAAAAAGCTTGTACTGAACCCAGAACTTCTTTAATGATGGTTTTGTGATTTTTGTAATGCTGCGCAGACTCTCCACAAGAGCAGCACCCGGGGGGAGTGTTACGTGGTGGACTCGGAGGTCATAACCTCAGGCATCCCATACCAGGACTACTTCTACACTGTACACAGATACTGCCTCACCTCTGTCAACAAGCACAAGAGCCGCCTCAGGTAGAACTTCCTGACCATTGTTATGCGCGTATTGTTATGCTTCATACCGCTGAGGGAGCCATTGTGTGTGTGTCTGCAGGGTCTCGTCTGATATCTGCTACAGGAAGCAGCCGTGGAGTCTTGTGAAAGCTCTGATAGAGAAGAACACTTGGAGCGGCATTGAAGAGTATTACAGACACATGGGTGAGTAGATTTTTCGTCTCAGTGCAAACCTTGACTGTGACATTGGTGCTAAAAATGATCCCATGTTCCTCGTCAGAGATGGAGGTGTGTAAGCTGGAAACGCTGTTACAGTCGGAAGTTTCTGTAGTGAGCACCGGGGAAGTGCCTTCCGCAGACTCTGCCAAGACTCCCCCCGGCCTGCGCAGACGTAAACGCAACTGTCCCAGACGAGCAGGAGAGCGGGAGAGAGAAAGGGACGGAGCGGGAGGCGGGGAGCGGGGCGACCGAGGAATTGGAGATGAGCGTGAAAGGAGGGAAGCTGGTGAGTCAGTCGATGCAGGGGAGCAGCAGAACTGAATTTCATCAAGTCTGATTTAAGCGACCATCTGGAATGTGTTTGACATCTAGTGGTGGAATACGGAATTGCTTTGACTGGACTAATCAGGGATGTGATTTTTCCGTATTTATGCAGATTTCCATCATTCCTGACCTTAGAAGACCTTAGAAATATGACTCACGTGAATTAGATAAATCTGAGGAAAAAAACAAGAAAGAAATTAAGACAGCCGTCAGTTTTAGGATTGTAATTTTATTGTTGCTCTGTAAAATAAATCATATTATTATTAAATGCTCGTTTTTATTTATATTTTATTTAGTATGCAATAGAAATATGTCTTTGATTAATAATAATAATAATAATATAATTTAAAAATTGAATAAAACTAATATTTTTTTAATAAAAATATTTAAATATATAATAACAATAATAATAATAACATCATGCTTTTACTGGAATAAACAGATATGTGAATTATTCAACCTGAGAAGTATGACGTAGGTGATTTGTGTAAATCTGACAAAGAAAAATTGTATCTTAGTAATGTGAAGAATGTAAATAGTAGTATCATAATTTAAGTGTTGTTCTATAAAATAAATTATTATTATTATTATTGTTACATACTCTTTTATTTGACAGTACATTAGTTATTGCAGTAATAGTATGTCTTTTAATGATTTATAATTAATAATTATATAATTTAATAAAGTAAAACTAATATTTTGAATAATAATTTAGATTTTTCTTATTAAATAATATCTATTTAGCCATAAATATTACTATTGTAATTTTACTGTTGTCCTGTAAAATAAATAATAAAAATTGATTATTTATTTTATCAATTATTTAATAATATTAAGGAATAAAACAAATTTTATAGTACATTACTCATATTGCAATAGTAACATGTTTTTGAAGTGTTCAATAATTATAGACTTTTATATAATATATAATTCAGGTTTTCTTTCTTTTTTTTTGTCCTTATCTGATCACATGCCTACTAATGAGTCATTTTCCTGTTTTTTCAGGTGCTCAGTATGTGAAATTAGGGGAGAGGTGGCGTGGAGCCGGCAACAACAACAGTAGCATCTCCACCATCCTGCTCATCGTGAGCTTCATGTGAGTGTTTTCACCTTTGGCAGTCTGTAAATATTACTTTGTGTGCATTTGTAATATCAGCATTAACACAAACCGCTGTGTCATCCGATCAGACTCACTTCAGATGAACAAGATTCAGTCTGAGCTCATTGAGACAGCCAGGTTGTCATCACTACAGTGGTGGCTTCTTTTTCTGATATCTCAAGAGCAGAGCGTACCGTAATGACTGGTTCATTGGACAACACATTTTGATAATGTTTATTTTTAAGGTCACAAAAAAAAAAAAACAGTCATCTTTTAAGGGGTCCTCATGTCATTTGAAACCTGTACAGGCTTTTCTTCTGTGTGATACGAAAAGATAAGTTTAGCAGAATTCCCAAGCTGTGTTTTTCTGTACAATGAAAGCAGATGGGGACTGGTGCTTTCATTGTACTTTTTTTTTTTTTTTTTTTTTTTTTTCAGTAAATTGAGTAAATATCAACTTAAATACTATATTTTTTCCTCACAGAAGCTATCATACAGCTTCAGAAAAATTGGAATATAGCATTCAAGTTATATAGACTACTTTTTAGAGCTTAACATCTCCAGTCCCCATCCACTTTAATCATAAAAAAATACATGCTACAAAATATCTTCATTTAGGTTCCACTAAAGAAAAAAAATCAATACGACATGAGGCTGAGTATATGATATTAGAAATAATAAGTATAAATATAAATGAACTATCCCTTTTAACATACTTCCTCTTTTCTGTGCATAGTAACATTACATCCCGTTTAAAATAACACCAACATATAAGGAGTGTCTCTTTTTCTGTTTCTCCCTTCTTTTGCGTACTAATATGTCTCCTTGCTGATCCTCTCTCTCTCTCTTCTTGCTTTCCTCGCTTTCTCCTGGAAATAGGATCTGTGTCAGGTAGAGCCTCTGTCTTTGAGCTTCAAGAAAAACGTGCACACACTTTTTCACCATTGATATTGCACCATCAAGTACAGATCTCTATATTGAAATCTCCTCTCTGTTCTTCCTTCAGTCTGGTTGTTCTGGTGGCTCTGAACATGATGCTCTTCTACAAACTCTGGGCGCTGGAACGGGCCGCACACACGCTGGAGACCTGGCACTCGTACTCTTTAACTGACAGGTATGGTCAAACTGAGTGTCTGTACAAACACACACTCACATGCTGCTTTTCAGCATGCTGATTCTGTACTGTTTCTCTGCGCAGTCCTCTGCCACAGACAGCTGGAGAGTGGGCGCAGGTCCTGCAGCTACAGAGGCAGTTCCACCAGGCCCAGATGAACAAATGGCAGCAGATCCTACAGTCTTCTGTCACACTTCTGGATCAGGTGTGTGCTTGAGCTGAACTTAAGATGTCTTCATCAGGCAGTCGAAACGCTGCATTTGCTGAAAACAAATTAGAAGTAATAACTGTCTGTCAATCAGTCTGTGAATATTTAGTCTTTTTATTACTTTTTCATGAGATTGTCAAGTCAAGTCGCTATTATTTGTATAGTGCTTTTAACAATGCAAATTGTGTCAAAGCAGCTTTATATCAGCTTGATATAAAGCTGGGTGGCTTTACATCAGGTTTACAGTATTTAGACCTAAACCATTCAGGGCCTTATAGGTAATTAGCTAGATCTTAAAATGTATACAATGTTTAATAGGGAACCAGTGCAGTGTTGACAGAACCGGGCTAATGTTGTCATACTTCCTGGTTCTAGTAAGAACTCTAGCTGCTGCATTTTGAACCATCTGGAGTTTGTTTATTAAATGCGCAGAGGAACCACCCAATAAAGCGTTACAATAATCTAGCCTCGAGGTCATGAACGCATTAATTAATGTTTCTGCATTTGACATTGAGAGCATAGGTCGTAATTTAGATATATTTTTAAGATGAAAAAATGCAGTTTTTCGAAGGAAAGATTGCTGTCAAAAAGTACGCTTAGGTTCCTAAGTGATGACGAAGAATTTACAGAGCAGTCATCAAGTATTAAGACAGTGATCTAGGTAATTGCATGCAAAAGTTTTTGGTCCAATAATTAACACCTCTGTTTTTTCAGAATTTAGCTGTAAGAAATTACTAGTCATCCAGTTTTTGATATCAACTATACATTCCGTTAGTTTTGCAAATTGGTATGTTTCATCGGGTCGCGAAGAAATATAGAGCTGAGTATCATCAGCATAACAGTGAAAGCTAACACCATGTCTCCTGATAATATCTCCCAAGGGTAACATGTAAAGCGTGAAAAGTAAGGGGCCTAGTACTGAGCCTTGAGGTACTCCATACTGCACTTGTGATTGGTATGATACCTCTTCATTTACTGCCACGAATTGATGGCTGTCAGATAAGTACGTTTTGAACCATGCCAGTGCACTTCCTCTAATGCCAACATAATTTTCTAGTCTATTTAAAAGAATGTTGTGGTCGACAGTGTCAAACGCGGCGCTAAGATCCAGTAGCACTAATAGAGAGATACAACCACAATCAGATGATAAGAGCAGGTCGTTTGTAACTCTAATGAGAGCAGTCTCAGTACTATGATATGGTCTAAAACCTGACTGGAAATCCTCACATATAGCATTTTTCTAATATCGTTGACATAAAAAGGAGATTCGAGATCGGTCTGTAATTAATTACTTCTTTGGTGTCAAGTTGTATTTTTTTAATAAGAGGCTTAATAACAGCCAGTTTTTGGGACATATCCTAATGACAATGATGAGTTAATAATATTCAGAAGAGGATCTATTACTTCTGGAAGCAGCTTAGGAGCTTAGATGGAACAGGGTCTAACATACAGGTGTTGGTTTAGATGATTTAACAAGTTTATACAATTCTTCATTTCCAATAGAAGAGAATGAGTTTGAAGATTGTGTCCATTTGGTTTTGGAAGTGCATGCTTTTTCTATAATTCTGTATTCAGAGCTGATCCTCCCTATACGCAGAATACGCAAGCTGCGTAAGGCCCCCGAAACACCAGGGGGCCCCTTGCTCTCAAAGATGTTTTCATTTTAGTTTTGTTTTTGAATTTGGCCAGCGGTTATGAAAACATGAACTATCATTTCTTTTAACGCGGTGCGCTGTCACCCTCTCTATGTAAAAATCAGTCAAATCATGTAACATGAATGTCATACAGTCTCTTGCTCGAGGCTAAAAAAAACGAGTTGAAAGCGTACCGAGCCGTGGAAGAGATACTGTTTCTCAAGCGCTTTCCGTGAGCGTGATTTGAGACGGAGTGAAACACGGACAAATGCGTTTCTATAACATTCAGATAATGTTGGGAGTGACTTGAGTTTATTCAAATTTGAGCTGTTATTGCATGAAGTAAAAGACATTTCAGAGGTAAAAAAATAAATAAAAAAGGATTAATTTGTTTTTGGAATAATAAATTGAGTGACAGAATGAAAACAACTGAGGCTTCTTTGACAGAAATTTCTTCTGCCCAACCATGTTTAAGTTTCATTTAGTATTATTCATAATTGTTACCCAGTTAATTAATATGCTTGAAAAAAATGACAGATTAATAATTTTGTTTTGAAATTATGTTTCTATTTTAATATTTATTATTATTATCCAAATACTTTTTATTATCCAAAATTGTGTTTTTGGGGACTCTGAAAAGAGACCATTTTCATGTTAAATTTATAATAATTTTATTACTATTCCTTGCAATTTAACATTCATAAATATCCATTTTCAATGATATTTCTTTTTCAGTTTCAAGAAGAATGCTGAGATATATTTGAATTATTTAATGAACTCTAAAAATCCAATTGCTTGTAAGACTGTTCTGTGGCATAAAGATAGAATAAAATATTATAATATGTTTTATTTTATTTCAGAATCTCATGTATTATAATCATCTTAGAATATTTGGTTTATTGTCTTCATGCTTGTAACAGAGAGAAAGTTATTACATTTTAATGGAATATTATAAAAACAACCTAGTTCCTCCTGAAAAAGCATAAACCAGACTAAGCTGATTTGCTGGACTTCTAATTTTGTTTAAGATGGTTTTCTAGTCTGGCCAATATGGTCATCAGCTGGTTTAGTCGGGAGGCCAGTTTGTTTCTCTGAAAAGTGCCAAAACCCCCTGTGAAAAGCAGACCTGTATGACCAGGCTGGAGCAACCAACCAGCTTAGACTTAGGATATTGGCTTTCATATCTTTCAGCAAGGGTTTCTTTATGATAAATCTTGTACAAATAAGACAAAACAAATTTATGATGAAAACAAACAAAAAAAAGGGTATTTTGATTTCATCTTGTTTTTAATGCGGTTTTTCCTCTCTCATGTAGATGAAACAGTCTCTGGAGAAGCTCCACAGAGGAATGATTACACCTGAGGTGCAGCAGGAGTCTGAATCAGAACCAGAAACACTGACGGATCAGTGAGAGCATATGGTAACCTCCTCACACTGCCGTTTACAGACTGTGGACCCCGTGACATAGCCGTCCACGAGGGGCCAAATCATGAACGGGAGACGGTGCTCAACTCAGTGACATTAATGTTGGGATTGATGTGGGTATCTTCTAGCTAACCCAAGTGTCCCAGCAGCAGCTACAGGACTTTATACTAGCTGTATAAAACACATTTAACTCTTTTATCAATCGGAAAACCATGAACTCTGGGTCTGAAGCAATAACACACATGTACGGGAGCGTCTGTAACTTACAGCTGTGCTGCATCTTGAGCCGTCTGGTCTGTACTGCGTGTCTGAAAACTGAATTTCATCATGGACCTTTCAAAAAAAGAGCTTGGGCGAGATGCGCTAAAGATTTCAAAGAGGGAAATGTCTGAAATCAACCTCAAAGAGACCTCTCAACCGTCATTTCACAAATGTTATTTTTATGCCGTCTTGGGAGAGAAATTTCAATTTTCTCTTATGTTACTGTTTTGCTGATTTCAGAGCTGTTACGGAAACTCGTTTAAAGTGTGTCAGACCGTTGCAGTATTTATTTAATAGACTTGAATTACAGTCTAACGTCATTGTGTTTCTGCTCAAACAAGGACCAATGTGGAAATGGGTGGAACGAGTGCTATGAATATGAATTCCCATTTTAGCAATAATCATGTGGAAAAATTGTAATGGACAATTAAAAGTTAATCTATAAGAAAGAATGCAAAAAGTCAAAAGTCAAACTTTTACTTAGGGTAGAGTACCAGAGTGAAAATTGTTTTACGATTTTAACCATTTCTTCTTTCTCCCTAATGTTTTAGTTATTATTTTTGTTTTAAATCCCTGTGTATTTATGACTTAGGGGTGAAAGGAGCTGTTTTGTGTAGTTGAGGTGTCAAGAAACTTGTGGAGTTTCACTGGAATCAAACTTGAACTGTTCAGGGTTACTGTTAGCTTGAGCAGCTGAACGTGCACACAGATTGAAGAACTTCAGTCGTTCCTCAGGCTGGACGTTTGGGACCAACCAGAACTCAAGGTCAGGAGGACCATTCTGATTTCACTCAACACAGTAGGCCAGTCTCACACAGAACATGTCTGTTTCACCTCAATTTTTCTTTTTTTTGCATTGTGCTATTTTTATGACAATTAAGCACCCCTCATAATTTTTATTAAAATTTTCACTACTCTAATGCAATAATGAAAATCATCCTGTGCAGACAATTATTTTATATTAAGCATAATTTAGAAACCGTAAAACAAATATTGTCAGATGGTATAAATAATACATTAATTATCCTTTTTATGTCACAATGCAAAAAAAGTATTGGTTTTAATGTGAAATATGATGTGCATGTTCTTGGTGAGATTCATCTAGAGGCTGTGAGTTGGATTTTTTTTGGTCCTTCGTTTCATTAGTTTCATTTGGACTGTCTGTTACTGATGTCCCATCCAGCCATTTCATTTCTGTCCCTGTGTGTGTCGTCTCACTCTGTCGTGCCCTTCAGCCTCAGTGATCTCTCCCTCCTCTGAGTGTGTTATCAGAGTGTGTGTGTCTGTCGTCTGTCTGTCTGCGGGCGCTGCTGTGCAAGGCCCTTGCTCTGAGTGATAAAAGTGTGTGCTATTTATTCGGGTCAGGGAGGGAGAGAGTGAAGGTGGGATGTATTGTATAGACACGATTGTAAAGATGACTTGTGACAGTCACAAATGTATAATAAAAAATGCCAAAAAATTGTAAAATTGTGTGTGTATTACTGATTGGATAATTTCCTTTTTTCACAGGTTAATACTTCCTGAGCAGTGGGGAAGTTGGTATGATTATGATTTTGTATGCTCATTTATTATCAATTGTTGTTGGTGTTCATTTTTTTTATTAATTATTCTTATTAATGTTGAAAACAGTTTTTGCTACTTAATATTTTTGTGGAAACCATGATCATTTTTTAAAGGATTCTTTGAACTGTAAATCCAATGAAATAGAAATAGAAATCTGTACTGTCACTTTTGACCAATTTAATTTGTCCTTGTTAAATAAAAGTATACTCTCTTTTTCATTACATTGTACTTACCCCAAACTTTTGAATGGTAGTGTATGATTTCCACAAAAAAAGTTAAGCAGCAAAACTTTTATAACACCAGCAAATCAGCATATTAGAATGATTTCAGAAGAATCATGTGACACTGAAGCCTAGCGTAATGATGCTGAAAATTCAGATTTGTCATCACAGAAACAAATTACATTTTAAAATAGATAAGATTTTAATAAGAAACTGCTCCTTCAAATTATAATATTTTACAATATTTTTTACTGTATTTTACTATATGATGGACCCTTAATCTTGCATGTAGACCAAGAGAGAAAAGATTCAGAAAAACACATCAGCTGTATTTTTAATTGTATTTTATTATATACTATCTTTTCCATAATTTATTTGGCAAGCAACATTTTCACTTCAACATGAAATGCATCCCGTAATTGTTGAGGCCGTAAAGTCGATGTGTTGATAATTTACAGATGCCATTGTCAGATGATTACAGATGACATTGTCAGATGATAACGATATTCTGTGACATCTAAGTGTTAGTACAATACCATCTATGTTTTAGTAATCACAGCACTAAAAGCAGCTTGTGGAGTTAAAGTTTTGCTCGGTCGAAGATGAAACAGATCTGGTGTTACAGCTGTGGCAGTGTTTGTGACGGTATTCATAAAAGCGTATTTAAAATCATGCAGTAGAAATCCACCAATTTAACAACCACCGAATGAAAGATATAAAAAGTAAGAAAACCAGAGCTGGGAAGTCTCCAGATGTTCATTCATGCATAAAGGCAGTGAGACTTTGGCAGTGATGTGCTGCCCTCTGTAGTCACTACCAGAAATTGGCTACTAAGAGGGAGAGGAAAGACTGGGAGCTTCTTACTGCACTTGTGAATGAATACAATTGATTCCTGTTCTCTCGTTCAGTTTTCTTCTGAAATCATCATCATGCATGAGAAGCATCGTTCCTACAGGAGGCACACTTTAAACGGAGTCATTCTCAATCGATTTCATGCAGCCCTTGATTATCTTGTCAGCAAAGACAAAAAGAAAAGGGGAGGAATTGTGAGGCCGACATGAGAATGATTAATAGCACAGATCCTCTACGGCACATTGTTAATAATATATTTATCACATTAGTTTCTGTAGCTGAATTCGGTTATGGATCTTACACAACAATGCACTTTCCTGACGTCTATGATATTAACATATACTTGACATTCATTAGCTTCACTGTTATTTATTTTTAAGAGAATGATATGAATAGCTTTATGCTACTCACAATGTCTGCTCTTTACCCACAACGGTTATTTTGTGCTTTATAGTGTAAAAATCTTAATACCAAGGCATTAAAGACTAATACAGGGTGCTGGTCGTGATGTTTTTATAGCTGCAATGACAATTTAAGTGAATTACTACGTACCAGTGAGAATTTTTAAACTTTGTGGTTAGCTTAGCAGTGGTTAGTTAAGTTAGTTGTGGTTCAAATCCCCTGTACGGGACAGGTGCAGTTTTCTGATAGGAAGCTCTTGTAAATGTGCGATGGCATTAGCTATGTAATGCTTATCACATGTCCCTATAGCTGCCAAACATGAGATGTTATGATTTCTCTATATATATTAGAGGTGTAATGGTACACAAATATGATGGTTCGGTATGTACTTCGGGTTTTTTTTTTGACGTAAAATTGCTCTTAATAATACTTTACTGAACAAACCAGCCTACAGTTCTGTTACACCCCTAATATATGTTTTTATTTTATTATTTTTTTCTATTTCTTAATATGTATGTTTGATCTTTAAATAATGCTATAAATATGTTTTCACATATATCATTCTATTTGACAGTTCTTTTTTTTTTGTCTCTGGCTCAGTTAAATATACTAGTGATTTTTTATACACTTTATAATATTTGTGATGTCCTCTGGCTCTGTAGATGTACTGTGGTGACTCATCTTTATGGTATGTAAAGCTGAGTTCTCATTATGTGGAAAAAGCAAAGAGGTGTTAAAAGCTAAAACACGTATGTACAAGTCATGTTCAGTGTTACAGATTCATGCTGCATTCATTCGTTAACCTCAAAGTCATCATCTCGAGCCTTAAAACAAAACAATTCCTTTCGATGTAATGTGTGACTGTGTGATTCCCTGATGGTTTAGAATGGCGGTTCTGTCACAGTCGTACACAAAGGTCAAAACAGCAGCCCTGCGGTTTCACAGAGAGCCGGTGAGGGTGACGGAGGAGGCCGTGATGGACGGAGCATCAAGCTTTTGGCTTGAGACTTTTTTTGGACCTGAAATAAAACAAAAGGCAGATTGTTTAACTGACTTGGAATACAGAAAAGTCCAGATGTGACCATCACAGGTACATTTAACTAACCCACCTGTGTTATTCCGCCACCGTTACACCTGCACAATTATCTTTGCTCTCCGAGGTTATAGCTAAATATTCCGCCCTAAGAGAACGGAAGGAGGGAAAGAAAGGCAGAATGGACAGAAAAGGTAATGAAGAAAAGAACAGCAACAAGAACTTGAGAACAGGTTTTGAGAACAGCAGCTTGCAAAAAAAAAAATATAGATCAGTTTGGGATTAAGGGAAATATAGTTTTGAAGGAGGAAAAGCAGTGAAAAATAGATGCGGAAATGTTTTTTTTTTTTTTGTTTTTTATAATTGTAGGGATCGTTTTTTCATAAAATTGATGTTTTAAAGTTTTCACTGCATGTTTGTTAGCTTTGAAACCAGCTTTCCACTTCACAAGATGTTAACTGATGGACTGGAGTCACTTGGACTGGAGTCACAGCTTTTATCAGCTGTTTGGACTCTCATTCTGACGGCACCCATTCACTGCAGAGGATCCATTGGTGAGCAAATCATATAATGCTGACTTTCTCAGATGAAGAAACAAAATCTACATCTACATCTGGGATGGCCTAGGGATGAGTAAATTTTCAGCAAATTTTAATTTTTGGGTGAACTATTTTTATTTTTTTTTTTTAAATAAAGGTACTAAAGAACCATTTCCATTAAAGAATCTTTTGTGGAATTGAAATATTCCATGGATGTTAAAAGCTAAATAAAGAACCTATATTTTTAAGAGTATACATGCTAATGCACTCCAATAAGTTCACAAAATTAACAAAATTAAATTTTACCATATAAACTACATAGATTTTCACGTCTGTTTATGGTGGTATACAAATACACCCTTCAATATGTTTAATCCCAAATTTCCTGTTTTAATAGGACATCCCTAAGGGTCCTAAATGAGGCCGACAGGTGTTTATTATCAAGAAAGAGCAAACAGAAAGGAAGTCTGAGGAAAATGGAAACTGAAGACACGCGACTCACTCGCTCTCTCTCAGTGCTTCCTCTCCAGCCGCTGCGATCTTCCTGTAACAGTAGACCATCTCCACCACCAGCCACAACTGCAGCCCGATGATGGACACGTACATCATGATCTCGGATAAGATGGACGCCATGCCTCGTGTAGCTGGGGGTGAGGGATAAAAATTTTTTTAAATTCAATTCAGAAATCTATATTAGCCTCTTTTATGACTTTCACACTTTCATATAGTCCATAACACCTTTTCTGATTACTTTTGATTTACTACTCTTTAAATTTTGATCAAACAATGATAGAAGTATTTGTGCAGATTACAGCACTATGACGCAAATTCTCATAATGATCAGTAGTGACATCAGTGCTGATGTGGGCCTGACTCAGCCTCTGACAGAAAGTAAAGATACGTCTGACTGATTTATCACCGTCAGCAAATATGACATGATGACTTGTGTCCAAGTGGACAGACATGTCATCAGCAGAAGCATCAAAGCAGACTTGTGACCCCTCAGATTCCTCAGAAGCTGATTTTGAGTGCATCAACAACAAAAAATTACAATTTGATAATTTGGCTGTTTATTATGCATTGTATTAATGGTGGAAAGTGTTTGTCCAAAATACTCTGCACATTCTTGACTTTCCCCCTAAAACACAAAATAAGAGATCAATACCTTGCCTTGTGATGACTGGCTATCAAATTCAGTCTAAAATTGTTCATTAGAGTGGGATTTGAACCTTATAGAAGCCCGTTTTAAACGAGATAAAGTTTACTGGCAGAAACAGAGTCCAAATTGTGATACAAAATTTTTACAAGAAAAAAAAAGTCACAATTACCTTTTTATTTGTATTTGTGTGAACAGGCTTCAATTAGAACCTTCTCTCCTTGCACTACCAGTATTAGCTATATACTAATATAGTATCTTTTTTGTACCTTTTTTCTTTTGTTTTGTTATTTTTATTAATTTTTATGTCTGTTTAGCTTTATTTAGATTTCAGTTTTTGTAGTTTTAGTACTTCAATTAAAACATTTTATTTCAGTTAGTTAATTTTGTTAAAATTTCCCATCTAATATTTATATATATATATTTTTCAGCTTTATTTTAATTATTAAAAATGAAATTTTATAGATTTAGTCTTTGTTTTAATTAACAATAACAAAACCATTGACTACTTGACTAATGGGACTTGGTTTTATACACAATTTTCGGTAACACTTTACAATAAGGTGTCATTTGTTAACATTAGTTAATGTATTAACTAACATGAACGAACAATGATCAACACATTTATTACAGTATTTATTAATCTTTGTTAATGTTAGTTAATATAATTACAGTTGTTCATTGTTAGCTCATGTTAATTCAAAGTGAATTAACTAATGTTAACAAGCACAACTTGCGATTTTAATAATGCTTTAGTAAATGCTGAAATTAGCATTATTGTATATTGTAAAGTGTTACCCAATTTGTAATTTACTATTTGTTTATTTTGTTTTCCTACAAAATGCTTTATCTTTTTAGCATAGATAAAGCATTTTAAAACTTTAAACTTTTGTTTGTTTGTTTTTTTCATGCTTTTTAGCAGACATGACAGTAGCGATTGACAGGAAAGCATGGGGTGGAGAGTTGAGAATGGGACTGGCAAAGGACCACGAATCAGGATTCAAACTCAAACTTTTTTTTCCATATACAACACACTGGGATGTTTGGAGCAGTTTTAAGTACTTGTTTGATAACATGCTCAAAGAAAAAAAATTATAATGTTGTTACATTAATCCTCTATATGAATATTGTGAACTTAAAAAAGAAATAATTAAAATCCTTGCTTTCAAACAGATAAGCATTGGTGAGTCAAGGACACCAATGATAATGAAAGCCTTGATGCTGCTGCTGCCATGACAACACTTTGCTTCCAGGGCTGTGTAAAGGCAATGATAGTGTCCTTGTTTTTGACATTTCAAAGCCATTTCTATTCAGTGTTGACTCATCTTTCTTTATGGACACACCCTTGAGTTCCTTTCAAGGCTGAATTGAGGATATTGTCAGGCCAATGATGTTGTCACCTCCTTATTTGATTTGTGTCTGTTTGCATTTGCTTCATCTCATGTAAATTTCCTTATTCCTACTGTCTGTTTTAATGAGCATACCTTTGCCTACTACGTTGAGAGTGATAAACTTGGTGGCGTTGGTGCGGTACTCGTAATTGGGGAAGACAAGAGTGCGGTCGAAGAAACATCGATAGGTGCCGGTGTCGTTGAAGGTGACGTTAAGGATGAAAATTGAGCCGTCCTGCACATCATCGGTTTTTTTACTGCCGTTCCAGGCCAGGCGGTCATCGAAGCGGTCATCCATTATGTAGCTTGTCATATCTGCATAACTGTAGATCTAATTGTAAGAAAGAAGAGCTCTTATTAACTTGTGAGATTGCTGTGAAGGACACAGCATTTATTCAGCACCCAAAACAGCCATTTTGCAATTCTCCAGTATTTCGTGTCTCTAAAAATAGCTGTTATAAAGACACAAGGTCAGTGGCTGACTTGTTATTGTCTGTGCTCTACACTGCCCTCGCTCTACAGAAGAGCACTATCAGGTTAGAGATGAATGAAATTCTGCCATCATTTACTCACCCTTAAGTTGTTCCAAACCTGTATGAGTTTCTTTCTTCTGTGAAGAAGATATTCTGAAGAATGTTGGTAACCAAACAGTATGGAACAAAAATACTATGGAAGTCAAAGGCTACTGTTTTTCAGCTGTTTGCTTACAAACATTCTTCAAAATATCTTCTTTTGTGTTCAACAGAATAAAGAAACTCGCACAGGTTTGGAACAACTTGGTGAATAAATGATGACAGAATTTTCATTTTAGGTAAACTATCCCTTTAATGGTAATGGAAAAGCTGTAAATGTAATGTCATTTCCAATTTTAGTTTTTCAAAGTCATGTAAAGAGTAAAATCAGTTTTTAATATAATAAAAAAATAAATAAAAACAGTATGTTAACATAAAAAACAATTAATAAAAAATAGAGTTTTGGTGTTTTCTAAAACAGTTCATAGGCTAGATGATGGTCTTACACTGAAATAAATTTGGTGAAGGATTTACTTATATAATTCATAATTTAAATAATTTTCAAACAATAAGTTGCTAGTAAATTCCATAAATATTTACAAAAACAACAGAAAGTAACATTGAATTAAAAATTTCTGAAATAGATTGAAATTGCATTTTCTTTAATTTTATTTGCATAAATAATTTTTACCATTGTAGAAGAGTGCAACAATCAACAGTGATAACATTTCAACATTTCTATTAGACACTACTACATTTATACATATACTTTATTACATTTAATTCTCTATGAAATGATTTCATAAATCTTTATCCAGTATTCTAGAAAGGGCATGGAAATGAATTGGTTAAAATGTGCAGAAACCCTGAAAACTGCAGGACATAAAATTAGCTTTCTATTATTTTAATATGCCAATAATCTCACATTTTTAACGGAATTGTATATAAGTATTAAAAAATATTATAAAGTGTATATAATATATTCCTCACGCATGTAATGTTTCTCATGCTCATTCATTATCGCATAACAAATATAATTCTAGTAATATATTATGCTAAATATGCTGTCTCTCACAAATGACTATGGTATAACACTGAAAAATGCTTGTGTGTAATGCATATTTGTTGGCACTGTAGTTTTTAGGTTGCAGCTAGTTGTTTTAATGGCAAAGGGCTTAATCTGCCTTCCTTGTAAAGTGTCCGCAGACTCTGCTCGGGAATGTTCCTTGCTGAAAATGATGCAGTAATTCACTTCTGACCACAAAGACAGTCATAAAAAATGCATGACCCTGCATTAAAAATGCAACATTTTAAGATCTGCTTTGGGGTTTAGATGTTGTTGTTTTCTTTACCGTGGAAATAATTAAGGTGCATTGATTATTTTGAGTATTTCACGCAGGCATGCAGCTGTACTATAGCTCTTGGACAAAAAAAAAAAAAGATTTGAAAAAGCAACTGCACATTAATTTAGGTAATGCATCATGTGCAGCTTGACTTCAGTAATGTGAAGTCAAGCAGTAATGCATGGTCTTTTGGTCTCATACTCACATGTGCAAATTCACTCTCGCCTTTGGCCATGAACCACCAGTCCACTGTGG
The DNA here is from genome assembly GCA_039654775.1 of Spinibarbus caldwelli. Taxonomy (NCBI): domain Eukaryota; kingdom Metazoa; phylum Chordata; class Actinopteri; order Cypriniformes; family Cyprinidae; genus Spinibarbus; species Spinibarbus caldwelli. Next base: position 31,461,269 of record CM077226.1, on the reverse strand, counting down.
CAGAGGCCGGTACTTCCCCTCTCATCTTGCAAGAGATACAGCCCAATTTGAAGCCTTTCCCCATCACTGCCTCCGTGTCGGAGTCCACTTCCACACACGCCCCATGGCAGAGCCAAGCTACAAGAAGAACAAAACATTCAGTGACAGAAACAGACACAACTGCTTGACTTCATAAAACACTCTATTAAGTCTTACTGATGCCCTTTTTTTTGTTTAGAACTGACAGGCATTACTGCGTCAAAATCTCCTTTATTTTATTAATTTTTAGCATGCGTTCCCATTTTTTGGAATTATGCATGCTGGCTTTTTTAGTTCAAGGCAGAGCGTTTTCTTGCAAGTTTTATTTCCACTCATGAAAACTGATTGTGCATTAAAATAGTCCGAATTAACTGTGATCTCAGAGCACAATATTTGCTTGTTTTTTTTTATCCTAACAGAAAAAAAAGCTTTGAGGGGAAATAAATTGTTAGCGGTGAGCTGTGATCCTTTTTTGAGTCATTGATCTATTTTCATATATAGATGCAAGTCTCTATATATGCCAGTAAGTCGCAAACACTAGCAAAAAATAACACACCTGATATTCCAGGTATCTTTCTCTCACACTTCACCCTGCAGTTTCCACAGAGACATCTGCATCGCTCTCAACCAATGATCTTTTTGCAATTCTGACCTCTGGAGAAGTATTTATATATGTGCAATGAGATGAGGGACAGGAAACATCGCACACACATCAATCACAGCTACAGATTTACATTATTAACTAGAGTCGTCCTACAGGACTTTCTGCTATTTCGATTTTTGTTATGGGCATCTCTTTACTGTAATACTCAGGAAAACAACATTTACAATTTGCTTTTGATGGCTGAGAGGAAAGGAGGAAGGAGAGAAAGAGTAAAAATTAGTGCTACATCAACTGGAAGACAAGTGAGGAAGAAAATGAGAGAGAAAGAGGGAGACAGAGAGTTAAACGTTTTCAGTGTTACATCCATCACATCACTGATCATCATTGACAGATAATTGATTTATTGGCCTCTGATTGGCTGCAGAGAGGAAAAAGAAGGGCAGACTGGGAAGGAAAGACAATTATCATCATAGAAACACTACAGTTTGAGAGTAAAGGGGAGGAAGGGTATAAACACATGATGACACACTCCTAAAACAAGCAAACCAATTGATGACTGAAATTTAAATTTGATACTTTTCAAGTAAAACACTAAAAACTGCAATTAATTATTTTAATGAGGCATCACTCCTTTGTAATTTACAATATGACAATGTTTTCAATTTTTTTAGATTTGCTAAAGATTCCAACCAGCTAACAAAAATATATTCTAAGAACATTTTGTGAACGTTCCCATAAAATTTTAAAAATGTTATTTATGAATATCCTCTTTTTAATGAAAATATCCTTTTTTTTAAAGGATTAGTTCACTTCCGGAATAAAAATTTCCTGATAATTTACTCACCCCCATGTCATCCAAGATGTTCATGTCTTTCTTTCTTCAGTCGAAAGGAAATTAAGGTTTTTGAGGAAAACATTCAGGGATTTTTTTTTTTTTAACCACAAATGCTCATCTTGCTGAAAACTTTTCGCTAGATAAGACCCTTATTCCTTGGCTGGGATTGTGTAGAGTGCTTTGAAGCTGCATTGAAACTACAATTTGGACCTTAACTCTTTGGTCCCTGTTGAAGTCCACTATATGGAGAAAAATCCTGAAATGTTTTCCTGAAAAACATTAATTTCTTTTTGACTGAAGAAAGAAAGACATCTTGGGTGACGTGGGGGTGAGTAAATTCTAAGGACATTTTTATTCTGTAAGTGAACTAATCCTTTAAATGTGTTAAAAACATTTATTCTTGGTTATGCAACTGTTAGAGAAAACAGTAAGGGAAATTATCTTTATGCAAACATTATGAGAATGATAGTTTTGAATGTTTCATTCTGAAACAAGTAGTAACGCTAAAAAAAAAACTGTATGAATCCAACTTAAATGTTTCAGAAAAAAACAATGTATAAATAACGCTTTTGTGCAAATTTTTTGAGACCAGATAAGCATTCTATTAACGTCTCTGAAGAAATGTTTGTTCATAACTTTGAGAGAACCTTGCTGGAACATTAGCCAAAGTTCTGAGAATGTTCCCTGTTAGCTGGGCATATAACGGTTTTTAACGATCACTAACAATAACTTCAAAGTTGCAATGGAAGTTTTTCTTTCTTTTGACGTATATCTGAATGTAACGGGAAAAAAAAATATACAATAAGGGCATCGTTTTTGATTGGATTTTGAGATGAAAGCATTGCACTCAAAAGTGAATGTAAGCTTGCAGTCGATTGTAAGAAAGTAGTGGGTTTTAAGCAGACTAATTGATTGGAGACGTCCAACATGTGTCACAAAAAGATCAATAACATGCATTTAGAAAAAAAGATAAATGGTGAATTTTGAATTTCATGCTAACTTTAGATGACAACAACAAAGATCTGGGGATTTTTAGGAATCGAAACAAGCAGATACATCAACGGACACTATAAAGTGTGGGATGGAAGGCAACATTGCCCTTTAAAAGCAAAGGAGGGCCAGTATATTCACAATAAATTGACCTCAGACCTGTCAAAAATTCCTGTCTACACTTCTGTCAATGTCACTGCGGCGGTAGGGTCATTACATAACACTTTTTTACAGAGATTACATTATGCAATTTATTCCAGATTAGACTGCACAATGGCTGCTTAATCCCAGGATTGATGGGATTAATGTTTTAAAGAGTTGAATTAAGTGCTTTTAACAACTGCATGCATTTTTGGATGGAAATGTAAGAGACCTACAATTTCGCAAATGCTTTTACCCAAAGCAACTTGCATTGCATTCAAGAAAACATTTAATCAGTTCATGCATTTCCTGGAAATGTAACCTATGACCTTGGTGATGTTTGCTCTATGTGGTGCAATGAGACATACAAAGATAGAGAAGAAAAACCCTTTTGAGAGCGGATTCAGGCTTGAAAACAAGCAGCCGAGGACAACATGTCCATGCCAGCCATCTGTATAGCAGTGACATATACAGTCTGGCCTCATGGGAAATGGCAAAGATCTGTGACAAACACTGAGCTCCAGGGTGGAGACTTTCCATAGAAACAAGGGCTCTTTGATACATCGCCAAATAAGTGATTTCAAGTTGGACAGTATTTTTGTCACTGTGGTCTAACAATCATCCTGTTGAATTTACATGTTCTCATCTCCATCCACTCCAGTCTTTAATCTAATCTCTAAAATGAATCCACAATGAGCGTTTCTGTTGGAGACCCACAGGTCAAGGGTAAATGCCAAACGACAGTGATATTTCCCCGGGCGACCAGATCTAAAGACAAAGCCTGTTCTTTTTGAGCTCTAAGAGCTCTGTTTTTTTCACATCCATTTTTGAAACTGGGATGACGGGTGGGCTGCGCTACAATTTCTCTTTTCCTCATGCAATTGCCATTGCCAGGAGAGATGCCCTTCATACATTATGTCCTTGCATGCCCTTGCCCAGATTTAGCATTCATGTTCTCTCCACCCTCCCCCACTGTTTCATCCGCTTTCCGACACGCACGCATTTAGACACACCTTTTCTCACATGCACTTCAGTTTTCCACAGTGCCAGACCCGTGCGTGCACAAAACTTGCATCACTGCTTTCTGAGCGAGCATGACAGCGCTGAATTCTGTTGAAAATCTGCTTAGAATACAAAGACTCGCTTCTCATTGTTTTGCCTGTTTTTAGGCCTGTTTTTTAACCTCTGTTAAATGATTAATAACCATCTTCATTCTGCCCCTGCCTTTGTAGGCTGTTCGAATAGGTCTAATCAGCAAAACAGCCATCCTGTCTGCTAATGCTCAGCGGCGCTGTCTTGACAGTTGGCCAGCAGATCCATTATAGATTGCTTGATCAGCAAGACATACTTATTAAATGATAGCCTATATTAAACACATTTGCCAGTTTTAAATCATATGTTTTTGCCTTAGAAGCACTATTTGTCATGCTTAAGTTAGGTGGTTTGTTCATTGGAAACCACTGATATTAAAATGAAAATGCTGGTTGATATGATAAATATTAAATTTAATTAAAAATGACCTATAATATAATTCTATATTATATTATAGGTTTATTTAGTGTGTGTGTGTGTGTGTGTGTGTGTGTGTTTAAGTTTAGGGGGTTTGTCCATTTTTCATTTTAAAAATAATTCATAAATAATAAATAGCCTGTATTAAAATTATGTATACTTTTGTTTAAATAAAATAAATATATATTCTTTTATAAAAAATATAATAATTTTAAATTCTGTGTATCATGACATTAAAATGTAAAGTATAATAATGTATATTTATTTTGATATTTGCTCAATTTTACATTTGTCTGTGTTATTAAATTATTAGTGACTATTGTCAAATTTAACTTTAAGAGAGTGTTAGATGATGGCAAAGTAATCTAAATGTAAAAATAGGGAAAACCAACTTTTCAACAACTCCATATCCAACATGAAAAAAATATATGGGCAAGTATGGTATTAATGTTGTGTGTCCTTATTAAAAACTACATAAGCTATTAGTTAAACACAAAGCTCTGGCAACCACCCATAACAACATAGTGGTGATATCTGCCACTGTTGAAATGTTGCATGCTTTTTTCTTCAATTTGTAATGCAATTCAATGAGAAGTGCATCATATTGTAGGACTAAAACATTGTATGCTCTATATATGTATTTCAATCAGGACTATTTCTGCCAATATTTTTTAACTGCATCCACCTCCCACTGCTTCACTCCATGTTCCCTTCAGAACTACTGAACTCTCGCTGCCAGCTAATCATCAGCGTCCAGTAACATGCACACACCTATCAAAACATACATTAACATCCACAGCATTGTCCATCACCAATCCAGACGGTCTAATGGCACTCCTGGCGTACAGTGTTTAGAGCAGGATATGATACAGCTGTTAAACAGTCGGTGAAACTGTTATCACAGCAGGTGTCTGCTGAGATTGGTGGAGACTTGCACAGTGTGAGCAGCACAACAAGACTGTGATAATGTCAGGTCCTGATTTCTATTAGTCTTAATTTAAACCACCCGGATGCTGTAACACAGTACTACACTAAATAATGAAATTCACCACAACATAAGATATCCACTGTGAGACTGCACTACTTGTCTTTGTCGTTAATAGCAATGCTCTATAGTGCTTTTGTTTGATAAATTGCTCTAAGTTAGTAAATGGACATCATCTTTGTGAGGTTGCTAAAGTGCACGGGCACTTTACCAACTCTAATATTGTAAGTGATACACTGTTATTCAAAAGTCTCTTATGCTCACCAAGGCTGCATTTATTTGATCAAATACAGTAAAAACAGTGATATTGTAAAATATTTTTAATATTCAAAATACCTGTTTTCTATTTTAAAGATCATTTTCAATGTAATTCATTCCTGTGATGGCAAAGCTGAATTTTCAGCAGGCATTACTCCAGTTTTCAGTGACACGTGATCCTATAAGAATGATTTCTTCTTATTATTATTAATGTTGAATACAGTTATGCTGTTTAATATTTGTTTGTAAAAACTGTGATACATGTTTAATTAATAGAAAGTTCAAAAGAACAGCATTTATTTGAAATAGAAATTTTGTAGCAATTATATAAATTAAAAAACAATATAAATATAAAAATAAATTCATAAACAATAAATTACCTATATTAAAAGTTTATGCTGTTTTGTATAAATAAAAGAAATCTTAAAATAAAAAATATAATTGTTAATGCAATTTATTAATTATTAATGCAATTTTAAAGTCACTTTTGATAAATTTAATATATACTTGCTGAGTAAAAGTATTAATTTTAATTTCTTTAAAAAAATAATAAATGTGTATATATATATATATATATATATATATATATATATATAATTTTAAATTTTGGGTTGACTGTTTCTTTAAGGCTCAGCAATGGCAAGCAGAAGGTCATGCTAAGCCATCACTGTTGTGCCCTTGAAAGGCATTTAACCGCAGGATGCCCTAGGGGGAATGAAGCTGTAATACGTTTGATGCCATTATATGGTGATACTGCCGTTAAATTCCAGAAACAATTTACACTGGCCCTAATCGTTTGACAGTTCTATTCAGATACTGTAGTTTGGCCATTCTGAGACTGTATAATACAAGCAGATCACAAGCAACCACAGGGGACTTTCTTTCTGTCTCTCACGCTTTCATTCTCACACATGGTTTATCTTTCTGTCCATCTGCCCATGCTCACTCTTCTCTTTCATCTCGGTTCCTTAAAGCCCCTTAAAGTGATCCTGAGAGATGACTTACTGTACCAAAAAGGTGTTGCACAAGTACAGTTGTGTAACAGTTCTCCTTTTGAGCTTTCACATTTTCTAATTTTAACCTTCTGCTCCAACATTTTTTACTCCTTCCTTAGGGCATGATATGTAACATCATGTATTAAGAAAATATGAAGGAATATTACATATTTGATAGATATTATCAATGCAACCATAAATACAACTATTATTAGCATAAAATGTGCTTGATCACCTTTGTGAGCTGCTTTGGATATAGGGGTCTGCTTCATGCTTTAAATATTAATCTAAATCAATAAATTAGTCCAATAAAGCACAGCTCATCATGATGAGCTGTGATTTGCATGCATGATTTGCATGCATGCAAATAGATGAAATTTACATTTCTTAGCAAACAGATTCTTACCTCTTACAAAGTGTGTATCATTTGATTGCAGTACTTATGGAGAATTAGCATACAAAATAATAAAGACTTGCACTGGAAAACAGGTGTAACATTTAAGCAGCTGATGGCTGGTGGTTTACATAACCTGCCACTATTACCGGAAATACAGATATCCTCATAACAGGCTTCCCGACACACGACATGAGGGATGATACAAATCCCCACTGCGTAAACTAGGACATCTAACACTGAGGCATAACTGACAACACCTGTTCCCCAGAGAGCAATTTATTTCCATCACTGGCCTTCTTATAGTCACAGATGAAAGATATTCAGGCTATACACGAGCACTGACAGCCACATATTTTGGACACCCACTACAAATCCCAAATAAAACAAAGCATTCACAACCAACTAGAAGATGATAACAGCTTGTTACAAAAGCAACCAAGCTTTGGGCAAGAGCTATATTACTGTCTGGACCACCCCGACCACCCGGCTCCATTTTAGCATCAACACACTCTCTACAAACAGTGACAGCTGGTTTGGGTTTTTACTCAGCAATCCAGGAACCCCAAAACCCATAAACACACCCACTAAGACTAAATAAACAAATGCAAAGACATACCACTACTGAACAGGTGCTAAATTTCCCTGATTGGGTCACCAAGCAAAAAAAATAAAAAATAAATAAATAAATAATAATAATAATCTGATTGTTATATATCGTAAATATATATATCTACATTTACATTTATATTTGTAAATAATTATATAATTAATTGAATATATACTGTATGTGCACATGCGTGTGTGTGTGTGTGTGTGTGTGTGTGTGTGTATATATATATATATATATATATATACCTATATATATGTAAAACAGAAAAATGTAAATAGAATTCTAAAATTGTAAATATAACATTTTGGAAAAAATATATAAAAATAATGTGTGTATATGTATGTACACATTTTAATTAGTTTATTATTATAGTGTATATATTTGTTTCTATCTATCTATCTATCTATCTATCTATCTATCTATCTATATGCAGTATATAAAATTATAAATGTAACATTTTGAATATATATAAAATATATATAATAATAATAAAATAGTCTGTGCGTGTGCGTGTGCATATATATATATATATATATATATATTTATATATATATATATATATATATATATATATATATATATATATTAGTGCTGTCGATTGATTACAAAAATTAATTAATCACACTTTTTTTTTTTTACATTCAATCTTCAAATTAATCTACAAACAACATATTTTTAATATTTGTTTAATGACATCTTTTTTATGACTGGACGCCAGTATCACTGATACCAAGTAATACTGATTTCTCTACAAAAAAAATCCCCTAATATAATATAACTATTGTCTATAGCCATTCAACTTTACATTATAATTTGAGCTATCAATTTTAACATTTAGTAGACTTTAAAAAATAACTTCTAATTTAAGTGAACTTAAAACAATCTTCGCATAAACCCATTATAATAAATGTTATATTTAGCTACCTGTGCCCTTCAGCAGAAATATACAGAAATTATCAAACACTAAATTCTAAACTAAATACAGATAAATACTTACATCTATATAAAAGTTATTGATTTCCTCTTTTTTTTTTTTCTTTTATTCTTGATGAACAGCCATCACAGCTGCTGGTTATTAGATTGTTTTGGCTGCTATTCTTTGACACGCATCGTATTTTCTCTCATCACCTTTTCTGACCCATTTCAGTCTCTTCTAATGAGCTGACGAGTTGAATCGGAGCTGCTCCAGGACAGTTTTGAAAACCATTTCAGACATGTTCTTAATGTAACTCATATATAACATATTACATGCATGCACAGTTTTAAGGCAGCTTTAATCGCCTTTTTGGTAACTTCATGCCTTAACTGACCACGACATTGCATGCATGTAGTTTATTTCGTGCTTTGATATGAATTGATACAGGCTACAGCGCGCGCCGGTTTCCGCGCTTGCCTGACTCGCGCCTGGTGCTGAAGTGAAGCTGGAGCACGCGTCTGAATCGTCTCCGGATTGATGTGATCGTAAAGACATTCTGCGACTGAATAAATGCACTTCTTGTCAAGAAAAAACAGACAGAAACATCAGTTATGAGTGGGGTGGCCAACCCTAAGCTCCGCCCCTGCGTTAACGGCGTTAAATAATTTTAACGCGTTAAACTGAAAAAAATAATCGCTTGAGTTAACGCGCTAATTTTGATAGCACTAATATATATATATATATATATATATATATATATATATATGTGTGTGTGTGTGTGTGTGTGTGTTTATTATAGTGTATGTTTGTTATATCTATCTATCTATCTATCTATCTATCTATCTATCTATCTATCTATCTATCTATCTATCCATCTATCCAAAACACTTTAAAAATCACAACACATGACAGCAGCAGATACAATTTATCTTGAGAGTTGATTTCTGCTATACAGGTACCTGCAGCTTTGTCACGGCCTGTTTGACACAGACAGACAGAGATAAAGGCTGTGAGGCTTGAAATGTGTCTCAAATGTTACATTGTGTGCTTAAGACACTCACCGTGTGTTAAACACAGCAGCACAGGGACCCACAGAAGCTGCAGTGCAGACATCTTCACAGATGATAGGTGTTGTTTTCGGAGTCGTGTCTCTGTCGTTCACACACACAGACACATGCATACAAAACACAGGCTCAAACTGAAGAGCAGGTCTCGGCCAGTAGTCCCCAGCAAGACAGGAGCTCTGCAAAGAAAATACGTCTTCTGGATCTGTGAACAGATGAGCTTGACAGTGTAGAAAACACTGAGATGATGGTGGGCTTCTCTCTTAGTCCAGACCCTGATGATGTTTCCTCCTGTCCTCCTAGTCTGGTGGGAGATGAGTGCTGTGATGAGGAGCAAAGGAGTCCAGTGAGGGAGTATGAGAGATGTGACGCCCTCTGTGCAAGTGATCGCTTCAATAAGTCCAGGCACAGAGTATTCAGTTACTCCACGAAAGAAAAAAGAGCTGAGATGCAAGACTCAAGTTTCACTCAGTAACTGTTCTTCTTGACCTATTTATATGTTAGCAAGTGCTTTCTTAATAATAGATATTAATACACTTTTTAGTGATAAAATACTCTGAATAGTATCTAATCTGATTTTTAATATATATATAGATACGATATTCACTAAACAACGTTTTCTTGACAGTGGAAGACTTTGAGCTGAGGTTTGTGATTAGTTTAGAATGAGAAATTTATGAAAATAATGGAAGACAAGTGACATTAACAAAGGATTTTGTGCTATACATTTATGTTAAACATTGGTTGGCTGATTTAACCTGAGAAAAAAACAATTTTAAGGGACACAATGTTTGCCACAGTGAGTTTGAAATGTAAAATGAATCTTCTTAATGATTATGTCTTTGGCTTCATGCAAACATGCATTCAGACATTCCCTTCTACTCTAAATGATATTTATTGCTATATGTCTTTTTTGTGAGTTATTGCTTATGTTAATGTCAAAGTGAAGAGATATCTCTCAGAATCAATTTCAACTTAAAGTTACAGGCTTATAGCCCTGAAGAGGAATGACCTGCTAAATGTATGCTTTGAGGAAATTTGCATTGCATTGTACATAAAATAACAACTGTAGATTTAGCAGGCTACCCATATGATGAACTTAATTACAGGATTTAATGTTTGTGTCTTTGTCTCATTTAAATGAATGCATATGAAGTTGGTAACACATGCAGTGTTTACAGTGGATGCAGTTATGGCTCATGCCATCTGTTATTTTGCTAAAGCGTCTGTAATTTCCAACTGTTAAACATCAAGGCATATGTCTAACATTGAATAATTATGATCACCAAAAATATGCTAATACATCATTCATGCGTCTACCTTACATGTGATATAATGTCAACTACATTCCCTAGATTTTTAAACAATATTCAGTTGCCGTTTTCCTATTAACGACTGATGCAAATACCAACAACAACGACGGTATTTCCCCGGTCAACAATAATAAACGTGACCTCAGGGTGACTGTTTTGTGTTTTGTATATTTCTCAGCCTACCGTTACCGATTACCACACGTATTTAGTCAGTAAACCGTTCCTTCCCCGCGTTTGTCTTCATTCAGTTGGTTACGATCCCAAAAAACGGCTTCTCAGCGGATGAACTCGATTCGCTCGCGCCGTTAAATCATTCCGTTGGTCACGCGAGTGTTTATTTGCAAATTAACCAGATTGTGCTCCCGTCCCCGAATAAATGTTCGGTTTAAATTAGAATATGCACAAAAGATTGGCCCGGAGCACCACACGTTAAGCCGTAGCGTGGTGCGTTCATTGGAGATCTCTCACGCTGAAGGGAAGGATGCTGCGTTTGGGATAGACGAGGAGGGACTGGGAGGGAGCAGGGATGGGGAGGGATATGCAGACTGATGCATTGCAGTAGTGGGATGGATGGAAAGCAAGATGTCTCGGGGTTAAAATTTCAAGTCGTTATGGCAACGTAAATAGATGGTTTCACGTTTATTCAGGCTATTTCTCATGCGCAAGATCGTATAGTGCTGCCACGTGACGCGTGATGAAGACGCGTCTTATAGTCTATCGAATATTCGGTATATTCCGAACGTTCGGAATATTTTTCGAGAGCAGAGAAGAGTTCATATGCAAAAACCTCGAAGTGCCATCTGAAATTTTCTTTTAAAATTAGCATTTTTATCAGGCTCCTATATTTATGTTCAGTTATTTCACTCCCTTGCATAGAAAAAGACCTACACATTGCCATTAGAGTAATATTATTGAACCTAAACACAGGAGCATGATGAAAATGCTCATTTTAGATAAAATTTTCAGATGGCACTTAGAGGCTTTTGCATCTGAACTCTTTAGATTATTCTAGAGTCTTGAAACTGGGAGCAATGCCATCATCACGTTATCAATCAGCATGACCCTGACAAGATCTCTCTCTCTCTCTCTCTCTCTCTCTCTCTCTCTCTCTCTCACTCACTCACTCACTCACACACACACACACACACACACACACACACACACACACACACACACACACACACAACATTGTTATAAAAATATCTTAAATGGTTCCTTTACGAAAATTTCCCATGGTTTTAGTACAGATAAAAAACATACTATAGTTAAACCATGGTAACCACAATTTAACCGTGGATTTTGCTAAGCTTAACCATGATATTTGTAGTAAAACTGTGGTTATACAAATGGTAGTAAAAAAAAAAAAAAAAAAAACATAGTTAGCCTACTATACTATAATTAAACCATGGTTAATTTTCTTAAGGGTTTTGAATCTCAGATGGGAAAAATGTTATGTGACTATATATTTAACACAAAATTAGTGGTCCATAGGCTACAACATATATTTCAATATAGCGAATAAATGAAGAGTAATGTGAGGGTTTTATAACATCCCTTTTTAAAACAATGTACAGATTTTTACAATAATTTTTGCACTAATAACAGAACCTTCATGTCATTTTTCAAAACTCTAGACACATAATTCACAACCGATGATCAAAATGCACATTTTTCAAAACACTTTACACTTTTTCCAAATGCTTGGATACAATACACATGAGCCAAAGATCTTTTGTTCATTGAACTAAAATCACTGGTTCAAAATGACATAACTTAACATCAAAGTATTACTATTTCAAAATTCAACTCACACATTCTGAATTGAGTGTCTATTCATTTCATCACAATGATCTAACTATCAATTGATACAACTGCTCAAAATGCTACGTAACTGTTGCATTACTCTTGAAGCATAGTTTTTATGGAAAATGATGAACAATATTAAATGTTTAGATTATGAAAGCAACTGAGGACTGAGTATGTTCAGGTAAGATCAGTTTCAAGATGCTTGTTGTTGGGAGAAAAAAAATAAAAAAAATCTCCAAAAGTCTGTATCATTGTTATCAGTATTTGTTTTTCCTACAATAGTGTAAATGTCTATTAGAGGGTGATAGAGCTGGAAGCTGATGAAAACCATTCATATTTTTGGATGAGGCAGGCTTTACCCTGGCCATGACATGGAGGAGAGGTTGAGAGCCCAGCGGTTGAGAGGGGCCCAGAACCATGTTCTCTGGGGGGCCCGACCACCCCCCACTGAATGTGATTTTGAGGGGCCCCATAGAAAAATCAGTGCAATGGGCCCAGAATTCCTAGCGATGGCAATGAGAGGAATCATGGTTTCAGTCTATCACCTTGTATTCACCCCCATACTGTACTTTCCTTACTGTAACCCGACTGAGGAGTTTTTCTCCACATGGAGGAGGAAGGTTCACAATAGGCTCCTCACAAACAATCACTCTTCTCCAGGCCATAGATGATGCATGCAATGACATCACATGAGACCAATGTCAGGCCTGGATTTGCCATGCCAGAAGATTTTTTTCCAAGATGTTTAGCTACTGAAAACATCCATTATGATGTGGATGAGAACCTGTGGCCAAATCTACAAGACAGGGTTAATAAAAACATAGAAGAGCAGTGAGGAATACTCCAGTTGACATTTTACTGTAGGCCTAATGTAGTTTTTTCTTATCTTCTTTTTTCTTATCTAATTTTTTTCTTATTTACAGTTTTTTGAAAAACCTGTTGTGCTGATTATTTCATCAATAATTTTCAAATTTTGTTTAATGATTCTCTATTACAATGATGCATGAATGTGTAGAACCATAATGAAAGCTGCATCATATGTTTTGAACAAATATATTTAATGATTATACTAACAACTACACTATAAAATGGGTATCTTGTGTGTGGGTGATCTAAAGTAATGTTCCTATGATATTTCATAATAAATGAGTATTTTGAACCAATGCTTCTGCAAAAATTCAAGGCTTCTTTAAAGATACACTATATTGCCAAAAGTATTGGGTCACCCCCTTCTGATGAACAGGTTTGACTACTTGAGTAATTTCCATGAGTACAAGTCTTAATGTTTAAGCATATAATGATGTTCTAGGGAATTGTGTGCTTCTAATTTTAAAGCAACAGTTTGGACAGGACCCTTTTCTATTCTAACATGACAGCGCCTCTGTGTATAAGGCAAGGTTCAAAAAGAAATGATTGATTTAGTCAGTGTGGAAGAACTTGACTGGTCTGCAGAAAGCCAAGTCCTAATCCAAGCTGAACACCTCTGGTGTGACTTTAAATCCAGATCTTGAGCCAAAAACTCATCACCAAACACCAATGACTTGTACATACACTATATGGACAAACGTATTGGGACACCCCCTTCTTTAGAAGAGAAAAAGGCACTTCCAAAACTGTGGCAACAAAGATGGAAACATAATGTATGTATTTAAAAATTGTATTTCCATCTCTGTTGCAACAGTTTTGGAAGTGTCTAAAATGACTGTACCCATATGTACAAGTCATTGGTGTTTGGTGATGAGTTTTTGGCTCAAGATCTGCATTTAAAGTCACACCAGAGGTGTTCAGCTTGGATTAGGACTTGGCTTTCTGCAGACCAGTCAAGTTCTTCTACTGGGTGATCCAGTACTTTTGGCAATATAGTGTATGAACACAATATGCAAAGTTTTGAACATTGGACAGCCTGTGTTACAAATAATGACTGTTTTGAGTTTTGTGTCCAGAGTTTTGAAAAATGACATGAAGGTTCTGTTATTAATGCAAAAATGATTGTAAAAAAACTGGAAGAAAAAAACAGACCGATTAACCAATATTCCAGTCAGCAAGGCTGTGAAGTCCTATTCGAGAAATAATTATTTAAACCGGTTTTGTGAATTAGACCCGATTCATTAAAAGTTTTGACATGACAACGAATGATTCATTCACGAATTGAACATCACAAATATGGACCAAAGACCATGAACGCAGAAAGATAAGCAAGAAGGAAGAGAAAAGTTTTAGTGACTGAAATTTCATCTGTTTAGAAAAAGCTGTCGAATGACACTTTTATTGTGTCACTTTGGAGATTGACAGTCTCAGTCCTGGTTAATTTATTGGCTATTAAGAAGAGTGGTCAGGAAATTCTTCAAAAATGCACTTTTTGTTTTAAGACGAAAGTATAGATTTTGAACGACTAGAGGGCAAGTAAATCATTTTGGGCTGAACTAGTCCTTTTTAATATAGTTTCTCACCTCTAGAGAGAACCACACATTCATTTATGAGGTGAGCCTGTTTTTTTTAAGTCTATGTGTGAGCCACAATTATAGATTAATTATACTGTAAAAGAGCATTAAAATCTCTTGTCTTTAATTTCTTTATTTCTACACTGCCGATTTAGAGTAAAATACATTTGTTTTATGTGAACTGCTCCCTGTTTAAGTCTGCGCTACATTTTTGTGTATGACGAAATTCTTAATCTGCAAAACGCCACGGAAGTGATTTTGTTCCGCTTTAATTTTCTTTTACTTTACGGGGTTAACATATTATTAACAGTTAACATGACCAAAAAAAAAAACAAAAAAAAACAAAAAAACAAAAACCAGTGTGCGCTAGACTGTGAGCATTGCATGATTTAAAAAATGCTTATATCTCCGTAGCAACAAACAGAATGAACTCAAAGGACCTATATCTATTCTTACAATGACATCATAATAGCCATTACACATTACAAGGAATCCTGGTGAAAAGAGCTTCACTTGGTATGTGACTGTTGTGATTGCTGCTTGCTTATCACTCATTCAAGCCAGTTTTGTTGTTGTTGTTGAGATAATCTTCGCTCAAACATTTCAACATGTGGTACAAAGTGAGAAATACTCTCCAGAGTGAGGCCTTGCCATGCCTAGTAGGCAAACGGATTTCTAGCAGATCTTCTGCACCTCCCTTCTTGCCTGAGACTGGACAAAAGAAGACATTTTCAGGTGAAAGTCCTCCAGGACGTCGCGGGCCAAGACCTCCTGCCTATTTAATGGATGTGGCAGAGAGCAATGTCACAGAATCTTCATGTATGTCTAATCTGAAATGTAGTGCTCACTTTTCCTTATCCTCATTGCCCAAACTTGTGAGGGTGGACAAACATACATTTCTACATATACGCCATGTTGCTGTGTCCACGAACATACCTGTACTAGAACCAACCCACTGTCCTGTGAAACCTCTTGCTGGACAGAACAAGTCCGCTGGACATTTCTTCTTGACAGAAGCTGAAGAGAAGGCATCAGTTTCAGAAGAAAGACCTCCGGGACGTCGAGGGTCCAGACCTGCTAACCATTTAATGGGCATGGCAACGAGAAACGTCAGTGAACCTTTATGTGAATCTGATCTGAAAACTACCGCTCCTCTCTCCTTACCCCGGCTGCCCAGTTTTGCAAGTCGACCAGTGAGGGTGGACAAACATACGTCTCTGCTTGGACATCGTGCTGATGTGTCCACAAATATGCCTGTTCTGGAACCAACCCATGTTCCCGTGAAGCCTCTTGCTGGCCCACAGAAAAGATGCAGTGTTGTTGTGGCAAGGAATCTCACATCTTTTCAGGGTATTTGATGATGAGGATGTTAAGCTGAAGAGGGCTCAGCCACCAAAAGGATTCCCCTCTTTGGTCAGAAGGTTTGACAAGATGCTAGACACCACTGCTTGAACCCATTTTACAAATCAGACCCTGCTTTGAATTTATAAAGCATCCATACACAAAGAAGACAAGATGATGAAAAAGACAAAAAAAGATATCTAAAAAAAAAAAAATTGTACATAAAAAAGCTCTTTGTGCATCAAGTGAATGTTCCTTTTTCATGCATCAAAATATTGTTTGTGCATCAAAAATTCCATATTGGCATTGCATAGTCTATAACCTCTTAATCTAAATAATATTCTATTCAAAAGGCAGTAGATTGAATATGACATGAATTATCTTCAAGTTATGTTTATTTATTAAGAGGATATTAGTGAGGAATTCAACTTATTGAGTTATTGAGTGGGCAATTGAAGGTCCCTTTTTGTTGTGCCATGTCTTGGCTTCAAAAACAGTTTGTGTTCCCAAGTTACTCCCACACAACTGTGACATGAAAATATGCCATTTTTTTTTAATAAAATTACACTATTAAATAAAACCATTGCTTCATCTTTGTTCAGATGTTGTTTGTTTAAAAGTTAACATGTTCTAGAATCTGATGTCAGTTACAGTTGGTGATTTATCAATAAATGCAATAAAAACAATCAAAAACATCTGTTCCTTAAATGAATATATTTTGTTTGCCTTTTCAACCAGAAGAAAATATTACTCATGCACACAATTTTAAGGGTATAGTGCACCTTTTTGGTACCCAATTTCCAGTTGTCACACAGTTGATCTTAGTGACTTCTCATAATAAACTTGGTACAGTTCAAAAGTTTGAGATCGGTAAGATTTTAAATGTTTTTGAAAGAAATCGTTCATTGCATACAGTAAAAACAATACTATTGTGAAATATTATTACAGTATGATAATATTTAAAATTAATGTAGCCTATTCTATTTTAAATAAATAAATAAATAAATAAATAAGCAGTTCATTCCTGTAATGGCAAAACTAAATTTTCAGCAGCCATTAGGCCTACTCCAGATTTGGTGCTCAAGAAAAATGTCGTCTTATAAATGATGAAAACAGTTGCGCTGCTTAATATTTCATGGAAACCATATTTTTTTTCAGGATCCTTTGATGAATAGAACGTTAAAAAGAACAGCATTTATTTAAAATAGACATCTTTTGTAACATTATAGACTACAATTTTTGCTGTGACCTTTGTTCATTTTAATGCAACAAACGTTTGAACGGTAGTTTATGTATGTAGGTCAAAACATAGGCCATATATTGACCCAATACACATAGGCACAATTTATTTGGTATACTCGAACTGTGCATTAAGAGGAGATGAAAAAGTGGCCTTTTTTATTAACTGTATATGCTGAACAATTAACACTCAAAAGTATAACAAAATATTACAAACATGGTGTTCACGTTTTCTGGAAGAAAAGAGCCAAAACAAAAAGAAAAGGGGGGAAAAAAAGAAAAAAAAAAAAGAAAAGAAAAAAAGCGGCCTTTAGGACCCGGTGATTATTCGCGGAACGTCACATTTATTCTGCGTCGTGACGTCAGCCGCTGCAAGCAAACATGGAGGACGGCGGAGTGCTGGTTGAGAAACCTCAGGTGAGATGTTATGTTGTGATTTTAAGTATTTTACAAAGAGAGTGGTGGCGTACGCACCGTTATTATCTTTGTAAGGTTCTAGTCTATATAAGCAAAACATATATACAGCAAGAACACTAGTCTAAAGCTCACAATAAACAGTGAAAAGATGCCGATTGATTCAGCTCGCTGCAAATGCTCAGTCATGCCATTCTCTGACAGCGGCTAACGTTAGCATGTGTGCTCACGAGAAATTACAGAAGACTAGCGATCACTGCGAATATATCAACCTTAAAACTTTACTTTTAAACATATTTGAATTGTATATGACCTCTTTGAACAAATTTCTAAACCTGTTCACAACATTTATCTGTTATGCTATTGCTTAGCCATGTAGCATTCCGTTTGTCATCTGTGTTTGTCTTTAACATTTTGTTTGATAAAATCTTTATAAGAGAAGTTAAGAAGCTTTATATAACGCTTAACAGAACGATAGTGTATGTACACTCAAATTTGAATATATATAAATAATACAGCAGGGTAACTGCTTGAATATGCATCAATTATGATGTGCTATAATGTGTGTAATAGTTTTTTAATTGTAAGTAATGTAAATTGTGTTATTACAGAAAGGTGTTTCATAATGCATATTTTTAATAATATTAGTTTTATTTCGAAGTTCTTGGCATGTAGAGTTAATGTGCGTTAAATAAATCTTGTCTACATATTTGTGATCTTTTTTTCTCTACAGGATGATGTGCCGGCCCTGCTGAATTCAAGGCCCCAGACCGGCTTGTCTTTCTTGGCTCCTGAACCAGAAGATCTAGAGGACCTTTACAGTAGATATAAGGTTTGTGTGTTTGTGAGGTGATTTTTTTTTTTAGGTTTATTATTGTTTTTATTTTTAAATGTGTGTGCTTGATTGCTACTAGTTTCTCACAGTATTGACCACTGAATTTTGACTCTACCACACTTGTTGACATGTTGTCACTTCCACGCTGCAGAAGTTGCAGCAGGAGCTGGAGTTTCTGGAGGTGCAGGAGGAGTACATCAAAGATGAGCAGAAGAATCTGAAAAAGGAGTTCCTTCATGCCCAAGAGGAGGTGAAGAGGATACAGAGCATCCCTCTGGTTATTGGGCAGTTCCTGGAAGCAGTTGACCAGAATACTGCTATCGTGGGCTCAACCACAGGTAAGAGGACTGATCGGTATAGGGTTTCTGCGAGTCTTAAAAAGATCTTGATTCCTTTTCTTAAATTAAGGTCTAGAAAGGCCTTAGCAGAAATTCTCACATTCATGAAGTCATGCCATTAAATGTTGCATGCACTGCAAAAATTGATTTCTTTTTCAGTATTTGTTTTCCAATTCAAATATGTAAACATCCTTAAATCAAAATACATTTACTTGAGATGCAAAATGAAGATATGAAATCTTGTTTTCTGAGAAACTGAACAAAATTGTTTATGCTTAAAACAAGGAAAGATAGGTCAGTGAGGTGTAAAAACTGGGTTTCCCTTTGAATTAAGCTGATTTTTCTGACACCATTGGCAGGTAATTGTTCTTGTTTTAATCATAAACTGATTTATGATTACAGATTTATCAATCTACTCTAATTTCTGAATTTTCAAAACCGTTAAATATAACATGTATAATTTAGTTTCAAATGTATACTCTTTGCATGCACTGTAAGTTTCTTTGGATAAGATCATGCCCCATGCTTAAATGTGCATTTGGAATTTGTAAATGTTTATTAGTTAAAACTGCAATGTCAATAATACTATGCGTTTTTGATTCCCTCAGGCTCCAATTACTATGTTCGGATTCTGAGCACAATTGACAGAGAGCTGCTGAAGCCCAATGCCTCTGTTGCTCTGCACAAGCACAGCAATGCTCTGGTGGACGTTCTGCCTCCAGAGGCTGACAGCAGCATCATGATGCTCACTTCAGGTATTCTTTGTTTATCCTGAATTAGGGGTCTAGATTTCACCTTATTTCTCAATCTCTTGCACCAACTTTATTGTTGTCACTTTTAATGTATTTCCTCAATATTTGACCCCAGATCAGAAGCCAGATGTGATTTATGCGGACATCGGAGGAATGGACATCCAGAAACAGGAAGTGAGGGAGGCTGTGGAGCTCCCCCTCACACATTTTGAGCTCTATAAACAAGTGAGTCTGTGCATGCAAGTGCCTGTGGGTGTGTAGCAGTTTTGGTTGTCCACTCACATTCTGCTTCTGTTCTCAGATTGGTATTGACCCACCCAGAGGAGTGCTCATGTATGGCCCACCTGGCTGTGGAAAGACTATGTTGGCAAAAGCTGTGGCTCACCATACCACAGGTAGGCTCAGGTGTGGTTAGAGGCCTTTCAGCCTTTATACCCAAATTGTCTTTATTATTAAGCTTTAAAGCTCATTCCTGAACACAAGACAGAAATAAATGACTAGATCAGAAGCACATGGTTATATTACAGCTTTTCTAATTGTGATTTAATGTTCTACAGCGGCCTTTATTCGTGTGGTGGGATCTGAGTTTGTGCAGAAGTATCTCGGAGAGGGTCCACGCATGGTGCGAGATGTCTTTCGACTGGCCAAAGAGAATGCCCCAGCCATTATCTTTATCGATGAGATTGATGCGATTGCTACCAAGCGTTTTGATGCACAGACTGGAGGTATGCATCCCTATATATATATATATATATATATATATATATATATATATATATATATATATATATATATTAGCATTGATAATAAGAAGATAATAAGAAGAAATATTTCTTATTTGTTAAATATTTCTTGAACACTAAATCAACATATTAGGATGATATTTGAGGGATAGTTTAAATCTAAAGACTGGAGTAATGGCTGCTGAAAATTTGGCTTTGCAATCTCAGGAATAAATTACATTTTGAAATATAAAATGGTTATTTTATTATGTAATAATATTTCACAATATCACTGTTTTCACTGTATTTTGATTAAATAAACACAGCCTTGTTGAGCATGAGAGACTTCTTACAAAAGCATTATATCTTACTGACCCCAAACCTTTTAAAGGTAGTTTACATATCACACAAATTGTCAACTTTCAGTCGTCATGCTTCATTTCATGATGTCCTGAAAGAGACAGATTTTGTTTTAATGAGTTTTGTTTTCTCATTTTTCTGTTTTCTGTGTTTGTAGCTGATAGAGAAGTGCAAAGAATCCTGCTTGAGCTGCTCAATCAAATGGATGGGTTTGACCAGAATGTGAACGTGAAGGTTAGAAAAAACATTTTGGTTATTATTTTTTTATTGAAACATATTTTTTTTGGAAAAGAATGTGAAATTAACACACTTCTCAACGTGGGTAGTAAATAACAATTTTGAAATGATTCTGTGTACTTTTCCTTAAGAGGACCAACCAATTTGTTTTTTAAAAAAAGCTTATATTTGTCAGTTGGCAGATCATCAGGGCCAGCTGATTTGCCTTTCTTCAGCTTTAATATAGATTCCAAGATTTGACTTTCTTGTTATATATAGTCTAAATTTTTTTTCTTCTGATATGCGTGGGAACTGGAGATCATTAAGAAATTTAACTTGGCCTTCTGAAATGTGTTGACTCAGACTTAAACTCAAACAAACGCATTATTTATCTCTAAAGGATTAGATGTTATTGCCCTATTTAATATTTGAGTACTATTAATGGCTTTTTCTGTGTCCATTTTTTTATTTGCCATGCTAATAATTTTATGGCAAATATCTTTCAGCGCTATATCCTCTAGTATTTTTATCTAAAGCCAAACACGCTTTATTCAAGCCCTTTCAGCTCCGTGCGCTTTCTCTCTCTCTCCGGACGCACGCTGGTGCCAAGTTCAAGAGCTGCGGATGACGCGGTTATTTTAACAACAACAGAGTGAGCAGTAAAATTATAGATTATTTTCACTAAAACACAGCAGAAAAAACAATGCTGCAAATAGTTTCTTAATATCTAGTTATCTATAACCTATGACTCTGACTATTCAAATGAGATTTATTATTAATCTGTAGGCTAAGAACATTAAAAAAAAAAAAGTGTGTGTGTGTATATATATATATATATATATAAATAATTGGGAAAATTGTTGTTAGATGGCTAGGATGGAACTTAAACTTTAAAACTGTTAGTTATCTTTCTTTTCTGCTCAAGATGAAAACGTTTTGATTATTGTAGCTACATTGTTCTTAGTAGGCTAGATACTGCTAGCAGTAGAATAAGTTTTCAAGTTTAAGGAAAACCCTGAACAGAAACAGTATTTTTTATTTTTTTTTTGGTCACATGACTTCGCATGTATCTAAATGTAAAAATACATGTAGAAAGGAAAAAATATATAAATAAATAAATTAAATAAATAAATATAAATATACACACAAATACACACACACACAAATTTTTCCTTATCTTATGTGTAATGGTAGATGGGACTCTTATTATAGAATTTGATTACAGAAAAACTGTTTTGAACATGGTAATGGATTAAAACATATAAGTAACAGGCTGGATGTGTATTAATTTTACATCTTAACACAGCATTTTTTTTATTTTATTTTTATTTTTTTTTACAAAGCAGATCATAGATCTTATATTTTGTCAATAGCCTGTAAAACAGCTTCGTAAATAGAACGATTTCAATACATGCAGATTCTGAATGGGATTTTTTTAGTGAGCCATTAAATGACTTGAGACTCGACTCGGACTCGTGACCAGAGACTTGACTCAGACTCCAGCGACACAGACTTCAGACTTGACTCAGACTCCAGGTGAAAGACTTCAGACTTGACTCGGACTCCAAGCTAAAGACTTGTGAACATCTCTGGCTTTTGTTATAGAGAGGGTATTGTATTGAGCCCTATGTTCAAGAAGTTAATGTTGTATAGTATTTGAAGTGGCTAAATAAGCCTTTTCCTCTGCAAACTTGATTTAATTCCAATTTGTTTATTAGTTTTTGAGCAGATAACATATTATCTGACCTCTGATATATGCCTTGAATGCTTCCCACCTTACAGTAGCTGATGTTTCATTTTTATTCTCTTTAAAAAAAAATTCTATCTGTACTCCAGTGACTTTTATAAAATCCGGATCATGTAACCATTTCAGGTGCCAGCAACGAGTTTCATTCATATCACTTATTGATTTATAAGCTAAAGAAACTGGACCATGATCTGACATAATTATAGAATCGTACTGACATAATGTTACTCTCGGAAAGAGCTCATTAGAAATTAAATAGTCAATACGAGAATGACTTTTCGTCATTGCAGAACAGCATGAATATGTTCTTTTATTAGGGTATAACCTTCGCCATGGGACACACAGATTACGTTTTTTTATGGAGTCCCATTTTTATTCTTAGACTGTATGTGAATTGTGTCTAAAGCTGTTGAGCAGTCAAGGCTAGGAGATAATGTGCAGTTAGAAATTTTCCTTGTAAAGAAGACATTAGAAGAAAAAATTTTGCCAAAAAACTAGGGCAATCTGTATTAGGTCCATACACATTTGCCAATCCTGAACTCGACAGCATTTTAGCCGTCTTAACACAGAACCTGAGGATTCAACACTTTGTGTTGCTGAATACTATTGTAAGGAGCAGCATAGCGTGAATCATGAGTATGTTCCCTACCATCATATGCTCCCACAAACAAACTTTGAACAACAGCATACAGCAACAACTGAAATATCCAAGAGCAATCAGCTTATCTCAGGTTCAAAATTCTGTGAATTATAATAAAGAAAATAACTGAAAAATGATAGAGATAATTAAAAGTCACTGACCACCACCGTACTGAGTTCCACTGGTTGAGTCTTTGAGCCAATAAGTCCTATTTCACTCTAAATACATTATCATTCTCAAAAGTGAAAAGAAAGAAAAAATATTTTGTTACGAGACAATTTCTTTCCCCTTATTCGGCCTTCCTGATTGAAGGATTGCAAATGAAATTTTCCACCTGATCTGGTCTCTCAAATATGCGATCTCGTTCTGTGTGCATGATGTGCAGCTTTGCTGAAAAGATTGTTCCATATCGGATGTCCATGGCTTTAAGCGTTTGCTTCACTTCGTAGTATTTTCGTCTTTTCAAATGTGTCCCTTCGTGCGATATCTAAAAAAAAATTTGACTTCACATTCATTGTATGTTACCTGCCTTTAGCCAACACGATTTGGAGCACTTTGCCTTTATTCTTGAATTCAGAAAGTGCATAATGAGTATTCTGGGAGTGTTTTTGTCTCGACGGTCCTGTAGGCGGTGAGCTCTTTCAGAGGTTATCAGGTTGGTAAAAGACTCCTGTCCCAGTACCTCAAGCAGCCATCTCTCGAGGAAACCCACCGTATTTGTGCCCTCAGGAAAACCGACAAGACACACATTAATGTGACCGCTCTGATTTTCCTTTGAAGTTTCACCTGTTGCTGAAGATTATCTACAGTATTTTGCAGTACAGACACCTGATCTTCTGTCACTGATACGTTGTTCCGCTGTGGACGGTCTGTTAGAAAATTCCTTGACTTATTGTTTAACCTCCTGTATGGCTGAGGGGAATCCTGTAAATTTGACTGAAAAGTCTTTTCTAATACTTGTGTTTGCACTTGTAATGTTACTCTCTTGATTTTTGTCGATATTTGTGCTGGCTTCTTTACCATTGTATGTCATGCTAGCTTGGTGAGTTAGCAGACTCCGCATTGGCGACATCTTGATTTCCATATTTTTTCTGTTGTACATGATGTTGTTTACAGTGATTTATATGTATTTGTTCAGTTTGAGGCTGTTTAAGAAAGAAATTGCAGAATGGTGAATGGACACGTCATGTTGCCGCCATGTTGGATCCCCTTGGTTATTTCTTGTTTTTCTTTTCTATGACTTTGTGGTATTATGTTGCACTTCTCCTGCTGTTCTGCTTTAAAAGCATTTCAGCTATTGTTGACATTGTTTCTTTTTTTTTTTTTTTCAATGACAGGTTATCATGGCCACCAACAGGGCTGACACACTGGATCCAGCTCTGCTGCGCCCAGGTAGACTGGACCGTAAGATTGAGTTTCCTCTTCCTGACCGGCGACAGAAACGCCTGGTGTTCTCCACCATCACCAGCAAGATGAACCTCTCAGAGGAGGTTGACCTGGAGGACTGTATCCTGACCCTACATGACTTTTATTCTCATTATGATTACAATTATTAATTTAGAGTATGTATTTTTTTTAAGTTACTTGCAAGGAGGAAAGTGCAAGGCATTAATCATAGAGAAACAAACAGTATTAAAACTGCCAAAAAAAACCGAGTATATTCTCATAAAAATGTTTGGGGTCAGTAAATTATTATTATTATTATTATTATTTATTTCTTTATTTATTTATGAAATTAGTATTTTTGTATTTTTGGCTGTCTTGATGACAAATGTTTCTTGAACACAAATCGGCATGTTAGAATGATTCAGATTTACCATTACAAGAATAACTGACATTTTAAAATATATTTAAAGTTATTTTAAATTAGTAATTTTTCGCATTATTACTGTTTTTACTGTATGAAATAAATGAAGCCTTTGTGAGCATAAGACACTTTCAAAAACATTTAAAAAAAAAAATTTACAGACTCGAGACTTGAAGGCTAGTGTACTTCTTGATTTAGAAGACTGTTATACCAGACTGTCAAGACCAAATAAATGTTTTACAATTGTCCTTAACCAAAATGTAGATGTTGCCAGGCCTGACAAGATCTCTGGTGCAGATATCAACTCCATTTGCCAGGAGGTGAGTTAAAACAGACAGCATGTTCATAAAAAATGTCTTCTATGTGACCCTGGACCACAAAACCAGTTATAAGGGGCAATTTTTTGAAATACATCATCTAAAAGCTGAATAAATAATCTTTCCATTGATATTACTAATCAAAAATGAAGTTTTGATATATTTACGTTAGGAAATTTACAAAATATCTTCATGGAACATGATCTTTACTTAATATCCTAATGATTTTTGGCATAAAAGAAAAATCTATAATTTTGACCCATACAATGTATTGTTGACTATTGCTACAAATATACCCATGCTACTTATGACTGGTTTTGTGGTCCAGGGTCACATATATTTATTTGTGTTTTATTTGTGATCAGAATTTCTTCAAACATATGTTTTTTCTGTTATGATTAATCCTGTTTTTGTCTATAGGCTGGTATGCTGGCTGTGCGTGAAAACCGTTACATTGTGCTGGCTAAGGACTTTGAGAAGGCTTACAAGACTGTTATCAAGAAAGACGAGCAGGAACACGAGTTCTACAAGTAGAATACGCCTCGACTAGATACCGGCATTAGCTTTTACCCTGTTTGTTTCAGCCTGTATTTGTACATACAGTGTAATATTGATGACATAAAACTTGAACCTTGATTTAAATATTCAGGGTTTACACTGCTTGTACTGGGACTTTGATTTCACAGGATTGTTTCAGATTCACGTTATATAAAATATGGATGGAAAAACAAACATGTACATCTGGTGAGAATTTTATGTATTCTGTTTAATGACTCCTCAAAGAACCATTAAAATGTTTTCCATAACTCTAAATAAAGATGTTTTTTGATAACCCTAATGTATGCCAGCAGATAAAGGTTTCTGTGTGTTTCTGCAAAGAAATGAACAGGATGCTGATATTTAACAACTAAACAAATTTCACCCTGCACGTACTGGTGCTTATTTTCAAAAGGTAATTGTTGATACAGGACACATTAATGTTAATTCATGTCTGTCAAGACAGATGAAAAATACGTACATCTGTTGAGGCCTTTTGGCCTTTACTTAATGACCCCGAGTATTCAAAAGCCTTTTTTATTTCTCAGATTCGGTCTGTTCAATTCAATCTGTAGGAACAGATAAAATCTTGTCCGTACAGTTTAGAATACATAATTGTTTGGAATACAAAATTTTGTCTGAAGTGAAAATTATAACTTTTCAGCAATAATTTTAATGTTAAAGAATTTATTATAATAACTTCCAAATTCCATTTAAAATGTTCTGGAATTGTAGATTGATGAAAAGCTAATTAAATCTTAATGTTCAATTTAAAAATGAAATGAAAGCGCTTAATTTAAAAAAAGAAATATTTTATTTCTTTATGCTGTGCGTCCTCATTTTTTATGTGTAATTATAGCCGCCTACAATTCCACAACCTGGACTTTCTAAACGTACATATATAAGCAATAAGCTTTTTTTTTTTTTAGAAAGGAAAATGTTAAAGATAAAGGAATTAGGAAGAATGAATGAATTACACATAATGCCATTTTGTAAATATTAGAAATCATTCTAAATCAATACAATAATTGTAAGTATTTAATAATTACAAAAAAACCTGATTATGTAATCCAGATTACATATAATTAGTTCCTACCCAGCACTGCATATAAACAGAAATCACCTGACGTTTCTGTAAAACCTTCTTCTGAGAATGCAATGAAACATTTATTTCAAACCAAACCTCTTCAGTGATGACTTTCACTCACCTTGTTTTGATTCGCAAGCACTTCAGTCTCCATTTGTATTACTGAATTTCACCACAAGATGGAGTTTGGTAATAAAATATGCCTAGACCCTCTGAGTGTTGTGCATTGCAGTTCACTTATCAGTGTCCATAGTGATACACCTTGTGTCTCAGCATATGTGATTGCCAACTGTAGACTAATCAACCCACCATTGTCTTGTACATTCAGGTTTGTCTGAAAGACAACAGGTTCAACAGGTCTGGACAGTTTTAGGGCAGATCTGTTAAAGATTATCTCTTGTGCCATTGCCTATGCCCCTAACTACAAAACTCTGCTCTTTAATATCACTTATGAAACAGCTTAAATTGGCATTTAGGTGTATTTTAGTAAATGCAGTTTAAAAATCATTCTCACCTAGTTATTTGGAGTTACTGTCCTTTAGGCTCACTCCTGTTGTACAGCTTTATTTATTGTATGCTGTCATTTTCATCAATTTATCTGTTGGCAAAAGTTCATCCGTTACCAGTGATTATATGGTTGGATTATGATCTTATCTGCACTTAATGTCCAACTAATATGTATGTGTTTCGGACTTTGACTGTGACAGTGACTTTGTTTGCACCTTATTTTGACTGACAGGAATGATATTGAATGATCTATAAATGATTTTATAGATAAATGATTCAGATGATGTTCAGTCCACTATATTAATTTGCTGATGTCATTTTGTCACAGACTAATATGTTTAGTATGTAAATATGTGTCCACCAATCATCCCCAGGTGACAACAGAAGTTTGAATGTTCTGTTTTGTTTAAAACATAAAAGATTTACTGGACAAACTCAATTTTGAATTAAAGAATGTTGTTAATTATTACAATATATTCATGCGTCCAGGTTTAAAATATCAATGTTTTCATTTAATGTTGCAAACTACAGCGGGTTGTTGAAGTAGTGCTCTTTTGCATTAGTTTGCATTGTTTATGAATGTGTAGTAGATTTTATTTGAAGCAGAGATTGTTAGCTATATCAAAGTTTCTGACACTTAACACATAAAAACAGATTTATAGAGGGTGAAATGAAACGTGTTGCGTTCCGAGAAGCGCCCTAATGTGCGCGCACTAGAGCACAGCAGAGCAGCGTGAGCGCGCATCACTTCCTGTGCATGCTGGGCGCTTTCAACTCCAGCAGGACAAGCGTCGGAGTCGACGAAGTCATTTAAATAGACGGGAATAACGGACTATCTGAGGGGATAGTCCACCAAATTGTTCGAGATTCCTCAGGTAAGTTCTGAAGTCTCATTTCAAGATCTTTTTTCCTCATTTGGCCGTTGTAGAAGTGTAATTTCCCCACCTTTCGGAGGGTTAGTGAGTGTGTAAGGAGCCCCAGTTGTGCTAGCCTGCTGTAGCTAACCGTACTGGCTCAGCATCGTTTCCTCTCAAGTTGAGGACTGAAACTAAACCCCATGTTTGTGGAGAAACGGCTTATTTAGCGTTTTAGAGGCGCATCAGCCTCAGCAGTCATAGTATGTCTTCATATCCAGCTGTGACTGTTAAACACAACTATCACGACGCACCACTGCCACACAAACTGCTTTTATCTTGATTCATATTCAATGCAGTTTTCGCTTATGTAGATTAATTTTATTTTTAAATGTTTTCTTTTTTTACTTTTAACAAAAATGACATCGTTAAAAATATTATTTTTGCCAACATTTCTTTTGTTGTTATTGATGCAAAGTAGTTTTTCGATGCCTAAATAGGGACTGAATGATTACATACATCTTACATGGTTTACATGACTTTACATGAGATTCCATTTGTAAACATTAGTTAACTATGTTAGTTAACATGAACAAACAATGAAAATCCTTCTAAAGCATTTATTAATCTTAGTTAATATTTTTATTAAAAGCTAAAATGAACTACCAATGAATAGTTATAGTTTTATTAGGCTAACTAATGTTAAGAAAGATTAATTCATACTGTTGCAAATGTACTGCTAGTTAATGCATTAACTAATGGAACCTTTTTGTAAAGTGTTGCCAAGTATATTAAATAAATTACTTTACTTTTGAATACATTTGTTGTTTGTTGGGTGTTATTCTTTAGAAAGCTTATGATGCTGACATGGCTTTAAATAAATATATACTACTACTACTACTACTTGTATTTAGAAAACCACCGAATTGTGGCATTTATTGATAGGCTTTATACAACAAAACCTAAAGAACAGCAAAAATAAATCAATTAAGAAAAATCGATAACTATAAAAATTATATTCATTTTTTTGCAGATTATGAATATGTGAAATATGAAATACATACATATAACTGTACTACATGCTTGCATATTTATTCACTATTGTTTCAGTTAGTTTGCAGTTTTTGATTATTGTCTATTTAAACAGAATAAGATATAAATATCAGTTTATAGAATTATTAATGTGTTTTTATACATTTGAGTAAATAACTAATGTTGTTTAGTAAAAATTCTGCATTTTGCTTAGTATTTTTGAACTGGTTTCTTTTATCAGGTAAGTCTGGTATTTGATTTCTTAAGACTGCCCAACATAATGTCACCGAACTTAAAGTGAACAACAGGTTCTGCAATTCAGGTCAGATAAACATCAATAACACCTGATAAGAAGATTGTCAAATACTTGGAGCTGAAGAGGACAAAAAGTGTGTTTTGTTTTTATTATTTGTGTACAATCCCACCAAAATCTATTAAGATATTTTGTTGCACAGAATCTGTTTATGTATGTCAAGCACCCGTGTTCTGGACCGTTCACCCTTATGGCTCTATTTTCACCTTTTTTTTCACCAATTCATTGTATTTTGCAGTGTAGAAACCTTTTGCTTAAATAATTGGTTGGTAGTGTGCCTTTAGCAGAACAGTTTAGGTAAATTTCTTAGTGAACCGATCAAATTTGGTTATTTAAACACTTCTTGGAAGGCATCATGAAGAATGAAATTTCTTTGAAGCATTTTGAATTTCCTTTGAAGATGACATGTGATAAGGAGGCTTAAGAAACCTTG
Source organism: Spinibarbus caldwelli (assembly GCA_039654775.1). Taxonomy (NCBI): domain Eukaryota; kingdom Metazoa; phylum Chordata; class Actinopteri; order Cypriniformes; family Cyprinidae; genus Spinibarbus; species Spinibarbus caldwelli. The sequence continues at coordinate 31,430,896 of CM077226.1, read as the reverse complement.
ACTTTTTGTCATGCTTTGTAGGTGATTTATAAACTACTTGAGGACCAGAAATATTTTTTTAAACCCTGTGAGATTTGTTAATTTGGAAAATAAAATTCTTTGTATTAGCCTTTTAGAGTCATTTCATCATTCAGGTTAGTTCTTAAATGCATTTAGATAAGAAAGTGCTTCCATCTAGTCCTGTTTTACTTATTGCACAGCTATTCCTGATAATAAATTGCTGTGCTTTGTTTTCCTGTGAGAGACTCTGACTCCTCTTTTTTTGTTATGGGTTGACGTTTTTAGTCCCCTAGGATCTTATCACTTGGTTACAGATCCAAACAGCAGGTTGTCCTGCTCGCTCTATGGGTTTTGCTCTCCCTGTAGCTTTGTGGTGTATAGGGTGCAAAGTAGGAACAGTGAAATGCAAGATGGGTCAGTGAAAATGTGTGGTTTTATGTCAGCAGTCTCATTTTAAACCATCAAGGTCAAAGAAATTATATCCATTGAGAGTTAATGGATAATTTCTGCTCTATACACTAGCACTGCAGCAGAGTCAAAGGCAAAATGTTTGCTGGTCTTATAACATTGAGAAATGGTAGGGGTTTTACCATTTGAGGTTTTATTTTATTTATTTATTTTTTTTGCAGAACTTAATATGTTCCTGACTTTGCTTACTAATGTTTGGCGTCTGTCAGTTGCAGTTCTTATGTAACAAGGGAATTAACCAACTAGATGCATTGTCCAACTAGTTAGCCCCAGAAGAGTTTGGCTTTGTGTATTGCTGTCACCATAGTATGGAAGCTATGCTCTGATGCCTGTTCAATCACTGGATTATCAGATCCAGGTTTACTGACTCATCGGAATGTTTTGTACCAAGGCTGTGTCCAACATTTTGCCTTCACAAGCCCAGGGCTTGACAGTGTGAACTTTTCGCTCTCATTTGTCAGTAAAAGTAGATGTGTGCAAACTGTAAAAAGTATTTAGGAGCATTTGTGCGAAAAAGTTTTATGAAATTTTAATTCAGTTTTAATGAAATTTATGGTCATAAAAGTCTTAAATATCTTAAAGGGTATAACAAATGTCTTAATTATCATTTTAAGATGTCTTAAACTTGGGGTTTGAAAATGGGAATCACTACAGTATATGAGTGCTGTACAAAGAACACGTCAGTTGCAAGTTCTACAGGCTCACAGTTTCAGAGCAGTTCCCAATCAATTAATACTATGCATTTATTTCAAATGATGTACTATCTACTGTTGAATTTAGACAATCTTTACTTTATGGTGTTTATATTGTATTATTTTGTAGGTGGTTGTAAGAGTGCATATTTTATCTCGGCAATATAAAACATAGGCATTTTAAAATAAGAATCCTGGTGTATTTCGAACTTGTGCTGCAACAATTAGTCGACATTATCGACAACGTCGACAATAAAAAATTGTCTACAAATATTTTTGTTGTCGAGGAGTTGTTTGATCTCATATGAACTAATGTAAGAGTCTGCAATAATGCGGTTTGACCAGCGTGGCGCTGTAGCGCAAGACTGTAATTCAGCCCTCTTGGATGCAATTCAAGAGAAGACACAGTGCTTGAAAGTGCATCCAAACCTGAGCGGCGTTTGGATGAATATGTAAATATATATTGCGCGGTTTCCTCTCAGTAACGAAATAAACATAACAAAAACTGACAGCAGTGTGAAAGCAGCAGTTAAAAATGCATCTTATTACAACGATGTGGATGTTTGCATGAGCTCTGCAGTTCAGTAACGTACTCCAGTAAAGTCCGGTCGCATCATGTTTATGTATATAACGTTAGTACTTTATGCAATAGATAGCCTTAATTCAAGCAGCTTTATGGTATTAAACATGAAAAACCAGAGTCAGTGTCGCTTTCAGTTAGAATTACAACATGATTTTCTGTTATAAAGCAGCTCTCCAGTGTGGAGCTAGCTAATGATAAAATATTTTTATTAGTGGGAAAAAAAAATAATTTAATTAAAGTGACAGTTTGGTTTACAGAGACCAAAGCTTGATCTAGCTCAGGACTGTTTTGTTAATCATAACCCTAAAAGGTATTTTAAGACATTATGTTGTGAATAAAGTAGTTTACTTATCACTTACTATTTTGTTTCTTATCTATATGACTTACAAAAGGAGATGTTAGGCAGAATGATGTGTCATTCAGTTACTTTTTCATGTAGCTAATTAAATGGTGAGAGAGTGTCTCTGTCATCTCATTTTGTGTGCTGAATACATCTATTTGTATAATGAATAGGTAACACTTTACAATAAGGTATCATTTGTTAACATTAGTTAATGTATTCATTAACATGAATGAACAATGCATTTATTACATTTATGTATTAATCTTTGTTAATGTTGGTTAATAAAAATACAGTTGTTCATTGTTTGTTCATGTTAGTTCACAGTGCATTTACCAGTGTTAAACACAACTTGTGATTTTTATAAATGCATTAGTAAATGCTTAAATTAACATTAACTAAGATTAATAAATGCTGTAGAAGTATTGTTTATTCTTAGTTCATGTTAACTAATGTTAACTAATGAACCTTATTGTAAAGTGTTACCAATTAATTGTATAATAATTGTAATTACATAATATGCTTTTCTAAAGCTGAAGTGACCTTTATTTATGTTAGAATATGTATAACTTAATATTTTAACTAATTGGAAAAGCTGAATAATCAAAGTCTACTGATTAATCAGTGAAATAATCAACGATTAGTCGATTAATCGTTCTAATAATCATTAGATTAATCGATTATCAAAATAATCGTTTGTTGCAGCCCTATTTAAAACATATTTGTTTGCATTTACTCATTTGTGACCCTGGACCACAAAACCAGTCTTAAGTCGCTGGGGTATATTTGTAGCAATAGCCAAAAATACACTGTATGGGTCAAAATTATAGATTTTTCTTTTGTGCCAAAAATCATTAGTATATTAAGTAAAGATCATATTCCATGAAGATATTTTGTAAATTTACTACTGTAAATATATCAAAACGTCGTTTTTGATTAGTAGTATGCATTGCTAAGAATTCATTTGGACAACTTTAAAGGCGATTTTTCTTTATTTTGATTTTTTTTTTGCACCCTCAGATTCCAGATTTTTGTAGTTGTATCTTGGCCAAATATTGTCCTATTCTATTCATTAAACTATACATCAATTGAAAGCTTATTTATTCAGCTTTCAGATGATGTATAAATCTCAATTTCGAAAATTGACACTTAAGACTGGTTTTGTGGTCCAGGGTCACATTTAAGCAGGCATCAATGTCTTGAACTTGATGTGAGCCACAACCAATAGGCAGTTTTTTTTTTTTTTTTTTCCCCCTGGTTATTATTTTTAGTATTTTCTGTCCAGGCTGCCCTGTCAAAGGAAACAAAAAAACTAAATAAAGCTTTTAGTAGTATCGTCACAAACTCTTTATGCATAAAAAGTTAGAAACCAGAAATATTTCAAAACCTTGTGTACTTTTTTTATTTTTTTATTCTAATAAATGACATCAGTTTGCTTGGAAATGTTTCATTGTATCGCTTTATTAAAGAGACACATTATTTGATAAATTTCTCCTACTTAGGAGCACATGAGCCCTGAGGCAGTATATGTATACATTAGGAATTTTCATCAAGCCTTGTTGACATTGTGTTTTTGCTTAACATCCTATCTATTAAGATGAAGCGTTTTTGGATAAAAAGCAAATGGTGATCACAGTAGTTTGTGGTGAATGAACTTTTTTTTATTTTCACTTTTATGCCTTATGAAGAATTCAGTTTGATTGTTTCCATGTGAGACTTTAGAAACCACTTTAGTAGGCTGAGTAATATAGCTGAGGGAAAATATTTCCTGGTACTGTTGCTGCGGGCACAAACTAAATCCTCTATCATCACAAAGGATTGTCTGCGTCGCCATTGACTATTATATGACCTCCCGGATGAGGATATTGATATTTTTTTTTCTCTGATGCATTTGAAAACATAGCTTACGCAAACAACTCTGGTGTTGTTTGTGTATTATTAAGCAAGATCCCATTTTTTTGTTGCATCAAGTCTGTCTGGATTCAGCACGCTTAGCATTTACTTTCCCTTCAGGTTATGTGCAGAGATGTTATATAAATGCTCTGGATTTGACCGAGTGAAGACTCTGACAACCAAATGCCATAGTCCCTAAAGTGTGACCTCTTTCCCTGTAGTTGCTCTGACGCACTTTGAGCTCAGGCCTGATTTTACATGTGAAATTGCAAAACCATTTCTGCTCAGCTGTGGCATTGTAAATCTTTTATGCATTTTTTATGTTTGTATCTAGCATTTGATCAGGAAGTCTTCCTGATTTTATGTACACTTGGTTTTCAGGTATTTCCATCTGTGTTTTTTTATGAAAATAGTGTGGGATATTGCATTAGACATCCTGGATGAAAGCACCAAGATGCAAATTTCCAAAATCTGCAGATGTAGATGAATGTTGGTCAGAGGTAACATTGTCAAATCAGCCCAAATCTAAAAAGAATGGTAAAAACAGTAATATTGTGAAAAATTATTAACATTTGAAATGAACAGTTCTATTTTGAGATTTTTTTAAAAAATGTTTATTATTCCTGTGATGGCAAAGCTGAATTTTTAGCAACCATTACTCCTGTCTTCATTGTCACATGATCCCTCAGAAATCAGTTTATTTGGTGCTCAATAAACTAGGGCTGCAACTAACAATTATTTTGATAATCGATTAGTTGGCTGATTATTTTTCCGATTAATCGGATAAAAAAACCCACTAAATTTTCTTCGTTTATTTTATTGACAAAAACACTTCCACATTCTGCCCAATGTCCTTCAAACAAACGTGCCAACTGAATGCTATAAAAACATACAGTGCTTAATTTATTAGACCACCTGTCGTAATAAAGAGAAAACACAAATATTTTAGGAATCTGTCAAAGAATTGTTTAAATCTAAAAATGTTATTGTCATTTATTGGGCAAATAACAAACTGAAACAACTAAATTTTTATTCACATAAAAAAATAGCCTCCTGCCTTTCATAGCATGCATTCTTGCTGGGATTGCTTAGCTACTTTTTGACTGTAATTGGGTATCTGAAAAAATCTTTCATAGATCTTTCATTCTTTCATAGATAACAGAAATAATTATATTATAGCATTAGAAATAGCCCACTGTTACTGAAGACCTTACGCATATTGGAGGACTAACCAATACAGATAGCAAAAAAAATGATTTTAGTAAACACCAATACTGTTAGTTTAGAGCAGCAGTGGCACAAAGCTTACATTATTTCTTATAAACCTTAAATACATTTGTTTTAATAAATTTGTTAAGCACTGTATATAGGCCTATAGTTTAAATCTCTTCATCAAAAATTAAGATAATAAAGATAATAAAGACGAATAAAAACACAAACTCAGTGTTAAACAACTTTTTGATCACAGTCACGTTTACTGTAATTTATTTATCCTGTAAAAGGCGGCTATGAATGGTCTGATATTTATATTCAGACAACTATACGTGGTTATCCCTTTACAGTTCCTACTCATAAAATACGTGCACTCCATGTTGACTTGTAAACCTTTATTTAACGTTCAACAACAGTTATTTCAGCACAATGAATGTTTTTGCGCTGAATATTAATCCCTCTCTGACGCGCGTTCACGTGCCTGCCGCAGTAATTCGGTCATTTAAACTTAACACAGACTGTCAGGATGGGACTTTATGCAAAAATGGAAATGCTCGTGTGAATTTGTGACATTTACAGATAAGGATATGACCGTAAACTGAACGTTTTTGCGCTGAGGACGCACACGCATCTGTCAAAGTGCCTTACAGGGCAAGCCATTACGCTAATGCATTAACTTAAAGCTTAAAATAAAGAATTCTCATGTTTTGTGCTGCTTGGATCAAGTACTTCTCCCGCAGCATCTCATTCTGTTTCCTCCACTATTTTTAGATGCATTTTGGCCACAGAAATGCGTTATTCAGTGCTGTAATTTGACGCGACCGGCTGAAGTTGGACGTGCACTGTGGGCAGACCCGACTAATCGATAATGAGAATCATTGTCGATGATTTTCATTATCGATTATAATCGATTTTATCGATTAGTTTTTGCAGCCCTACAATAAACATTTCTTATTATTATTACACTTGAAAACAGTTGTGCTGCTTAAAGGTTTTGTGGAAACCGTGATACAATTTGGTTTGGTTCTGTCCAGAATGGCCATTCACAGCATCCTCTATTACATAGTCTGCTTTTGTAGATGTGTCTGAAAAGTTCTGCCATGTAGGCATTGTGAAGCCACATAGTTGTGTTGCAGAAAGCCTCTGGAGTCTGGACTGCGTGGTTTTGTACGCTCTGTGGCTTACTGTACAGATGGTGTGTATTTGAGTGATCTTGTAGGCTTTGGAGGGACATGCTTTGCTGTACATGGACAGATGTTGGTGAATTGGTTGATAGATTGACTGTTGACCTTGTGTGACAATGAAGCTGGAGAACGAGGGATTGTTTTCTCTTAAGATTTGATCGACAGCAGGCTGTAGGATCCAGGGAATCCAACCCTCTTCTCAAACTCCTTTTATTCTTCTACTGGTCTCATAATCTAACACATGGAATCCAGATGCTCTGCAGCTCCAGCCAACGTTTCATTTGTCTCACTGACTTGGCTAAGAATTCTAACCTTTTCAAGCCTTTCAACTTTTATTCTCTCTTCCTTTCTCTTATAATACTTGCTGTCTTTTAATACTTGTAGATCAGGATGTTGCTTAGTAATTGTCTGAGAATGTTCCTAAACAGATGCTCAAAAATTTGCTTATGTTTTTTAATTTTTAAATTTGCTTTAATTGCTTACGTCGCAATGTTGGAAATATTTCTGTTTTAAACCATGACGGCGAGCCAGTGGATATTACATAAGCAACGTGCAAACTTTGCGCAAGAGTTGTGCTGGTGAACGACTTAATCTCAGTCAATTCACTATGCAGAAAGTGAAAGTAAAAACAGAATGACAGAGCTTTCGACATCTGACATCTCATATTCTCTCAGAGACGACGAGAGACGAATCTACTTCAACATATGCTGATTACGGTATAGCTAACTCTTTTAATTTAGTCCCTTAATATTTTGTACATAGTGAAAAAAAAAAGAGAAGAATCGTATTTCGTGTTAAACAGGTTGTTTTTGAAAGTTGGTGCTTGAAATAGGCTAAACTAAAGCTTTTTATTTCATTGATTTTTATTGATGCCTGCACTATTAATATTTTAATTATAGGCCTATAATTCATTGTATAATAGGCTAGATCTGTTTTAAAAGACCTTTTTTTTTATAACATGGTAATTGAGGAGTAAATAGCTCAATCTTTTGTTATCCTCGCAGCGTGGTATTTATGAGGTAATATTGCAGGGCAAATTAATTGTAATTTTAAATTAATAATAAAAGTAACTTCATAGTAATAATAACAACCCAGCAAGGGGAAGTTATCACGGGGCAGACAGCACGTTGCCTGTTATATCGTTTGGGCTGTCTTGTTGAGCGCAGTGGCACTGAGAACATTATATTTCACACACTTTAAGCTCATTTATTTTACAAATGTAATAGGATTAGTCCAAGGAATCATTCGGTTTGTAATGCGTACCGAACCGAAAGCCTTGTACCGAACAGTTCAATATGAATGTGTATCGTTACACCCCTAATTTATATGTGTAAACAATTAACCAATAAGCTTGTTGTGATTTTACATAATCTTTACTGAAACTGTACTAAAATTTACTGATCAGTACTTATGAGTACTCGAGAGCAGGGTAGCAGTAACCATTACAAAGCATGTATTTTATTTGCTATAAGCTTTTTTTTTTTTTACTTATAACATTTTGTACAATATTTATTTACTCAATATTCATTCATATTCAAATTTATGGAATTGGAAACAAAAAAAAAATGTGCACTTTCCGCTTGGCAGGGCTGTTTGATATAGGCATTAAACAGAAAGACCACTTCTGTTAATTAGCCAATTAATCAGTTATCCGCTGATGGTAGTAGCATCTTAAAATGGCCAAATAATGGCCAATTTCTCAATTGTTACACAAAGAATCATCTTGTTTCACAATCTAAAAGGTATTTGAATGAAGTGGACTTCACCGGCCTCTCTGCTGTCCTTTAGTTAAGGACAGTCTAACACAGTTTTCCACTCTCCATGGAGAAATTAGATGCTAGCGCAGATGCAATCTCATTATTCAGTTCAGCCAGACTGTTGGTGCCTCATGTAAGCGTCATGCAGTTTTTCACTTCTCTCTCTGCTGCACTGCTGAGCAAAGCCACACGAGTCACCATGGGCTTCGCAGCAGGAAAGATCTCTCTGTGTATTTATGTGCATAGGGCATGGGCACTGGCAAGGCAAGAAAAGGACACACTATTCTCATTCCATCTCTGTCCTGTCTTAATATTGGTTGCTTCCTCTTGTCTTCATGTGGCTTAGTAAGACTGTTACTTTGTTCTAGTCCAGTGGCCACAGACCTGCTACGCTTGACTTTGCATTAGTGTCCCTTGCCAGAAGGCTTTTCGGCTATCTTGAGTGCCTCTGCATTCAGTTAATTTTTTTGGATGATTAGTGCAACAGAGATAATTAGATTTTAGTTGGGTTCAAATATGGTGACCGATTATGATATGATATGATACTTTTAAAGCAACATTCTTGTTATTTTTCAGTTCAATGTGTATTTACCACATCTGGTGTACTGTCATTTACTACAGATAAAAATGTTGACTTGTGCTGCATTTTATAATTGAATTTGAAATCTATTTTGCAGAACATCCAATGCCTTGAAATAATATTTTACTTTTACTTTTGTTTGCAAGTTTCAGTCTAAATTGAATATAATGAGAAAAAAAGATAAATAAATAAAACACATCTTTCTATTGGGCTGACATTGTAAACTGTACAAAAATACGAAGACCAGTGTAGATTGATTCACAACAAATGACTTGTTTGCAGGGCTCCAGACAAAAAATATCAAGTAAGGAGGCTCCTATAAGAAAAAAATGTAGGCGCCAAATGATTTTTTTTTTTTTAGGTGCCACAGAATAAATGTTTAATTTTTTATTATTATTATTATTATTATTATTATTATTATTTTTTTTTTTTATTATTTTTTTTTTTTTACATTTTAACATTTCAATCATACTGTCATGTGTTTATGTCTCATCTTTTTTTGACTTTTTCAGCATTTTAATCCATCTTGTAGATGACCTGGGAACTAAGGTTCACTTGAAGTGGGAACTAAATGTCTTTTCCAACTTGAAATATACAGTCACAAAGAATTGTTCATTACACAGAATCTGTACCAATATCATGGACCATAAGCATCACTTGGCCACTGAGTATAGTTTGGGCTCCTCCTCAATGCATCCTATAAATGTTGTCATATGTCTTTCACACATTCAGTCTGTTTTTCTTCATTAGTAAAATGCAATTTTATAGGAGGAGTTGAAGTCTATAGACAACAGGTTAAGTAAAACTATTAATATGCAATAGCACATAAATATAGCAAAATGTTCCCTTTATTAGTTTTTTTTTTTTTTTAGCTGACTGATGAGCTTATGGAAACCGAATGGTTATTCTGAGGTAAATGTATTATTACGTTGCATTGTTTACAAGCTTTACACGTTTTCCGCAGTTTGAAACACTGAATGAGCTTTTACATGAGACATTTCAGTAAGTTGTACTGTAGGATCTCTTATAAAATAGCCTACCTTTTGATGTTAATTCATGTTCATTATGTACTATAGTAGTAAAGAGAAAGATATAATGGGTTTACTTGCCACTTGAACTGAGGCGCAAAAGCGATCGTTCCTGCCGCATTAAAGAGCACCAAATCCGTATTTATGGTTTGGATTTCTTTATGAATTTGGCATAATTTTAAAGCTGATACTTTGTTTATAAAAAGTAACAAAGCACAGAGCTTGTTGCGATTACTGGGCGGCAAGTGTGCTTCAAATAATACAGGTGCATCTCAATAAATTAGAATGTCGTGGAAAAGTTCATTTATTTCAGTAATTCAACTCAAATTGTGAAACTCGAGTATTAAATAAATTCAATGCACACAGACTGAAGTAGTTTAAGTCTTTGGTTCTTTTAATTGTGATGATTTTGGCTCACATTTAACAAAAACCCACCAATTCACTATCTCAACAAATTAGAATACTTCATAAGACCAATAAAAAAAACATTTTTAGTGAATTGTTGGCCTTCTGGAAAGTATGTTCATTTACTGTATATGTACTCAATACTTGGTAGGGGCTCCTTTTGCTTTAATTACTGCCTCAATTCGGCGTGGCATGGAGGTGATCAGTTTGTGGCACTGCTGAGGTGGTATGGAAGCCCAGGTTTCTTTGACAGTGGCCTTCAGCTCATCTGCATTTTTTGGTCTGTTGTTTCTCATTTTCCTCTTGACAATACCCCATAGATTCTCTATGGGGTTCAGGTCTAGTGAGTTTGCTGGCCAGTTAAGCACACCAACACCATCGTCATTTAACCAACTTTTGGTGCTTTTGGCAGTGTGGGCAGGTGCCAAATCCTGCTGGAAAATGAAATCAGCATCTTTAAAAAGCTGGTCAGCAGAAGGAAGCATGAAGTGCTCCAAAATTTCTAGGTAAACGGGTGCAGTGACTTTGGTTTTCAAAAAACACAATGGACCAACACCAGCAGATGACATTGCACCCCAAATCATCACAGACTGTGGAAACTTAGCACTGGACTTCAAGCAACTTGGGCTATGAGCTTCTCCACCCTTCCTCCAGACTCTAGGACCTTGGTTTCCAAATGAAATACAAAACTTGCTCTCATCTGAAAAGAGGACTTTGGACCACTGGGCAACAGTCCAGTTCTTCTTCTCCTTAGCCCAGGTAAGACGCCTCTGACGTTGTCTGTGGCTCAGGAGTGGCTTAACAAGAGGAATACAACAACTGTATCCAAATTCCTTGACATGTCTGTGTGTGGTGGCTCTTGATGCCTTGACCCCAGCCTCAGTCCATTCCTTGTGAAGTTCACCCAAATTCTTGAATCGATTTTGCTTGACAATCCTCATAAGGCCGCGGTTCTCTCGGTTGGTTGTGCATCTTTTTCTTCCACACTTTTTCCTTCCACTCAACTTTCTGTTAACATGCTTGGATACAGCACTCTGTGAACAGCCAGCTTCTTTGGCAATGAATTTTTGTGTCTTACCCTCCTTTTGAAGGGTGTCAATGATTGTCTTCTGGACAACTGTCAGATCAGCAGTCTTCCCCATTATTGTGTAGCCTAGTGAACCAAACTGAGAAACCATTTTGAAGGCTCAGGAAACCTTTGCAGGTGTTTTGAGTTGATTAGCTGATTGGCATGTCACCATATTCTAATTTGTTGAGATAGTGAATTGGTGGGTTTTTGTTAAATGTGAGCCAAAATCATCACAATTAAAAGAACCAAAGACTTAAACTACTTCAGTCAGTGTGCACTGAATTTATTTAATACACGAGTTTCACAATTTGAGTTGAATTACTGAAATAAATGAACTTTTCCATGACATTCTAATTTATTGAGCTGCACCTGTATGTAGTTGTTCTTGTTACTTCCCTACAGCGGCTAATGAACCGGAAGTCTTACACATTCACAGAAAACTGCTTATTTCCGTGTTGAAAAATAAGGTGGATGGATGAAGCCGATCAAAAACAGCAGTTTATTATTATGATGAATCCTTCACTAAATGTTTCAGCGGTTACTGAGTCAAAATAATGAATCTGACATCCTAAACTGAAAATTATCATTACTTTTAGTTATGTGAATCTAAAAATGGAGCATGTTTTGTGTACTCATGTCATGAGATCAGATCAGTGTCATTCCTGACCATTCTTTTGTCAGTGTGTAGTTAGAGACACAAAGGTTAGTTTCGGGTTCTCCTGACCCAGATTGGATGCGTTTCTTAGAAAGTAACTTCTCTTTTAAAAAGAACAAATTTGGAAACACTTGGAGAGTTTATCGTACTGACAGTCAAAAATATCTGACCATCCTGATCCATTTTTAGTAGTGATTGTCTGTTGTAATCAAATATTTGCCACACATGTAGTACATAGTATTAAGTATTATGTACTACATTAAGTAGAGGAAAAAAGAATTTTTAATGTCTATCCTAATGGGTTGAGACAGAATGTGCGTGTTAGTCAGCACAAAGCCAAACCTCATGCTCTTTGACCTCATTTACCAGAGTGGAAAGTTGTCATTTACAGCATCTCCGCCAGCCTTTCCCTTGACGCCTCTCTCTTTGGCCTCCTCTCTGTGATCTGTGAGAAGGATCGGCTGAAGATGAGATTAGTGAGAGATGACGCTTCTCCTTACACCGTCGCCTCCTTTTCCCTTCGTGCCAATCCACCAATCCCCATGCTATTCCCTAGATTAGGATTATTGGCCTGTGAGTGGTAGTTTTAATGAGCTGTAATTGATTTGTAAGCACAGATCCACCAGACTGTGTCAGTCAGATTAAATGAAGCTTGTTTGAAGCCCCAGGTCTCTTTTTCTAGCAAGTGATCCTTGTGGTGGTGGAACAGAATTCCCAGCAGGAGCGATGTGGCTTTCAGGACCGATTTTACAGAGCTCCTGCCTTCGCGCTGAGGGTGTTTGCCTCCTTCCCCTTGGACAAGGCCTGTCTGGGAAGTCAGCCATGTTGGAACCAAGTGCAGGCTTTATTCATCTAAACACATTTTAGAGGAATGGAGGGGGGAGTGACACAAGCTGGTAGTGTTTGCTCACCAAGGGTTGTACATAGGGTCCAAAATTAACTTTTTTCCACACCTGGCCATAGGTTTTTCTTTAGTGTTTTTTATTTTAAAGGGGTGGTTGATTGCATTTCACTTTTTTAACGTTAGTTAGTGTGTAATGTTGCTGTTTGAGCATAAACAATATCTGCAAAGTTGCAGCGCTGAAAGTTCACTGCAAACGAAGATATCGTCTTTTAAAATTCTGGCAGTTTAATGCCTACAAAAACGGCTCATAGGGACTACAACGAGTTACTTCCCGGGTCCGTTACGTCCTGAACCCAGATAAACCCCGCCCCCGGGAACATGCAGCAAAGGGGGCGAGGACATGCTGCGCTGCTTTAGAGAAGAGGAAGAGAAAACTAGGGGTGCACGTAAAAATCTATTCATATATGAATAGATATATGAATATATCTATTCATACATATTCACGATTCTGTCTTCTAACGATTCTAATGGATTCACAAGGTTCAAAATCAATGTTCTAAAACAGCAGTTCTCAATCCTGTTCCTTGGGTCGCCCTGCTCTGCACACGCTCTGCTCTGCATCTCTCTCTCTCTCTCTCTCTCTCTCTCTCTCTCTCTCTCATTCAGATCATCAGCTCAGTGAATACTTATTTTCATATAGCTATGAGAAGCATTATACATGGACGTGTGTGCGGTTGCCGTACTGTATTAAAGCTTTAATCATGATAAAACCGTATATTAAAAGCTAACAGAAGCAGTAGCACTTACAAATAACAGCTTATCTGAAAGTATGAGACAACAACAAACAAAAAACATACCATTAAGAGCTGTGCTTGCACAGGTTCTGCGCGATCCTCTTCACTAATATCCTCTGCATCTCAATCGGGCTCAAATTGATAAGCAATATAGACGACACCATTGTTTACAATACAACCGGACCACATGCTGCTGAGCTGAGGGGCGGGACGTTTAGACGCGTTCTAGAGGCGGTTTAGCCAATCACAACACACTGGGCCAGCTAACCAATCGTGTATTTCTGAGA